>OY759217.1:54558243-55158243 GCA_963662175.1 Aradus depressus
ATATCATATATACTCTGTATAATATACATATATATATCGATGGTATTACTATACATATACAGTGTATATGTATAGTAATACCATCGATATATTGACTATATCCATAAAACGTATTTCCATAATATCAACTCCCATTTTAAAAAGTAGTATCAACTTCCTGGTATTTAATAACTGCACCATTGTTAATATATAAATAGTAAACAAATAAATTATGGGGGGGGGGGGGGGGGTTTATGACTCATGCCCAGGCTTTAACTACGAGGTCATATCGCCTACTACCAGAGCGCTCTTTCGTCACTCTGGCGGACATGAGCCCGACTCTACTGTGGGAGTCCTAAATTTTGCCTACCCTAAATTTGTATTCACCTAGGGCAGGGTTCTTTAACGAGTACCTGACATCGTACAGGCTCGGGACCATCGCTTAACGTCCCATCCGAAGGACGGCGTGCTTAAGTTTATTTTACCTCCCAGATAAAATAAACTAAGGGCCTCGGTCGGGTTACGAACCCACGTTCTTGAGCTCAGAAGTCAAGCATGCATACCACTGAGCTACTGGCGCCCTCCAAATAAATTATGTTAATACTCTTGTAACAAATAGGTATATATTAAATTATGTTACTGATAAAAACAAAACAAAAAAAAATGAAGAAACACAGTCGTTAAATGACCGGCTACTTCCCCAGTGCGAAATAATCAACTAAATTTTCACTCTCTCTCTGAAGTCAATCAACTGATTTGGCGGTCAGTAGGTGACTTACTTCGCAATGCTAATACTAAATTTCTTGTGGAGACATTAATTACTTAATACATTATACTGTCTCATACATTTATATATTGAAACATCTTTTGCTATCTCTTAAATAACATTAATCTTATACAAAACACAGGGGTGGCTTTCTTTTTGTAGAGTTCCTTGGTGAGAATAAAAGGAAGTAATAACAAAAAAGAATTTGGATCACAAAGTTTCAAAAGTTATAAATTTATTTTTAAATTTCTGTAAATGATTTAAACATCGATTGATGGGTTAGTGAGCATAATGATGTATATATTTTTTACAATATTTAAATTAAATCTATTATAGGTCAATTTGAAAAGATGTAATTTTGGCAAAAGACATATTAAAACTATATGATATTTATTGGGATGGTAACAACTCTGGCAACTCACGGCATCATAGTATTATCCTTCCTTCTTCTTCCAAAAAAAACATACTCCTTTATATAACCGGGCTGTCCTGCTGGGGGTACTTTCCGCAATAGCTTCTTCTTTGGTCTTCTTTTTCACTCCATACCTCCTCCAAGATCTTCCAGATCACACTACCACTCCACTCAGACCCTCCATAACCAAACTACACCTCCACTAATAACCTCAAACAAACATACTACTTCCTTCTCCAGGATCTTCCAAGATACTCCCCGAGTTGGCTCCTTCTGCTCTTCTCGCCATTTTTCCCCCACCCAATATCATCAGGTTGCTCTTCTTTTATAGTTAATCATATATATATTTTTTTAAATATCTTTTGCCATATAAGTTCATTTTAATTTGTATTAACTATTTTTTTTTATATACTATACATTCTTTAACATTTATTTTTTTATTATATAAAGAATAACAATTTATAATAATTTATTTTATTATTCTAGTGCCCCCCCCCCCCCCCCCCCCCCATTCTACACGTCACAATATATATATTGTGGATGGATTCAATATTAGGGTTTCTGAGATCCGCCGCCCTCCTCTCATTCCCCATGTCCTTCGCCCGATGTCGCTAACAAAGTCGTCCTTGTCAAGTTTTGGATTTGTATACACAATTTACAAGTTGTTAGCCAATTTGTATATGCAATTTACAAAATTTCTGATCGATTAGATTGAACCTCGATTTATGTTGAGGGCCTCGATACCCCACTCATATTGTTTCAACATTATTTTGATGTGAGCGTTGTGTATTGAGGGCCGCAGCTAATCACGAACATGTATCTCTGGAATAAAAAGTTTGCAAATGATAAAATTAACGAATTTCAAAGGAATATTACAAAAATTTGGAATTGGAAGGACGGAGCTAATTACAAGCGCAATCCTCGCCCCTCAATAATATATATATATATATAATCGACAAGGGAATAATTGGCGAAGAAAAAACTCAGAAATTAAAAGCGGGCTAACGTGACACAGGTTTGTGTCCCTTCAAAGCCTAAGTAGCCAGCCATTCCAAACTGCACAAAGCTGCTTTCCTCAAGTTTATCACACAGCTAGTTAAAGCGAATTAGATATCTTATTTCCCTTCGCTCTGAAAAGTATAAGCGAAATGGAGGCGAATTGTGTTGGGAGGCAATTGGTTCATTGATTGCTCTATGTTATAGTCTTATTGAAGGGAAGCTCTTTAAGCGATACAAATATTAGGCAAGATTAAAGGGTGTAATTGGAGGCTGTATTGTGTGCACACAAGGGATGGGGGGTGTGAAGGGCCTTGTGGAAGGGCGGGTCCCAACACAAAGAGCCCTCTACACAAAGGACACAACAATGGAACAAAACCCAGTCGCCACCTCTTGAAACAAACCTGATTCTCTGTTTTTTTCTCACGAAATTGATTTTGTGTGCCCAGTTAGCGGCCTGGCCTGCTGGCTACAACAAGTGTCCCCCCTTCTCTCAAGCGGTCCCACTTATTGCACACTATACCATATATAAATATATATATATATTGGTAGGTACTCCGTGGGACACTGCCCTCAAACAATACTAACCTGTATTATATAAAAGAACCAGGTTTATTGTTTCTATAATAGTCCCTCCTTTCATTGTCAGTTTCATTTGAGATATAATTATTTTCTATTATTTGTCACATTAGTTTCTCATACAGACAATCTCAATCTATCTCAACAAGTCATCGGTGAATCACCGGCGATGTACTTCCCAGCCAATGCCAATGCCAACAAAGTTAGGTCACTCCAGAGAGTGTACGGTAAGATGCTGTAGGATATAGTTCAAAATAATGTAACCCAGGGCAACCAGTCGAAAAATGTGTTTTTTTGACGTGACAACGTCATATAATTTGGTAGGCCGGCACCCCATGTTCGAAAACTGCGTTATGTTACTTTCGGTAACACCTAACACACGTATCGCGGATGCGCCGAGAGAGAGAGAGAGCGCTTCACACAGTCTTCGTTCCGCTAGTTGCTCTCCTGTCTCGATTCACGTGGTACCGCTTACAAACGTATCGCTGCTGACCGATTTGATGTTTACTTTTTGAAATATAAAATATTTCAAAACAAAACGAAATGAGTACGTATTTCTAAATTGAATAATTTATTATTTTAAAAATTAAAAAAACATTTTCGTTGGTAAATGTTTATTGATAAATAAAATTTATTTGAAAATGGTATTTACAATACAAAAAAAACTTAATGTTTTAAATTAAGTACTTAAATTTCAATATAATTAAAATAAATATATTATTGTCCTACATGATGTATAAATGTGAAAATAGCATTGATTTAAATAAACGCTTCATAAAATTGTTCACCATTCTAAAACTATTTGATCTATGAATTTGAAAATAATATTTTTATCGAATAAACTCTATATAAAAATTGTAAACCAAATTTTCATTTTTTGAAAACTATTATGCTTAAGAATGTTTTCTTTCTATATTGTTTTTAAATTGTTTCAAAAATTTTATTGAAATGATTTGTTATATTTGATTCTTGACACTTTCGCTATCTCGCGACTCAGACGTTGTCACGCTCTTTTCGCCATGCGTCGGAGTTGCACGCACCCGATTTTTTTATTATTAGTTTTTTATTAAAACTAGAACTGAATGTTGTTTGGTTCAGAATGAATAACAAAGAAAAACAATATATCGGTTGTGGCCAACAAAGGACTTTCTTATGCTAACCATGTTTTTAGAAATCTGGCCTTTGCCTCCTCCGAATTTGTACCCAAGCTCACAATTGGGAAAGTTTTCAACCCAAGGCAGGAAATTCTCCTTAGAAGAGCAGACGCGGTGGAAGGTACATGTGACTAAAGAGATGTTTTCATTGTCGCGGCGGGCTGCAATTATTTCTTTGAAATCGTAGATTTCTGTTTCGGTTTGATCTACTGAACCTGCCTTTAAAATCCGAAAAGTATTTTTAAATCAAGATTTTTTTCTGCACAGGTTTTGTAAAAATGTAGTAGATATATATGTTCATGAAAATTCTGTATAACCAATAGTTAAAAAAATAAAAGCCGATCGAACCTTCTTTTGGAACATCATACTGAGCCAAATACAGCTTTCAGATTAAAAATGGGTTGATTGTTACTAGGCAAAAAAGGAGGGCAAAGTTCCCGCCTGAAAGTGGTGCCATCTCTTATCTCAGAAACACACTAAACTGTCTTCCCATTTCGCCTTAATACACCAATGAAAAACAAAGAATACATGATCTGACCATAACACGACATCTTATACCCGCATTTTGATGATTCTCCCCTCCTCTCAATCACTCATTTCAAATTGGCAGTACTGGATACCATAGTCTCATATCTGGCTGGATACCATAGTCTCATATCTGGCTGGATACCACAGTCGTATGAAAGTAATTGCATCACCTGGTTTCTTTGTTACATTGAAGGTAGCCAGGATTCTGAGAGTGTCTGGTGATTAGTTATGTTATTTAGGCGATGTGCCGCTAGATAGGTAAGTCTCAGAGAGCAGGTGAGGTATGGCGTGGGACAGTCCGATGGGGGGCACCCACAGATACCATCTACCGACCACCGACCACCGCTTACTGACCACTCCCACCCCACAATTACCAGTTTATCCTTCAAATCTGTCTCCCTCCACTCCACTGACCACTATCAATGAGACCACCTCTCCCTTCATTCCTCTCCGTTTTCAAATAAATCAAACAAAAGTGACCAAATAAAAGCCTATTGAGACTTTTTGAAAAGAATTTCAAATCGTTATCTTGATTACATCGTAAAACATGTTTAAATAAAGCAACTGCACGTTTGGAGAATAACACAAATCATTACTTAAGCAAAAATGGGATAATATATTTAGGATTTTTAAAAGGAAATATAGAAATAGAATGTTTTCATAGATAAAACTGTTTTCACAAATATTCACTTTACTATTTACAATTTGTACTTCATCCGTAAGGTATGGAGGGTAATCTTCAACATTTCAGCTCTGTTCTCCTATATATAAACTAAAGTTTTGTTCGTGATCAAAATTATTATTTTTTTTTCGAAGAGATATCCGTTTCATGTTGTAACTGGTCAATTTCTGTCTGTATGTGTGAATGTTTGTTTGAGCTTCACGACAAAACGGCCAAATGTACATTCATGAAATTTGCAGGAACCTTCTAAGATCGACCAACTTAGAATATAGGCTATTTGGCATCTTAACATTTTGAACGCAAAAGAGGGGCCCAAAACATTAAATAAGTGCTGGAAACGATCGGATTTTCATTACATTTTGGAGCGGAAAGGGAGGGGATAAAGTGACTTTAACGGTTGAATGGTATATTTACGAAAGGTTCAATCAAGGATGGCCGAGCTTGGAAAATGGTCTATCTGGCATCTCAACTGAGTACGAAACGTAATATTACTGCTATTGGCTTCAACGCTTCATCAGATTTACATCTGTTACAGTTACTAGCCAGGTAGAAAAAATTACTAACCTGCTCAAAGGTTCTAACCGGGACACCTGATATTTTTATATAACACACAAATGGCAACACTGATTTACGATCATCTGCAGTTTAAAAGTTTCACTTTTTGCAAAAAAATGTTGTTGGTCTTCAAGATATATGTATCTATAATACAAGTATTATACAGAAAAATCCTTAAGAACAGGAAATATAATTAGGCAGGTATAACTATGTAGAGTCAGTCGAGGTGAAGATGATGCAGGAGATGAAGAACGGAAATGAACTTTGCACAAATATTAAATAAATACGGGACCTCATTCTGATGCAATTGTAGCCATTGTAGCCGAACAAGGACGGTGTCGCTAAGCGGACAAACAAACAATATTGCCAGCCTGTACAATTGACGTATAAGTTATTTAAACCGTTATTTTTATTTATCTACTTATTTTTATTATTTTTATTTATCTACTTATATTTATCTTTTGAAAATAAAAGGGGGCTTTTGAAAATAAAAAAAATACTATCTTTTAATTTGTATCAATAGTAACAAGACTGTTTTTGAAAATAACAAGATTGCTTTTGAAAATAAAATGGGGAAGGAACAACACTGATTAGGCTCAAACAGCCTAATTCAATATAAATTAGGTTGGAATTGTGCTTATACAACACCAAAATCGGTAGAAAACCCTGTTTTAGGCCTATGTAACAGAATTGTGCATTTTTTGTTAATGTTCATACATATAATTCACGCACTATGACGCCAGTTAAGTCATATTGAATATATTAACAAAAAATGCATATTTCTGCGGTAAAAATGTTCCTCTAACAAAACTGTTTAGTCTAGGGAAAACTATGAAAAATAGATGGAATAAAAGAAAATGGTTGAAAATGTTCGTTGAGTCTTGATCTGTAGCGGAAAGTTGGCGGGCCGGGAACAGTGTCGGCTCGGCCCGGCTGTTCTCTCCCGCGGCCTCCAAGCCGATCCTTCTATAATGTTATGTACCTATATCTATATAATATATTGAGAGATAAGCCCTTTTGTACTGTTGCTCAGATAGTTTCCTGTCAATGTTCTCTTTCTGAGGCCAGTTATCACCGGGGGGGGGGGAGGTTTTCTCTTGTGAAACTCATCCTATCCTAGTGAGACCCGCATACAGAATCCAGGTCGGGATAGCTGTAAATTATCAATGATGACACCTCTTCCCCCCCCCCCCCCCCCTCCCGTAATTCTGGCTTTTCCATCAACCGCACCACACTACCCACTTCCTGTCTACACACTTTTCTTTTTGAACTAATTTTCAAATAAGATGATAATATTAACATTAACCAATGAGATGATAATTGGATGGCATAGTCTTTATTACGATATATATTTTCATAATAACTGTAGGTACCTTAATTGTTCATCTGTATAATTAATTCAAGTAGTACTCAAACCGTGGATAGCGGTCAAGGGCGAACACTTATGTGTGAGCCTTAAGGGATGAGAGCCTACAGGATCCAGTATTGGAACCTTGTAACCGACTCTGGGTCTGAAACCGAAAACTCAGCACCAAAAAATTCGAATATCCTGTTCTGCTATCCCCAGGAACCGGTTTCGGTTCACCCGGAACCGTCTACCAGCTTGTTTGATTAATGTTTTTTCAGAGATATGAAGACATATTAATGTTTTAATATTAATATGATAATAATTAATATTTAATATTAATATGAAACATATTAATGTTTTTTCAGAGATATGAAGAATCGGTGTCACACGGAGCATCTAAATTTTATATTTCCTCTTCGGCTGTTTTGGTTAGGAGCAATCAGAATATATTTTTCATATTTACAGTAGAGCATCGATTATCCGAATACCGAACATCGGTTAACCGAAAGCGTTCCAGTCGGCAAATTCAAATTTACACGCTATATAGTTCCGCTAGCGACTGCTAGAGCTGTGGCTACAGCGCTTTCCCCCTTCCTGCCAACCGGCCTACTCGCATCGCAATGGCGCCTAAATGTAAACGAGCCAATTGGTATCAGAACTGACTGGGCTGATTAAGGAATCTTCAGGATTTGAAGAATGCGACCAGGAAAACTTTCAAGACTGGCTCGAATCTATCTGTAACTAGTTGAAGCCTGATTACCGACATTGCTATATTTATATTTTTTTCAGAAATATGGAGAATCGGTGCCACAAGGCCCACCTTTATCCTATATTTCTTCCTCGGCTATTTTCTTTAGAATCAGGAAAAATTTTCATCTTTTCTTATGATTGAATATCATTGTAGCTGGTTGAAGCCTCTTTACTGACATTGCTGCTTTATTGGAGCCCCTTATCTTCACCTTTTGATTTTTATGGGTCTTTCGATCTCTGAATTTGTAGCTACATCCAGACTCAAGCGTAAGTTACTGCTCTCGCTCTAAACCTTCAGTTTCTTCATTTGGTGGTCTTCTAACTTCTGTTCCTGCTGTTTTGAGGGTTGATCTCTGAAATTGACTCTACTCCCTACCTCACACGTATGTTTCCGCTCTCCCTCTAAACTTTGAATCTTTTTATTTGTGACTATTCACTTTTGTTTTTGCCTTTTTGAGGGTGCTCCGGTCTCTGAGATTCAGGCTACTCCCTGCCTTATACGTATGTTTCCGAAGAACCCTCAAAGGAGCCAAAACAGAAGGAAGGGTCCACCAAAACAGAAGGAAGGGTCCACCAAATAATGTGGGGAAGATTTAGGGACTATTGAGGGAGAGTGAAAAATTACTTGTAGTGCTAAATAACTTTTACCTTATCTGGAATTTCGTGGAAATCTGGAACCGTGTACCCGGGTCCGGTTTTGGAACCGCGGATATGATTCCGGGTCGGTAACCCTCGAACCGGGTATCATTTTATTGTTTTATATAAACTGCATTATATCATTGCACTCATTTTCCTATAAATATACAGTATACTTGCAACAATCTGAGGTCCATGGCAACCCGAACAGAACCTCCTCATTGTCCTGCGGAACCACCTTTGAAGACTGAACAATCTGAGATCCATGGCAACCCGAACAGAACCTCCTCATTGTCCTGCGGAACCACCTTTGAAGACTGAACAATCTGAGATCCGTGGCAACCCGAGCAGAACCTCCTCATTGTCCTGCGGAATCACCTTCGAAGACTGAACAATCTGAGATCAATGGCAACCCGAGCAGAACCTCCTCATTGTCCTGTGGAACCACCTTTGAAGACTGAACAATCTGAGATCCATGGCAACCCGAACAGAACCTCCTCATTGTCCTGCGGAACCACCTTTGAAGACTGAACAATCTGAGATCCATGCCAACCCGAACAGAACCTCCTCATTGTCGTGCGGAACCACCTTTCATGCACACTTAAAATTTACCGACTATTCCCCTTCAATTTCCCGAGCTACTAATAATTCAAACATTTCCATCTCCGGAATAAAGTTACATTTAACTCCATTAACATTAAGAGTTAGTTATTATGACTCATGCCCGGGCTTTATCTACAAGGTCATATCGCCTACTACCAGTGCGGCCTTCCGTTACTTTGGTGAACATGAGCCCGACTCTCCTATAGGAGTTCTAAATGTTGCCTACCCAAACTTTTTACCATCCCGATAAAATAAACTAAGGGCCTCGGCCGGGTTGTGAACCTGCGATCTTGAGCTCAGTAAGCACGCATACCACTGAGCTACTGGCGCCCTCTCTTTTTAAAATAACCAATAATTATTATCTACGGAGGTGGGAGCGGCGTGTAGGCTCCCTCCCAGAACAGCTACAGGAGACATTCTCTGTTATTTAATGTCTTGCTAATATAGTTTTGTTAGATGCAGCCATAGCTAGTCGCTTCCATAACTCAACATGAACCCGGTATCTTAGCGACACTCCAGCCTCCTCTCGTATTAAATCAGGTTCTCTTCCACAACCTTCCCATCCGCCTCCTCTTACCAACCACTGTAAATTTTACTAACCGTAAGGCTCAACCATTCACATTCTTTCTCACTTCACATACTTACACTATTTTATTTGACGAATCCACAGGAAGGGGGATTTAAATAATTGGCAAAAACAATATTCCTGAGTTGCAATTTGACCAAAGAAACACCAGATCCACGTTCGGCCCTCTTCATCCCCTCCATCCACAACTCCTTCCTGCCTCCCCATCTTATAACATGGAAAGTGGGCGACTCCACTCAGAATAGATGGCGACAATTTCTTTCCTTGCTTCCTTAAGCCATTCCCCGTCTCCTTCATCTTTAAAAGATGTCCTGAGGCTTGGTTCCGTTATGACTTTATTAGCGTCTTTAATATGCCTTCATAGTTAACTTGCCGTTACTCTACAAATCTGACGACACTGCTCCCCTTCTCTGGGGGGGCACACAGTGGGAGGTGTTCTCAAGTACCCAGCCTTTCATATTATATAATTTGTTAAATAAATTAAATTGAGGCAGAGTGGGTAAGGTAGGTGGTTCCCATGGGACAGAAGAGCCATGTCCTGGCTGGTCCAGTGCTGACGCAGGGCCTGGACTCAAGTGGCTCCAAGCTGGGCTGCCTAGCCAGGGATCTGCGTCTCCCGCCACTTCCCAGACCCCCAGGGAGCACCAATTCTCCTCCTCCCTCCCACACTTATATATAAGCCTACACATATTTACAGGCAGTTACGGAATGCACTTGTAAGTTGTAAGCTGCAAGCCATAAGTTCACTTTACACAATCTTTCTTTGCAAGTGAAAGTATGATTCTATTTCTGAAAATAAGAAATTTTATACATGAATCCATAAGCCTTCAACAACGACATCTTCTGCCAAATTGACAAAAGGATTAGGGGGGGCTTAACTCAAAAATCCCAATAACTGCCGATGTAATGAAGTATCGGCATGAAATTTCATATTTGAAATCAAAACCCAATGAGGACATAACCTGTCAAATTTCAGCCATATCAGCTGAAGGGAAAGGGGTTTCAGGGGAGGGGGCTCAATTCAAAATTTAGTAGGAGGATTCAGGAGCCCCCACGTAGGTTGTGGTAAAAAAAGAAAATGTTAATGTAAAGTTAAAATAATTCAAAAAATATAAGTAAAATTAATAATAATTAAATAAACAATTAATTATCACATTTCCTGTAGAAATTTTATCTCTTTTCTTTTACTAAATTTTGATTTCTACAATAGTTTTTCGAAAAGGACCCTAAAAAGTATCAAAAGTTCAAGACGTGCAATTTTTAAGAAAGTGTAGGTACGTATATTTAAAAAAAATTTCAATTAACAAAATTTTCTTTTGAATTTCTAAAGAGATGCCATTTTTAATTTTTTTTATAATATTAAATCTATTTCAAAGGTTTTCAAATTATCTTACTGGGCCAACAGGGAAAATGAATAGCATAGAATTTACGAGAACAAATATTGGGTTTATTTTCTTAAATCTACATTATTAAAATTAAAAAACTAAACATTGAAACAAACAAAAATCAAAAGAAAAATCTTAAAAACTAAATTCTTAACAATATTTCAATCTTTTTTTTGTTTTATATTTTTGGCCATTCTCTAAAATTAAGTTATATATTTCTGGGCATATATCCTGTACATATAAACAAACAACAGTACTTTCTTTGCTGATCCATTTCACCGTCAATTCACTCCTATTTAGTTCATTATATCTTAAACCTAAACACCACTCTCTATCTTCACTCAGACCGTCTCCATTCAACCCAGGCCTCGACTCGTCACTATACACACTAAAAACAGCTGATGGTCGTGTTTGGTTTTTTTACTCATTTGTTTAAAAAGAAAATTGCTTTTTATAGAAAAATAAATATAATTAATTTTTTTATATTAATATTTAATGTGTGTATTTTTTTTATACATCACAAGGTCAACTATTGATTATGGAGGGGAAGGAAATTTAAGGGAGAGAAAAATTAATTGGTTTATTAGTTCTGGATAAGTACATTGCCAGTTAAACCAACGAATTATATTTTTATTATTTCGTTTTTCAAAAATATAAATTGTAATAATTATTGCTGAACACTTGGAGTGGTCACTTGGGGCGGTCTAGCCATTCAAGTAATGACGGGGAATTTGTTTTTGGTAAGAAGACTTAACAGCTGATAAATCTACTGGAAGACTAATGGAACATGGTCTTGGTGAACTAAAGAGCAAGTTTGCTGCCTCAACTAAGTTGAGTACGTGGGCCTACTGTGGCTTCTGATGTTGCCAACTGCAGCGTTACGTCCTGACAAACAAGGACTAGGTGAGGACGAGGACACAGCAGGTTTCAAACTATTCTCAACTATCGGGATATTCAACTTTATACTGTAAAATGAAAGAATGTTTTTGAACATAGAATATTGAAGAACAGATTTATTCATTTCACTAGTGGGTCTATATAACAAAAAGTGTTATATATTTCATAAGTATGTATATCACTGAATGCTGATTAGATTATATATATATATTGTGACAAATTTATTGAAACAGACAATTTATGTAAATTATTTTTCTTAAATATCACACTCACAACTATGTGTATATGTATATCTTTCGAACCCATAAGTCTATATAATATGAAAAATAATTATTTTCACAAATGCAAATATAAAAAAATGGCTGAACAAGAGCACTATTTCATTCAATTAACCGCTAATAATGACTAAAAAATGGCTGAACAAGAGCACTATTTCATTCAATTAACCGCTAATAATGACTAAAAAATGGCTGAACAAGAGCACTATTTCATTCAATTAACCGCTAATAATAGCTAAAAAATGGCTGAACAAGAGCACTATTTCATTCAATTAACCGCTAATAATAACTAAAAAATGGCTGAACAAGAGCACTATTTCATTCAATTAACCGCTAATAATAACTACAAATGAAAATATTGCTTACGGTACTAAAATTCAAGTTTATTTAGTAAAGACACTGCCTTTTAATAATAAAAAATGAATGAAAGGTTTGGAATCGTATAGCACTTTACATTCAGCTAAAGAAAAATTGTTGATTTTTCGAAATATAAATTTGAGAGGGGAAAAGGAGGGATGTGTTCAAAAGACACTGATTTTCAATCGATGGATTGGTTTGAGAGAGCTGAAACGTAGACAAGGAGTGATGCAGTGGTTCCGGTTTCTGGGAGCTGATGACACCCTCCCATACAGGATCTCGGTTGTTGGAGCTGTGGAGATGTTGCCAAGTTGTATCAACTCACCCCTCTATTATTAAATACAATTTATAAAATATTGAATGGATGTTTAGTTAAGTGGCGTGCTCAAGTGGCATAGTGGCATATTGTGGAGTGCTGGACCCACCCCTGACGTACTGCATCGCTCCCCAGGGCGTCCTCTCAACGGGCAGTAGTGGCCCTGCCCGTAGCTCCGACATCGTCTCGAAGCCCTCCAACTCAGCTGCAGCCCAGTCTTCTTCTCTACTTTTATATACTCATTATTAACTAAATAGATTGCCCTGAACTTTAACCTACCTGTTATGTCAGGACTGAATATCAATACATTCAAAATACCGTACTGTAATATAAATAACAGATATTTCTCACCCCTAGAATCCAATCAGGGTTACATAATGAATAACAACATTGTTCAGGCCTAAGACAATATTTTTTCATTTTTATTTTAATTCACATTTTATTTATTTAAATTACAGTTCCCTTATGGAGGGGACCTTATGGAGGGGATCTTATGGAGGGGACCTTATGGAGGGGATCTTATTAAAGAAAAATCAAAAAAATAAAAAATAATAACTGTCAATATTGATTATTTATTTTAATTAACAGGTTAGTTTAGTTTACGTTTTATGACTCATGCCCGGGCTTTAACTACTAGGTCATATCGCCTACTACCAGAGCGCTCTTTCGTCACTCTGGAAGACATGAGCCCGACTCTACTGCGGGAGTCCTAAATTTTGCCTATCCTAAATTTTTATTCACCTAGGGTAGGGGTCTTTAACGAGTAGGTAACTGATTTCTTACAGGCTCGGGACCATCGCTTAACGTCCCATCCGAAGGACGGCGTGCTTAAGTTTATTTTACCTCCAAGATAAAATAAACTAAGGACCTGGGTTGGGTTTCGAACTCACGATCTTGAGCTCAGAAGGCAAGTACGCATACCACTGAGTTACCGGCGCACAGTGGGGCGAATGACCATATTAGGTGGACAAAAGTCAAGTCAAAAATTTAAGATTTCCCGCCCTAGACATTGTTGACGAAAGATAAGTGACTCCGAAAATGTAAGTATTTACTTTATAATGAAAATAACTACTGCATAGATAGAGATGGAACAAATAAAGTATACACGTTTGAACAAGTGTTGTCATTCTACTGCGATAAGACGCGGGTTTATTAATCTGACTGCAATAATATCAGTTCGATCATTGTTTAAGCTATATTTGGCAGTTGAAATGGAGTCTAAAGAGAAAGGTAAGTAATCATATGCACGGTTCTTGTAAGTAGTGTTCAGTTACAGAGATATTTGAACTGTTTTATTAAAAAATACGTTACATCCATAATTTTGAACGAGAAAAAATAATGTTTCCCCAAAAGCTCCCAAGCTAATTGACCCATTTTCCTTTTCGTTATACTTTCTAGTTTTCAGATTCTTTTGTATCTTTTTGCTATACTTCATATTTTCAATAATAATGAACTGATTTTCAGAATCAGTGCTCAAGATTCCCCGGAGCCAGTTTTTTGAAGAGTGGTCCAAGTTCCCGAAAAAATTTCGTAAGATAGCATTGAATAAATGTTTCCCTGGAAAGCAGATAGATTCATTTATTCACTAAACGTTTGATACCTGCAGAATTCAATCAGTTTGTACATATCTTGTTTACTTCCTTGAACCAAGGAACTAGTAGAACCATCCAATACTGAGCAAGTTTTACTAATCTAGACGCTCAGAGGTTTGCCTTTTTCTTATTCATGTAAAGTGGTTTTATTTTCATCTACGATTTATTAAAGAGTAAACTTAATTTACTAAAGAGTAAACTATCTATTTAAATGAAGTGCTATTTTCATGTTGCGTCTATTATTTGATCTTACTGTTTTTCACCCATAATGTATCGATCTGTCTCAACTCCATCTAATATTGAGCTAGTTTCACTAATCTAGTCGCTCAGAGGATTAAGGAACATTCCGAACCATGGGCCATATTAAACCTTATGATTAGCGGTTTTTTCAAATTATGCCGTTTAGGTTTAAAAACGTTCAATGGCGTGCTATTCATTGTACATCTAGTCTCATTTGACGTGAAATTTCATTGGCTGTAATTTTTGTTTCTGAAAGCTTTTGATACAATGAATCCTCTTCTTGTAATTTTGAAAATAAGGTAGAAAAGTGAGGGTTTTTTATGTATTTCAGCAAAACTCAATCAAGGGTTCATTTGTGAACCGTCATGTGGGGTATATTATTATATATACGGTGAGTGGTGGTCGAGGAGACACTTAAAGTTTGTTATTCTTCCGCGAGTCTTCGCTACTAGGTGCTGGACATGATGGGTCCATGTTAGCTTCGCGTCAAATATTAGTCCTAAGTATCTTACTCGTTCTGCACAAGGGATTTGCAAGTCGTTAAGAAATATGGTTGGATTTGGTATATTTTTTTTTATATGTGAAAGTTACCACTGTTGACTTAGTGGAGTTCATTTTTATGCGCCATTTACAACACCATAAGTTGACTTTGTTCAGGAATCGTTGTAGATAATGTGTGGCATCTTCATAAGTCAGGGCTTTGCTGAGGGCAGCAACATTGCCTGCGAATTGTGCTACAGTCACATTTTCTGAGGTAGGAAAGTCGCTTGCATAAATTAGATAAAGAAAGGGCCTCAGAACACTACCCTGCGGCCTGCGGCACTCCTCCTGATATCGCTTTAGATGTGGAGCTATATTTTACGGAAAATGTACGGCAATACAAGTATGATTTTATAATTCTGTAGTAGGTGTCCGGTAGATGGGGTTTTAGCTTGTAGAGTAGTCCAGGGTGCCAAACCTTGTCAAAGGCTTTTTCCGTATCCAGGAAGAGCCCAAAGCATACTTGTTTTTCCTCGTATGTGTTTAATATTTCATTTACTATTCGATGAAGTTGCTGCGGACATGAGTGCGACTGTCTGAATCCTAGCTGTGTATCAGGCACTAGAGGAGACGGGAACATTCATAGTTTTGGTAACAGCAAGCGTTCAAATATTTTAGTAAACAGGGAAAGTAAGCTAATGGGTCTATAACTAGTTGGATCACTGGCCATCTTATTGGGTTTTTTCACCATGACGATTTTAGCATGTTTCCACTGATTCGAGATGTGGGTCGTCCGTAGCATAGGATTGAATATCTGGGTGAGATATACTATAGCTTTTCGTGGCAGTGCTTTTAGTAATGGCTGGACAATCTGATCATGACCTGGCGCCTTCTTTGTTGGTGAACGATTTATGGCGTTAGTCACCTGACCCGGAGTGAAGTAGTCTGAAAACGGGCTGAGTTGTAGAAGCTCCTCCAGTCACTTATATACATTTCGCGTGGATACCAAATCACTTTCATCGTGTGGGGTAAATTGCTGAACAAGTATGTTAGCAAACAGGTCACATTTCTCCTGAGACGAAGCATACCATTCGGGTCCCACCTTTTAAGGAGGAATATTAATTGGCACTTTCATGATAGTTTTTGTTTTCATCCAGAGAGAGCCATCTGTGGCGCTAAGAGCATTGATGCTGCTTCGGGTCGACACATTCTTCTCCTCTTTCAGAGCTCGAGTTAAATCCCTGGTTGCCCTGTTGAATCTCTGCTTGTCTGTTGGAAGCCTCGTAAAAATAAAATAAAATAAAAAATAACTGTATTTATTTTAATTAACATTATATTTATTTAAATTAAGGTTTCCTCACAGAGAGGATCTTAGCCCAAAGAGATGCCACTCTCTCCAATATTGACCACTGATAACAGATAGTGAACAGGAGAAAGGTGATAATATGGATCATCCCAACTGCAATAGCGACCCCCTATCATGAAGATACTTTTCTGCTTCAATTAGTATTCTCAAACTTTCTTCAAATGTAAACATATAAAAGTCTTTTCAAAATTGAAAATTATTACAAATAAATTGAGAAGCAGAAGCACATTTGGTAAGGTAAAGAGTTATTAGAATCAATGATTATTTTAAATGTAGAATCAGAATTAATCCCTAAAGCAGTGATAGTTATTTATAAATTAGCTGAAATCTCTCAATATCTTGATTTACCTGCCACATTAATAGAATTTAAATAGTATAATGTAATTGTTTTTTAAAATATTTGTTCAGAATTATTAAATAACATTATTTCGTGTCCTTCTTTTTAATATTAGAAAATATTCTTTACCGCCATCTTAGCTGCTGCTGAACTTCACATACACGCCTCATTTACACTACAACACCATCTCACACAAATTGAAAACTGGTGCAACACATGGAAAAGAACACTTAATACAGAAAAATCACAGCACATCACATTTACACTTCGACGAGAAACATGCCCCCCCGCTTTCATCTACGACAAGCCCCTCCCTCAAACTAATACTGTACGATACCTAGGACTGACATTAGATCGAAGACTTACATGGAACCCTCACACGGGATATGACACAAAAACGGAACTGTTACACTTACTTACTGAGACCATTATGGACATGCGGATCACAGATATACGGTTCAGCAAAAACATCCAACATCCAACGAATTCAGGCGTTTCAGTCAAAAACCCTCAGACTGATAACACAGTGCCCCCCGTACATAAACAACAGAACACTTCATAACGATCTTATGATACACACAGTACTCAACACAATACAAACTACTTACATACGTTTTTTTAGAAAACTTTACACACATACAAACCCAGAAATACGTACTTTATCTTCATAACACTTACCACAAAACCCCCCACGAAGATAGAAGAAAACTTCTAAGTTGAGGAACGCGGACATATTGTGGAAACTTGTAATAAATAAATAAAACAAACTTATTTTTGAAATATTGTCTATTCCACTAAAGATATTAATATATATGTATAACTACCGGTTTCGGCCTTACACCATCGTCAGGTTTAGTTATGAACAGTTCATAACTAGACCTGACGATGGTGTAAGGCCGAAACCGGTAGTTATACATATATATTTATATCTTTAGTGGAATAGAAAATATTTCAAAAATCAGTTTGTTTTATTTATTTATTGATAGAAGAGAAGATGGAAGGCCACTTGCTGCCACCTTAAATCAGTTTGTTTTATTTATTTATTGATAGAAGAGAAGATGGAAGGCCACTTGCTGCCACCTTAAATCAGTTTGTTTTATTTATTTATTGATAGAAGAGAAGATGGAAGGCCACTTGCTGCCACCTTAAATCAGTTTGTTTTATTTATTTATTGATAGAAGAGAAGATGGAAGGCCACTTGCTGCCACCTTAAATCCTATTTATTGATAGAAGAGAAGATGGAAGGCCACTTGCTGCCACCTTAAATCCTATTTATTGATAGAAGAGAAGATGGAAGGCCACTTGCTGCCACCTTAAATCCTATTTGTTCTTAATATTTTATTTTTATTTTTTACATTATTTTCCTTTACTTTTATCATCTTCCTTACCCATCCATCAAATTTTCTTTCAATTCCTTTTTATTTCTTTATTTTATATAAATTTTTTCTGTTCTTGTCCTAATAATTAAGATACATTTTCGTCCCGAGGACCTACCACTGGGTGGCCTTCCTCTCACATGCCATTCACGCCAACCTGTCAATCCCTACCATCATAGATGATGGTTGTTGCACTCTAGCAACAGTTGCTTCTTTATAAATAGAAGACAAAAAAAATTATATAGGTATATATTTTAAAAAAAAATACCAGTGCTGGTTATTGCAATAAACTGTGTTTTTTGAATTTATATTCATTATATTATACTTTTTACATTGCTAGACAGGCTGTATTTCTGGCCCAGGCGCCACTGGCCGCAACACCCTCATCAAGCCAAACACGACAGTTTCCCGAGTTCAGAACTTGCAGACTACAGAGATACAGAGCAAAACATAAAAGTCTGTTTAAGTATGGTCTGCTGGTTAGTAAGGTGGTAGGCTGGGTTAGTTCCCAGGGCAGGGTCACCGCAAAACTGACGGGAGGGGGATGCAAAAAGCAGAAGATGGGATAACTGCAGTGAGGGGAGTCGTAAAGGAGAGACCACAGTACGAGTGAGGGGGGACGTTATATGTCGGTGTGAAGGGTGTTATGTGCATCTCAGGGCCACCACACCGCATGCATCTCATCCATCAGCTAAATACACACATTTTAAATTCGTTGCCATGCGTTACAATTCAAACATTACTTAGATCTATTTTTAACCCCCGACGCAAAAGGAGGGGTGTTATAAGTGTGTCTGTCTGTGGCATCGTTTCAAAAGCTGGTATTTGCGAGATGGTTCTTAGCCATGTTTGGTGGAAATCGGGTATGCCGTTTCCAAAATCTTCAGGTTTCATCAGAGCTTGTGTAGGGATCTTGGCCTCTATTACAGCTAGACTTGAAGTTAAAGCTCAAATGTTTATAAGGCTAAGGCCCCTCCCCCATAAGCCCTTCAAGCTCCCCCACCTTTTTAAATGTTTATTTAGTGTGTCGAGGTTTTTTTAAATGTCATTTATTATTTTATCTATGGACATTTATTTTACATATTTATGGCGCTATAACGTTGTCTCTATTAGTTCTATCTCAAATCTGAAGACATGTGACCATTGAAAATTTAACAAGCAATGTTTTTGACAGGAACCAATTTTTCGATAGGACTAATAGTTTTTTGCATATATGAAGCAAAAGTATAAAAAAAGGGTTTTCAAAACGACATTTTACGCCAAGTAACCTGCAAACCTGGCGACCTTTAAAAAATAATATTTTATGTAAAATGTGAATTTCAGTTTTCTACAACTTTTATATTTAAAGGTTTTTGATTAGGTCATAAATATAAGTGCAGTCTTGGCGGTACTTAGAGGTACTTAGACCTCCAAGTAAAGTAGTCTTAATTTTCGTCTTATTTCAGTCAAAATCTGATCAGATCTATGTTAGCACGTGTGACTTTTTCATTTCAAATATCCAGTTCATTGCTGCAATCGCGTTGGGGTTAGACCGCTCACACAATTCTAGTCACATACACAAGACGCATAGACATGATTGCGAAAATGCTCAAAATGTGTTCAGGGGACCTTGAAACGTGAAACTTCTTTGAAAACTCGATCTCGGATTTTGCACAATTACAATATTTCCTTATATTAAAAGGTATAAGAAACTAAAAAGTTAATATTGGTTAGGAGTGATTATATTTTGGAGGCATTGGGTCGTATTTCGGGATTATTCAGAAAAACCTGCAAGCGTCTGGCTCTAGTCTCAAGACACACAGACATTCCGCTGGCCATATATTTTCATGTATAGATTGAGGAAAGAAAAAAAATTAAAATAAATTTCGCTTACCATACGGTTCATGATAAATGATTCTAAAGATATTTTGTAAATTTCAGAAGCTCAGGAACCTTTGAGGAATGGAAAAGGAAAAATGAAGTGAGAAAAAAATAAAATGTAGTATAGATATCTTTGGTTAAGACGAAAGTCATGATGAGGAAAAATGAGGGTGATCCCTCAGAAGCACTCAAGACTATGGAACTTGTAAATAAGTTATTATAGTTGTTTGGGTGAGACAGCCACCTATCTATCTATATTAATAAAGCTGAAACGGAGTTTGTTTGTGGGTTTGTTCCAGCAACATGCCCAAACCGCTGGACGGATCTTCATGATACTCCACATGTAGCATCCTTTAGACCCCGATTGAATGTGGCGTCCCAAAATTTTGAACGGGAGGGGGGTTTGTAAGGGGGGGCCTAAGCATAAAAATTGCTCTAGCTCTTAACGGATGGTCGGTGAAATGAAAAACCTTTTCTGAACGAAGGCTTTATTTGGCATATTGAAACGAGAATCAAACTGAATAAATATAAAAGTGTAACATATGATATAGTGGAGATCATATGATATAATTTAAATTAAATCATCTCATTCTTCCCCGCTGGGAGCATCAGACGTAATCAGCGAGGTAGCTGGGAGGTCGGCGGGCCCTGGTAGAGCGCCTGAGGAGAGGCTGGTTAGCCTCGGGGAGTGGACTTGGGAGCTGCCTCCATGTGTCTTCAACAGGACTCCCCGCAGCCTCCAGTTCGCTCTGTGCTTGTTTAGAGTTCTCAGGGAATGCTTCCGTCGGTCCAGCTGGAGCCAAGTCCCGGATTGATATAGTAGACTCGGTGCCGTTAGGCAACCTAACATGCGCATAGTCCGGGTTGGCTTCCATGAGATGCGCTTCTTCAACCAGTGGTTCGTACTTGCTTGCTCTAGCATGCCTTCTTATAAGTACGGGACCAGGTGAGCTTAGCCAGGAGGGTAGAGATACCCCGTAGTACGACTTACGTTGATGTCTGAACATGCGCTCATGAGGGGTTTCATTAGTCGCTGTGCAGAGGAGGGAGCGAATGGAATGAAGCGACTCTGATAGGACTGATTCCCACCGGTCCACATTCAGCCTTTTGGAACGGAGAGCTAGGGTCATCGTTTTCCAAATTATGCCGTTGTACCTTTCGACCTGGCCGTTGCCTTGAGGGTTGTAGGGTGTTGTGCGGCTGGTGGCTATTCCTTGGCGGTGAAGGAAGTTTTTCACATCTTGTGACATGAAGGAGGTCCCTCGGTCAGTATGCACATACGATGGGAAACCAAAAATGGAGAACAATTGTTGGAGGTTTTTTATTACAGTGGAGGCTGTCATATCAGCACAGGCGAAGGCAAACGGGAACCGGGAAAACTCGTCTATCACCGTCAGGATGTAGCGGTTTCGCGAGGTAGATGGCAAAGGGCCCTTGAAATCTATGTTGAGGCGCTCGAACGGAGCGGTGGCCTTGATTAGCTTGCCTTCATTCTTGTAGAATTGGGGCTTCAGTTCCGCACATTGAGGGCATGTAGCTGTCAACCTTTTGACATCGTCCACCGAATATGGTAGGTTCTTAGTTCGCACCCAATGGTAGAATCGAGTGACACCCGGGTGACACAATTCGACATGTAGATTGTACAAATTCTTGCCGCCTAATCCCTCTAGTGTAGAGCATACCCTAGACAAAGCATCCGCTGCCACGTTATCTTTCCCCGGGCGGTATATAATGTCAAATTTGAAAGGGGAGAGCTCCAGTCTCCATCGGGATATCTTTTCGTTCTTTATTTTACTAGAGTGCTTCATGTCAAACATGAAAGCGACAGACCGCTGATCAGTAATAAGTTTGAAATGTCGACCCATAAGATAATGTCTCCACTTGCGTAAAGCCTCAACGATGGCATAGGCTTCTTTTTCTACCGCCGAGTGATGCTGCTCACAGTTAGACAAAGTCCTGGAGAAGAACGCCACTGGCCTATCGGATTGCGACAAGGTAGCCCCAATAGCAAAATTGGAGGCGTCAGTTTCGACAATAAGCGTGTTGTTCTCATCAATAGTACTCACAGTCGATTTTCCTATATCTTGTTTCAGGGCTTCGAAATTACTCAGAACATCATGAGGCATGGAAAACGTTTTACACTGAGCGAGGGGTCGTATCTTTTCGGAAAACCCTTTGATCCAATTCGAATAATGAGAAAACATACCCATGGCCCTGCGAAGAGTAGCGGCATCCCGTGGGGGTGGAAGGTCGAGAAGCGGTCGAAGCCGCTCAGGGTCCGGCTTGATATATCTGTTAGAAACAGTATAACCTAGAATGTTTATTGCGCGCGCCGAGAACTTACATTTGTCCCTGTTCAGAGTAAGATTGTATTTTTCAGCTACTTCTAAGAATTTTCTTAAATTGGAGTCGTGCTCCTCCTGACTCTTCCCGCAGACAGTCAGGTCATCCAAATAAGCAAAAGTGGCTTCCAAGCCTTCGGCGCGGATTATGTTATCGATAGCTTGCTGAAAACACGCAACCCCATTCGTCACACCAAAGGGTATCCTTCGGAACTGATACAACCTCCCACAAGCCTCAAAGGCGGTGTACTTCTTTTCACACTCCTGGATTGGGATTTGATGGTAGGCGGAACGGAGATCAATTGAAATGAAAACTTCATAGTTTGACACTGATTGCACCAAATCCTCAATCCGGGGAAGGGGAAACGCATTGAGGAGTGTATATCGGTTTATTGTCTGAGAATAGTCGATCACCATCCGCTTTTTGTGATTCATGCTAGAGGTGACCAAAAATTGGGCTCGCCACGGAGACTGACTCTCCTCTATTATACCGTCTTCTAAGAGTTTGGTGATTTCCAGCCTAACAAATTCAGCATCTTCTCTAGTGAGTCTACGAGATTTTGTGGCGATAGGTCTGCAATCAGACACCAGATTGGCAAACAATGAGACTGGAGGCACACTGGCAGCTGTTAGACTACAGATAGAGAGAGGTTCTTTAGGACCCCCGAAGTTAACCTCAACCTTGGCGTGGTGCTGCAGAATGTCATGCCCAACAATCACATCAGCACATAAGCCTTCGAGAACGGCTAGACTTACATTCGTATGTAAATGACCCATGAGTGAAAGATTGACCCTGCATGTCCCCTTAACAGAGGATTTCAATGAGGAAGCGGCCATGGAAACAGTACCCTGAGCAGGAAAAATGAGAAGTTTGTGCGATGTTACGTACCTTCTGCTGATGAAGCTCTCTGAGCTACCGGTATCCACCAGCGCATCAGCCAGTTGATCATCCACCTTGACTCTCACAGTTGACTTCAGAAGAGAGGAAGGAGCAGCAGCCAGGGTGGAAGCAACTACATTTCGAGGTCGATCGGAAGATTTGCATACCGCCGCATAATGCCCCCGTTTGTCGCATTTATGGCAGGTAACATTCTTTGCTGGACATTTCACGCGGGGATGCCTGCCTCGCCCACAAAAAAAGCATTTGGGTGCAGTAGCAGCCGAGGTGGGCGACCCATCTTCTTGGGACTCCTCAGAAAGGTCATCTTTGGATAATTTATTTATAATGGGGCCAGAAGAAGCGTATACATCGGCTTGCTGCTGAGCCATCTCTAATGACAGGGCCTGTCGAATAGCATCTTCGAGCGAGAGGGAAAAATTCTCGAGAAGGCGTTGTCGGATATGAGGCGACAATAGCCCACTGATAAAAGAGTCACGAATATATTCGTTTCTATTCTGCTCAGCAGAGACTGCTCTGAAATTACAGTCTTTGCTAAGCAGAAATAGTTCTTGAGAATATTGGTTAATGTCCTCACCTGTTAACTGCCGTCGAGTGGCTAGGACATGCCTCACAAATATCTCATTGCGGGGCTTCACGTAAAGCGCCTGAAGGATAGCGATGGCCCGGTCGTACTGCTCACTCTCGCTCGGGGAGATGTAATTGATGAGCAGCTCCAGCTTCTGATCTTCCTCCACCTTCGAGGCCTTCACGAAGCTCTGGAACGTCCGGAACCAATGAGTGCACTTTTGAGCTGCAGCGGCTTCATTAGGGTCGAGTTGGAGACGTTCCGGGCGAAATAATTTTTCCATAGTTTTCAATATGCCAAATAAATTGAAATGAAAAACCTTTTCTGAACGAAGGCTTTATTTGGCATATTGAAACGAGAATCAAACTGAATAAATATAAAAGTGTAACATATGATATAGTGGAGATCATATGATATAATTTAAATTAAATCATCTCAGTCGGATTATCATGAAATTTCACATGTAGTATTCTTAAAAGCCAAGTTGAAAAAAATGATGTGTCACGTCTCAAAATTTTGGTTGGGAGGGAGGGCTAAGCTTAAAAATAGTGCTAGCTCATTAACGGATGGTCGGATCGTGGTGAGATTTCACACGTAATATTCTTAAAAGCCAAATTGAAAAATAGGCAACGTGGCGTCCGTACATTTTTAACGGGAGGAAGGTTGTGGGGGGCCTAAGTATAAATATAGTGCTACATTATCATGGGATTACACATGTGGTATTGTGAAAAGCCAAATTGAAAAATATGGTGAATGACGTCTCAAAATTTTGAACGGGAGGGGGGCTAGGTCTAAATATAACGATAGTGATACGTCATTAACGGATGATCGGATTGTCATGGAATTTCACATGTTTAATTCTTAAAAGCCAAATTGAAAAATCCGTTATGTGACATCTCAAATTTTTGAAACGGAGAAGGTTAAAACAACTAAGGGCCCGGTCTATATTTCCAACTCGCGATCCTGAGCTCAGTAGACAACACATGTAAAGATAAAATATGTTTCCGTTTGGTTCCAAACCAAAATTGTCAAGAGAGAAATATAGGCGGGCTTTAATTTCAAATACGAAATTTGATGTTGAGACATTCATTACATCGGCAGTTATTGGGATTTTTGAATTGAGCCCCTCCCCGGAACTCTCCCCTCCCCTCAGCCGATATCGCTGAAATTTGAGTGGTTATGTCCTCAGTGGATTTTAATTTCAAATACGAAATTTGATGTTGAGACATTCATTACATCGGCAGTTATTGGGATTTTTGAACTGAGACCCCACCCCGGAACTCCCCCCTCCCCTCAGCTGATATCGCTGAAATTTGACTGGTTATGTCCTCAGTGGATTTTAATTTCAAATACGAAATTTGATGTTGAGACATTCATTACATCGGCAGTTATTGGGATTTTTGAACTGAGACCCCACCCCGGAACTCCCCCCCCCTAGCCGATATCGCTGAAATTTGAGTGGTTATGTCCTCAGTGGATTTTAATTTCAAATACGAAATTTGATGTTGATACATTCTTTACATCGGCAGTTATTGCGTTAAAATTATACGAAATTTTACATGTAGTATTCCTGAAGGCAAAGTAGAAAAATAAGATGTGTGACGGCTTAAAATTTTGAACGGGAGGGGGGGTTGAGGGGGTAGGCCTAAATATAAAGATACCGGTAGGTCAATAACTAATGGTCGGATTATTACGAAATTTTACATGTAGTATTTCTGAAGGCAAAATAGAAAAATAGGGTGTGTGACGGCTCAAAATTTCTCAAGACGGGGGGTTATAGGGGTAGGTTTAAATATAAAGATACTGATAGGTCATTAACAGATGATCGGATTGTCATGGAATTTCACATGTAGTATTCTTAAAAGCCGAATTGAAAAATAGGGTGTGTGACACCTCAACATTTTGAAAGGGAGGGGGGTTTTGGGGGTAGGCCTTAGCATAAAATAGTTGTAGCTCATTAACGAATGGTCGGATTGTCAAGGAATTTCACATGTAGTATTCTTAAAAGACAAAAACAAAAAAAGGATATGTGACCTCTCAAAATTGTCAACGGAAGGTGCGTATGGGGGGGGGGGGGGGGGGGGGGGGGGGGAGGGGGGCAAGCATATAAATATTAGTTGCAAAAGCAATGTTTAAAAATAGGCTGTGACCCTTTTGGACGGGAGGGGGGGTGGTCCATTAATGCTGAATGAATCTCACATGTTGCAAGGGACATACTAGCTGCGGTGCCTAACTACGTACTATCTGTGCTGCCCAGCGTTCCTAAGAACTTAATAGCTGGTTGTACGGAGTTGTAAGGCGCATACTAACTAAGGTGCCCGGCGTTCTTAAGTAGGAACTAACTGTTGTTCCAAGTGGTCCTAAGAACTTACTAGCTGGGCTGGCCGCCGTTGCAAGGCATATACTACGAGTAGCTGTGTGGCCCAGCGTTCCTGAACACGTACTATCTGTGGTGCCCAGCTGTTCCGAGCACTTACTAGCGGGGTGGTGCGCCGTTGCAAGGCCGATACTAGTTGTGGTCACGAGCGTTCTTAAGTACGTACTGGCTACGATGTCCAGCGGTGCTAAGTATTTACTAGCAGCGGTTTCCGCCATTGAAAGGCGCATACTAGCTGTGGTGCCCAGTGGTCCTAAACCCTTACTAGCTGGGGTGTCTGCCGTTGAAGAACTATAAACCTTATTCCATTTGAATAATTAAAAATTATAACATCATGAATGTACTGTCGAAGAATTGAATAGGATTCGAATGAGAGATATTAAGGAAAAGTCAAAGTTCCCCGGGCAACGCCGGGATTACTGCTAGTATTCAATATGTCTACATCGATTAATCCAGCTTGACATACGAGTATTATTAAATGTTATCAGTGTTTTCTCAATATTATCGATCATCACATCTTGATCTAGATCTAGTTCTAGTCAATGTTGAAACATTACTACTGTATTGTAGTGTTTTCTTCAGAACTTATACGACATCTATATCCACAATGCCCAGTTATATTCTATAGTTCAACCTCAGTTATTTCAGATAGACATAATCAGAAAATTCTTTTCTTATCATAATATCTGGTTAAAGTCTAATGAAAAATTATTATAGGAGCTTTAGTTACCTGCAGAGACATTTGTACTTCTGTGGTGAATTTCGAGATCTTCACCTCTTTTGTCTTCCTGAGGATTTTTTTTATTATAAATGACAGTCTTAGTTATTATTATATAGTATATAATTCCACCGCAATTATTTTAGTTAGACGTATTCAGAAAATATTTTTATCAGATATCTGCCTAAATCTAATCAGATATACATACATGTGACATTTTCATCTCAAAGTTCTTCGTTATGTTTCAGTCATACACACAAGATAAACAGACAGACAGACATCATCGCGAAATTGGCCAAATTAAAGGTATAAGAAAGTTAAAAAAAAACAGTAGGTAATATACTGATGTCTTCAACCATCTTTTTTCTATTATGTCCTAGCTAAGATTCTTGAGGAAGATATAGATGATAGTTGTGGCACGTATGTAATAACCAAATATTTACTGATCATTCACTCTAATACAATAACGTTCTTAAATCGACTATTGATAGTACTAGATAGACTAGGTACTTTGAATAGAAATGAATTTGGACAACACAATTATTTATTGCTACTGACGCTCTGCGCATGCGTCTGCCCAAAGCACATAGATTAATACTCGTTAAGCCTCAACAGTGATTTAAAATGTATTTTACTTTGACCTATCTATATTATGTTAATCTATACTATATTATTCTGTGGTCTTAATATTATCTCTATCTTATTATTCTAATGGGATCTTAAAATACTGTGATTAAATCACATAGTGTTACACTCTCCTGCCTGCAGTAGTTTAAACTCCATATGTTCAAAGTTTAAAAAACGATTTGTCCTAAAAAAAATGTGTTGACTTAAAAGTTTGCAATGCATTTAAAAAAAGCAATCAATGGACTTATTTCACTTTTTTAACAGTTTATTCAAATTATATTACTTTTTTTAAACCAAACTGTAATTTATAATATTTTTTGTACATGTAAAGGAGAAACTGCTGTTATTTACTCCATGAGATAATAAATGATAATAAGTTACAATTTTTTCATAAATGTTTTATTTTATTTATTTTTTCTCCTGACCAACTCTAAATTATCGAATAAGATTCTGAATCGATACCTGTGTTATTGTGCGCATTGATGCCAACGTTTCTGGCGCCCGTCCTATTTGGTGTTCATATTTATTATGTTACATGTGGTTATTTTGTTAAAGTTCTAAAGATTATGGTGACTTTTTGAAGGAAATGTAGGCATTTGTTTAAATTCTTGGTGTTGTTCTATTAACGGTTTCACTTTCTTATGAAAAGATGACATCTTTTGTGCAAAGATTATACAATTCCTTGGTGGGATATATCATACCATGGAAACAAAATCCCCTTAAAAGGAATGTGTAAGGTTTTTCTATTACAATAATTTACAGACTGCTTATTAAAATATTTTTTGTTTTGGCTGATTAGCGTTGTTATACTGAGTTTCATTGAAGGTTATAATTGGAAGTTCATCTTCTGTGAACAATACTCATTTAAAACTTGTTTTCCATAATCATTTCGTAACGTTCAGACTGCAGTTTTAAATATGACTGTAATTAATAGTTAAATTTTATACAAATTGGATTAGCAAAAACTTTGATTTGAAAGATGTTTATTCTTACTCATTTTGTTTAGTGAAGAGGTAGCTGATGAAGATAATGATAGCATCCCCAGAACTCCCATAAAAAGACAGAGATTGCAGCCTTCTCTGCCTCTTTCTGCCAAAGGTATAACATCTCAGTAGTTTTCAATTGATTGATACACATGAATCATGCCTTCTTGTTTAACGTTTGTATGTTTTACATCTAATTTACTATATATATATATCTCACCTAATGAAGAGTGTATCATTTGTTTCTTATTCCATTTTCCGTAACGTTTTTGAAGGAACTTTTATCTTAAATTTTTGTACAGAATGATAACAATAATCAGCATATTTTCCCAATGCTTCTCTCATTTATTAGTGTTTATTATAACTTATCATTATCCGCAAGTTATCTTCCATACAAGAGTAGTAACTACATTAAGATGCACACACGTGCTTCACTTTAATTATAGTTATATTGTTATTTTTTATTGTTTGATGCTTGCAGTGAATCACCCTACTGTGACAACTGTATGGTCTAACCCTAAGTATCCTTCACCTCCAAAATTAAAAATCGTGAGTGATTATTGTTCCTATATACTTATTTACATTATAAAAAATAAAGTACTTTTGGTAGATCCTGCCTTTCTTCATGATTTTTATACATTTGTCAGTCGAAGGTAAACCATAAAGTAACTATTTAATATAATAATATTAAATTTTTTTGTTTTGAAATTAAATTTGTGTAAATTAGAAGTTTTTAATATTTAGCAATTTTATTCAGTAGTTTGAATTATTAAACTGATAAGAAATTAATTATCTGTTGAAAACAGAAGGCAGTGATAGGTAACCGTTAGGGAGGTTGCTGCTATTTTCTTATTTGGGTTTTTACGAGAACTTTAAATCTTTAGTGAAATATTATTGTTGAATGAAAATGGAATATTTGCTTTCATATAAACAGCATCTTATTTTTCAACATTTATTTGTTTGTATTTCTTGTCGCTTTAGACCGAGGTATATAGTCCAATGAATCAATCCTCATCGAGGACAAAAGAATTTCAAAATTTTGGCGCCTATAATTTGGTAAGCTTATTAGTCATAATTTTGCGTAAGGTTTGATTTAACAAGGATGCATGTTTGGTTATCTGCATGAATAATATTAATTTTTACTTTCTCATATCTTAGTATTAGGAAATTAAAGTCTTTATGGTAACAAGAATCTCTAGTTTGGTTTTAACTTATTAGTTATTAATAAGAACTCAAGGTTCATATACTGGTTGATTTGATATTGAATGACCCTATTTAATTTTTTCATTTAACTGTGAAAGATGTACTTATATACCTCCAATCGATGTCGTATTTTAGTTATTTAGCAGTGTTCCATCTCGAACAACCAGCCTGTTCTTTTTGCCATTGTGTCAAATCGATGGTTCTGACAAGTATTAGCAAGTGTTCAAAGTTCATTTTTGGCTCGGAAGCCTGCTATTGTACACTAGCTCATCAAGCACTCCACTTTGTCATTCCTTCGATTTGTCATTCCTTCAAAAGAGAATAGATATTAGAAAATAGCGATAAGTTGGTTTGTCCAATGTCAATCGTATTAGACTGGTTGTAGCAGTTGCGTCTCTTGAACCTTTTGTCGAAGGAGGTGGGAATACTTTAGTTTTGATTAATCCTCTCTGGAATGGTTGTGTCTAAGTGAGCCTGTTGCAGGGCTCCGAGAGTCCACGACCTCCCAAGCATGTTGCCTCCCCCAACAAGGTGAAGAAAGGACGCACTCTTCTGCTTACTGCCAAAACCAGACCTATCATCAGTAAGTTCATACCCAACTCTCATATTTAAGTAAATATTGAAGAAAGTAAAAACTTTCATCTAACAAAAAAAAAATAAAGATTTTACAATTAACCAGGGATTGAAATATTTTTCCGGTATGGAACAATATTTATTATTTGACCCGATTAGTCTATTCTAATTTTGTGCCTCTCCGGATCGGTATACATGTGTTTTTAAATTTCGTTCTTTTCCGGAAAGTGTGATACCCGCCACTTCTCGGGAAATTGTATCTAAGAGTTGTGTGGAGGGTCCATGTACCCTGTTGACAGTACAAAGAGATTCACTTCTCCAGTGGAAAGACCTCTATTATATTGAGTAGCGAAACAATTAGTACCAAAACTGGTTCGAGAGGCAATAATTCAAAATTCCTTCAACCAACATTCAGGTTATTAGATGCCTCCCATGAAATGGTTATTCTATTCAAGAATATTATCATCTGTCAAATTTTAATAGGCAATATTACAATAATGTGTATATCTTGTAAGATATTCTTTATTATTGTAATATCAATGACCAATGTTACCAACCCAATCTATCGATAATTTTTAATTAAAACATTAAACTTCTTCGACGTTTATAATTGAAACATATAGGATGTTTTGTGTTTAGCTGTAAAAAATAAAGTGTATAATAATGAAATAATCATATTACTATCAAATAGGTACTCTCAATTATTTAAAATGAAGTGTATAATAATGAAATAATCATATTACTATCAGATAGGTACTCTCAATTATTTAAAATAAAAATAAAGTGTATAATAATGAAATAATCATGTTACTATCAGATAGGTACTCTCAATTATTTAAAATAAAGTGTATAATAATGAAATAATCATATTACTATCAGATAGGTACTCTCAATTATTTAAAATAAAGTGTATAATAATGAAATAATCATATTACTATCAGATAGGTACTCTCAATTATTTAAAATAAAAATAAAGTGTATAATAATGAAATAATCATATTACTATCAGATAGGTACTCTCAATTATTTAAAATAAAGTGTATAATAATGAAATAATCATATTACTATCAGATAGGTACTCTCAATTATTTAAAATAAAATGTATAATAATGAAATAATCATATTACTATCAGATAGGTACTCTCAATTATTTAAAATAAAGTGTATAATAATGAAATAATCATATTACTATCAGATAGGTACTCTCAATTATTTAAAATAAAGTGTATAATAATGAAATAATCATATTACTATCAGATAGGTACTCTCAATTATTTAAAATAAAGTGTATAATAATGAAATAATCATATTACTATCAGATAGGTACTCTCAATTATTTAAAATAAAAATAAAGTGTATAATAATGAAATAATCATATTACTATCAGATAGGTACTCTCAATTATTTAAAATAAAAATAAAGTGTATAATAATGAAATAATCATATTACTATCAGATAGGTACTCTCAATTATTTAAAATAAAAATAAAGTGTATAATAATGAAATAATCATATTAGTATCAGATAGGTACTCTCAATTATTTAAAATAAAGTGTATAATAATGAAATAATCATATTACTATCAGATAGGTACTCTCAATTATTTAAAATAAAGTGTATAATAATGAAATAATCATATTACTATCAGATAGGTACTCTCAATTATTTAAAATAAAAATAAAGTGTATAATAATGAAATAATCATATTACTATCAGATAGGTACTCTCAATTATTTAAAATAAAGTGTATAATAATGAAATAATCATATTACTATCAGATAGGTACTCTCAATTATTTAAAATAAAAATAAAGTGCATAGTAATGAAATAATCATATTACTATCAGATAGGTACTCTCAATTATTTAAAATAAAGTGTATAATAATGAAATAATCATATTACTATCAGATAGGTACTCTCAATTATTTAAAATAAAAATAAAGTGTATAATAATGAAATAATCATATTACTATCAGATAGGTACTCTCAATTATTTAAAATAAAAAATGTATACAGTTAAATGTATATAGTCAGAAAATTGTACATAAAATAGGCTAATTACAAAAGTAAAGGAGAAAACATGGAAGGTGTGAATAGGTTGGCACCGATGGTATAACGTAGCGCATCAGGTGTTTTGAGCCTCAGCGCTCATCCCTAAATCAGACTTCAAAATTATAAATATTAAACAAAGGATTCTCTTTTCTATTAAAATAATCTAATTGGCTACACATACATGCAGATATACCATGTGTTTGTTTTTTCTATAACTTGAATGTTTGGTATTGTGTTGCATTCGATTTTGATTAGAAGTTATATTTTCGAACCTTTAAAATGTTATGTCACTTAATATTGTACTATTAAAATCCTTGCCAACTGTACAATGTGACACAATCTCTCTTTCAGATAATGATTGGGGCAAAGGTGGCATGAAGAGGCATCCCTCACCAGAGGTAGAACGTAAGCATTCCAATACTGTAGTAGGCTATATTAGGAAGGGAGAGGTGTGGTGTGGGTGGGGCAAAGGTGGTATGAAGAGGCATCCCTCACGAGAGGTAGAACGTAAGCATTCCAATACTGTAGTAGGCTATATTAGGAAGGGAGAGGTGTGGTGTGGGGCGGAGGGATCACAGTTAACATGAAAACAACCGGATATCGGTTAGTTGAACGACGTTAAACTATATGGTTATAAGTGAGTGAATTAACTGCGTCAGTTATTTTCATAATTCAAGGTATTATAGAATACATTTAGGTATAAAGAAGTATATAATTACTTTTATAATGAAGAGATAGGGAAATAAGATTATAGATATATATTATCATAAAAACCTACACTAATTTATTATTTAAATAGCGTTACTAAAAAAAAAGTATAGAATTACAATATGCATAATTAAATAAAACGGTAATAAGGATAAATACAAAAAAAAAAAAATTTAATGTTGTATTGTAAATAAATAATGTGGAACTCTCATTTATTGTCAAAACTGCATTCAACTAAAATAATTAAACTTTTCAAAATCATATTTTAATTTTTTTTTGTTGGTATACATATTTTGTATAAATCGGTTCCGGTAGTTTAGAAGAGAAAAAAAAATTAGGTTAAAACCGACGAGAAGAAAAACCGAAAATAAGCCGTTAGTCGAAGCATGAAAACCGCGTAACCGGTCGGTTATTAACTTGTCTATCTTTAGTGGAATAGACAATATTTCAAAAATAAGTTTGTTTTATTTATTTATTACAAGTTTCCACAATATGTCCGCGTTTCTCAACTTAGAAGTTATTAACTTGTCTATTGGGAAATCTTGAGTGAGGGGAGGAAAGCCAGACCATTTGTGCGGCTTCTCTCTACTCAATGAGTGAGTGGAGGAGAGCCAGACCATTTGTGCAGCTTCTATCTACTAAATGAGTGGGTGGAGGGGAGCCAGACCATTTGTGCAGCTTCTCTCTACTCAATGAGTGGGTTGAGGGGAGCCAGTCCATTTGTGCAGCTTCTCTCTACTCAATGAGTGGGTGGAGGGGAGCCAGACCATTTGTGCAGCTTCTCTCTACTTAATGAGTGGGTGGAGGGGAGCCAGACCATTTGTGCAGCTTCTCGTTACTCAATGAGTGGGTGGAGGGGAGCCAGACCATTTGTACAGCTTCTCTCTACTCAATGAGTGGGTGGAGGGGAGCCAGACCATTTGTGCAGCTTCTCGTTACTCAATGAGTGGGTGGAGGGGAGCCAGACCATTTGTGCAGCTTCTCTCTACTCAATGAGTGGGTGGAGGGGAGCCAGACCATTTGTGCAGCTTCTCGTTACTCAATGAGTGAGTGGAGGGGAGCCAGACCATTTGTGCAGCTTCTCTCTACTCAATGAGTGGGTGGAGGGGAGCCAGACCATTTGTGCAGCTTCTCTCTACTCAATGAGTGGGTGGAGGGGAGCCAGACCATTTGTGCAGCTTCTCTCTATTCAATGAGTGGGTGGAGGGGAGCCAGACCATTTGTGCAGCTTCTCTCTACTCAATGAGTGGGTGGAGGGGAGCCAGACTATTTGTGCAGCTTCTCTCTACTCAATGAGTGGGTGGAGGGATGCCAGACCATTTGTACAGCTTCTCTCTACTCAATGAGTGGGTGGAGGGGAGCCAGACCATTTGTGCAGCTTCTCTCTACTCAATGAGTGGGTGGAGGGATGCCAGACCATTTGTACAGCTTCTCTCTACTCAATGAGTGGGTGGAGGGATGCCAGACCATTTGTACAGCTTCTCTCTACTCAATGAGTGGGTGGAGGAGAGCCAGACCATTTGTACAGCTTCTCTCTACTCAATGAGTGGGTGGAGGGGAGCCAGACCATTTGTGCAGCTACTCTCTACTCAATGTTCTATTCATACCTTAATTTGATTTATTTATTTTTACTTTTTTTTGTTTTTCAGAAATTGATTTAACCCACGATAGACACAAACCATCGAAGGGGCCCAACGTTAGTCCAAGTAAGTTCATTCTTGGTAATATATTGTGTGGCGGTAACAGTATTTCTTCTCTACTGGTAACACACTGTGTAGGTGTCCAGAAGGTAAACTTGTCTGTACTCGGTTTGTTGGGAGGACCAGAGCTACCAGGGGTTCTGGACTTTCTTCGCTATTGTGACTCATGCCCGGGCTACGCTGTGGTTGCTCGTATCTTTGCTCATAGTCTCTTCGTCACTGGTGGATATGAGCATGTCTCTACAGTGGGAGTCCTAAATATTGCCTACCTAGGTTTATTCACCAAGGTAGGGGTGTTTAACGAGAACCTGGCCACTGAGGCTCAGGACCTTAACGTCCCATCCGTAGGACGGCTTGCTCACGGTTTTTCATCTCCCAGATAAACCTAAGTTCCTCGGCCGGGTTCCAATTTCTTAGTGTTTACTTAACTTTCCATTCACTTCATGCAGCTGGCAAGTTGTAATGAAACTTGGCAAGAATAGAAAGAAAACTCATTTCCTTTTTGCTATTATTTTTGAATTCAGGAATTCTTGTTTGTGGCTATTTTTGCAATTATTTAGATGTTATTTCCACAAAGAGGCCTTATATTTTGTTTATATACCGAGTGATTAGTCATGTCATTACTTAAAAAATATCGCTTTTTGAATTTATGAAAACTCACTAAATATATCGATTATTACAAATGAACAACAGTAAATTCTAATATTAAGTTTGCAAATAGGAATTTGTGCTGCCTGTCTAGATTAACAATGAATACATGAAATGTCTGTGTGACCTGATCACTCTGTAATATTTTTGTCATTGTCTACACTGGCACTTTTTCAGATGTCCAAAATCGGCTCCTGATGATATCTCTTGGTCGACAGGCAATTAATTAATTTTTTTGTTTCTATTTTTTTTTTAATATGTGAAATTGAACCTGTTGCATCTAACGCCTTAATTGTGTTTATTTTTAGTTTTTAAAATCGACTTGACGAAGACTGGCTGCCACTGTGGGAAATATCACAACAAATGTGATGAATGTAAGTATCGTATTATTTTGTCCATTTTAATGTTATAAATAATATACTCAAGATGTGCAACCCAGGAGGGAGCCCGACCGGGGCTATTACGTTCTTTATCTGGGAAGTAAAAACCCCTTAAGCACGCCGTCCTTCGGATGGGACTTTGGGCGAAGGTCCCGAGCCTGTACGATGTCAGGTACTCGTAGACCCCTGCCTTAGGTGAATACAATTAGGGTACCTAGGCGAAATTTAGGTTTCCCATAGTAGGGTTGAGCTCATGTCCACCAGAGCGATGAAAGAGCGCTCTGTTAGTAGGGGATATGACCTTGTAGTTAAAGCCCGGACATGAGTCACAATAACTAACCAAAAAAAAAAAAAAAAAAGATAGGTACTCTATATTTGTTGCAAAACATCTGTTTTAGTTAATTTTTAATTGAAAAAATTAAATTAAATTTAAAAAATTTAAATAAAACATAAAATTAGTTGTTAAGGGGACGGGCATATTTTGTTGTTGTCGGGGACAGACAGACAGACAGACATTTAGGTACAGTATTATGTATGGACACCTTCCCGGTAAGCGCCAAAACTCACAACTTGACAGGAATCATTTCATCTTTGTTACAAATGGTGTTACAAATTGTCTCATAGAAAAAACTGAATAATACAATTATTTTGGATGAATTCGGAATCTGAACAACAGTTTTGTGAGCAGATTTTGTATTCTAGGAAGTTCCGAGACCATTAAACAAGAATGGGATTTGGGGATTAAAAGTGAAGGGGGCTTAACTGAAAATCGTAATAACTGCCGATGTAATGAATGTATGGACATGAGGTTTGAGAAGTCTCTGAAAAGTCACCTGTTGACTTTCAGCTAAATTGACCGCCAAGAAGGGTTTAGAAGGAAAGTAAAAACTTAATTGACCTGCAGTAATGCATTCTGCTGCTGATGCATCTCCTCTCCTTCATTTCATTCTTCTATCGGTATCCATATTTAACACGGTTTGGTTCATATTGGTTCAGTTATTTTTTCGTTATGACTGAACAAACAGACTACACGAAACCTAAAAAACATTTGTATGGTCTTTGTTTAACCTGAAGCGAATAAAACCAAAATAGTTCACAAAAATACTCAATGTATAGACAGCCCCCCGCCTGAGGTTTTATTTATATCGTGATTTGTCGGTATTAAATAACATTATTATTGTACTAATTTGTTGTCCATATTTACAGTCATTGATTTGACTAACGGGAGTTCGAAAGTGGTCCAGTCCAGAAGGCCGATGCTCAAGTCCTTCTCTTCAGGTATGTAAACAGGAGGACAATGGGAGTATCAAGCTAACTTGATCAGTCTCTAACGTGAGGTACCTGTTTTGTTTTGCAGGAACCACCCTGTCCCGAAGACAGCGACAGAGACAGGGGCTGGGGCCGTTCCCCGAGAGGGGAGACATCATAGACCTCACCTCTCCAGATCGGGACAGGAGCATGTCCTCCCGGAGCGACTCCATCAACGAGTCAATCATCTCCCAGGTATGTCCGCCTCTTCTTCAAAGTTCGCTTCCTATGTAATCTATTAGCTAAACTTCATACTATTTATTGCATTGTTTCAATCTTATCAAATTATTTATTTGAGGTGAAAAAACCTTCACTACGCCATTCTTCGGATGGGACGTTAAACGATGGTTCCGAGTCTGTACGATGTCAGGTACTCCTTAAGAACCAGTACCCTAGTTGAATTAAAATTTAGAGTAGGCAAAAATTAGGACTCACATAGTGGAGTCGGGCTTCTGTCCACCAGAGCGATGGAAGAACGCTCGATTAGTAGACGATATAATCTCGTAGTTAAAGCCCGGGCGTGGGTCACAATAACTGATTATTATATATTTTACGTACATAATTATATAAATAAAAATGTATATTTAAGAAAAAAATAATATCGATCGGTTACTGATTTTACAACTATGGTAAATTAATTCCAATCAATATTGATTAAAATTGCTAAATAATTTTAAAAGTAACAATCGGAAACTTTCATGGTTCACACACATATATATGAACTCTTCTCCCAGTGATATGTTCAATTTTACCAATGGCATCTGTTGCATTATCATAATTGTGCCTCTGACTATATCTAATAGTGGTTTGTTTGTTAGGGTATGTTCGACAGGAACAGCTATGGGGTGCTGTTAGGGACGGTCCTGGAGAACAGCAGACTGACCTCTCAGTCGGTCAACATGACCTCCCATTCACAGCCCCTTCACATGGTCGATCTCACCAGGTAACGTAATACCTCACATACCTCCTGTCATCCATCCCACAACACCATTCACTGTCACATTTTGAGAACTATGCCTGGAGTTCAGACATTGCCAGTACATTTAAATCAAACGTTTATTAGTCAACATGTTGGTGAATAAACGTATGTATGCTATGTATATACGATAAATCTGTTTGTTATCGAGTGTACAATAATATGTGTATAATATAATTCTTCTTTTTAGATGAAAATGACTGACAAATAGCCGAAATGTCACATTTTGTCGATTTAAAAAAAAGTTATCCGGGCGTTGCCTCATTACTGACATTAAGCTCGTTAGTAAAGATATCTGATTCTATAAATAAGTTGACATTTTCAACGATTTTGAGGCCTTATAAGGGATAGGGGTAGTGTCACCCGTGCCCTTTGTGTATATACAGTTCGGGTGCTCATGACCTATGTTAGATAATTGGTTTTAAAGTATTGTTCGGCGGATCGGGGCTTATAAGGATGGTAGGAGTTGAAATTTCATGAAAAGCCTCCATTTCATTGAATATTCTAACGTTGGTGAGCCTGGATTGTCCCTGGTGAAGACAGTCCATAAATATTATATTCCTTCTATCAGTAGAACAGGAGATATTCCGAGGAGATATTTTTATAGAACTTCGAATGTAGTTATGAAAATACACTGTACCGAGCGAATATCTCATATTTCTTGGTTTATCTAAAAAACCTTTAAGAATTGTGAGGTAGGATTTTCTAAAAATAAAAAATTGTAAAAGTTTGCCCATTTGGCTAGCTTCATCTTTGTGTGGGTTTGTATCCGAGCAGGACTGGCTTAGTGTGGGTTTGTATCCGTATAGGACTGGCTTAGTGTGGGTTTGTATCCGAGCAGGACTGGCTTAGTGTGGGTTTGTATCCGTATAGGACTGGCTTAGTGTGGGTTTGTATCCGTGTAGGATTGGCTTAAACCAGTAGGAGCGGTTCGCCCATACTTTTGATTGTCTCTTATAGTTGTGTTGTTGGTTGTAGTAAGGACGAATTGTGAGGTAGGATTTTCTAAAATAAAAAATTGTAAAAGTTTGCCCATTTGGCTAGCTTCCTCTTTGTGTGGGTTTGTATCCGAGCAGGACTGGCTTAGTGTGGGTTTGTATCCGTATAGGACTGGCTTAGTATGGGTTTGTATCCGAGCAGGACTGGCTTAGTGTGGGTTTGTATCCGTATAGGACTGGCTTAGTATGGGTTTGTATCCGAGCAGGACTGGCTTAGTGTGGGTTTGTATCCGTATAGGACTGGCTTAGTATGGGTTTGTATCCGAGCAGGACTGGCTTAGTGTGGATTTGTATCCGTATAGGACTGGCTTAGTGTGGGTTTGTATCCGTATAGGACTGGCTTAGTATGGGTTTGTATCCGAGCAGAACTGGCTCAGTGTGGGTTTGTATCCGTATAGGACTGGCTTAGTGTGGGTTTGTATCCGTGTAGGATTGGCTTAATCCAGTAGGAGCGGTTCACCCATACTTTTGATTGTCTCTTATAGTTGTGTTGTTGGTTGTAGTAAGGACGATGAGGAGGATGTTCCTGACCTGGAGGAGATCACCTATCAGGGAGAGCCTGTATCAGTGGTCAAGGTGGAGGCTACCCCCTCCACATCAACAGCAGCTGGTCAGTAACCCATACACACCTTACTATCAATATTTAGGATTTGATCTGATTTTAGAAAGATGAATAGAGGGGGGTTTACTTGGAGACAGAGTTATTTCATGACTTCTCCGTTGCTATTGATCCTACTTGACAAAGTTATTTATATGCAGGAAAATATGACATAAAATATGTGGCAAAAAAGGCCGCATATATGCAGTTCAAAAAGCAAAAATGTGCAATAAGAAATTACAAAACAGTATCTTAGATACGAACTAAATGCTTATTAATAATTAAAAAAATTTGCGATGGCAGGTATTCACTTTTTGTTTTTGACTGAGAATCATGAAGTCGAGCACAAAAAATACATTTTTTAAATCGTCCACCCCCCCCCCCCCCCACCCCCTCCCTCCCCCCCTCCCCCCCGCTTATACTATTTTTGCGTTAATTGCTCTCATCGGACATCAGAATAGTTATATACTTTTCATTTCTTGGAGGGGTTTTATTGTGAGCTTCTTTAAAGGAATTGAATACCTGCTTTGTGTTTGGCGCGGTGAGCATCTGCTGCTTTTAACAACAGCTCCATTAGCGACAGAAACATGAGTACATAAACGAACTAAGCTTCATTTGTATCTGTTTTTTAAAAATAGCTCAAAGGCTGGAGCGAGGAAATGTCAATAATAACGGGGCAACTGGAGACCCCAGTTGGTCAAGTTGGTCAGAGGTTCCAGGAACTTTGTTGAGCACAACTGGCTAGCACTCACTGAACATCTCCATCTCTGTTGGAACAGAGAAATCCAGCCACTGGGCTCGCAGCTCGTCCACCCGCATCGTTACCACATATTTTCTTATTTTTTGAGGAACTAATCTGCACTGATTTGGCCAAATAGAATCGAAAGGTTTCTAAGATTTTTTTTTTATTTCAGTAAGTATCGAAGTGATGATGTACTCGCAAGTCATATAATTCAATTTTTTAATAGAAGTCAACTGAACTTGATGGCAATAATTTAACCTATTTTTATCTAATTTATGGTTTCCAGATTTACTTTGTGAAGCTCCATTCTAGGAATAGATAATTAAAATACACAATTTCTTTGTCAAACTTCACTATATATTCTCAAATACTCAACTAGTTTCGCCGTGTTAAGGCATTATCAAGAGTCACTTACAAACTGACAGAATTGGTTGACAGGGTAGAAGGTACAGTTATGGAGGGGATTTTTTGGTAATGACTTCCAATTTAACAAAAAAACGTACCTTCAAAAATCTGGACTTCCAATGGGCTCCCCCCTCAACCCACTCTTAGCAGATATATTTATGGACGACTTAGAAAATAAAATACTAAAAACAAAATTAGCAAAAAAACATATTTTATTTTGGTTTAGATATGTCGATGACGTCTTAACTGGTTTCACAGGCACAGACAGACAGTTGGACCAATTTAATAACTTTATTAATAACCTCCACAAAAATATAACATTTACTGTAGAAATAGAGAACGAACAGAACAACATAAACTTTCTAGACCTAACAATAACAAGACAAGACAATTCCTTCCTATTTAAGTATTTACAGAAAAGACACTTACACGGACGCCATAATCCCCAATGACTCTTACGCCCCGGAATCTCACAAATATGCATACTTCAAGTCCATGATACATAGATGCTTCTCATTGCCTCTAACGAACACAAACAAAAAACAAGAAATAGCCAAATTAAAGCAAATTGCAGCAGGCAATAACTTTAATACCAGTATAATAGACAAACTAATATCTAGTAAATTAAAACAGATAACTTATCATAATATCTACCCTAAACCACAAACAGAAAAATGTAATTATTACTCTATCCCTTACACTGGTATGTTATCCCAAATAATAAAAAAGAAATTAAGTAAGCATAACTTAAATCCAGCCTTCAAATCCAACCCCAATCTGGGTAGAATATTATTTAATTCAAAAGAAAAAATAGATTTAATGGATAAATGTGGAGTGTATCAATTGGAATGCCCAGAATGTAATGCCAAATACGCGGGACAGACAGGGAGATCCTTTAAGATTAGATACAGGGAACACACAAGAAATACAAACTCCAACACTTCCTCATTTCACCAACATCTCACAGAAACAGGACATACCATAGACACACAACACAAACCAAATATAATACATATCTGCCTAAAAGGTCCACTTTTGAGTTTACTGGAAGCGGTAGAAATAAATAAACTGAACAAAAATAACGATATTGTAGTGCTAAATGAACAAATAGAACTGAACCATTCCCCCCTTCTTAATTTAAATATCAAGTAGCTAAGAGTCTGATGATTGTGGAAATGTTTTGCCAACTGACATTCAGAGAATACTAGAATTTTCATTTGATGTTCTAATTTGTCTTTAAATTCTATGTATTTGTTTTTAATCACTTTAATATTTATTATATTTTACATTTATATAATTCAAGAGTCATACCTATATAAATACCAACACTTTACTGTTAGATTCGCTTTATTACATTTTATATATATATATTCTCTTTCTTTTTATTTTATATTTATTATTATCTTGTAAATATCTGTTTATTGGAATGTATAGAGTAACAAAAACAAGGGATTCCCCGTCATTACCAAAAAAACCCCTCCATAACTGTACCTTCTACCCTGTCAACCAATTCTGTCAGTTTGTAAGTGACTCTTGATAATGCCTAAACACGGCGAAACTAGTTGAGTATTTGAGAATATATATTGAAGTTTGACAAAGAAATTGTGTATTTTAATTATCTATTCCTATTTTTATCTCCTCGTCGATCGACCCTGGCCATGTAAATAACACTTTAGGTCATAAAAATATTTTTCGGACGTAAAATAATTATAAACTGTGTAATAAAAAACATATTCGGGAAAATATCAGTTAATTTATGTGAATGTTTCAGAAAATAAGGATATAATATAAGTTTTAAAACTATACACTCCATGAGCCAGTGTTTATTTAGATAGTGGTAGGGACAAAACTGAAATGGAGAACATTATATATATATATATATATATAGTTTTAAAACTCATATTATATCCTTATTTTCTGAAACATTCACATAAATTAACTGATATTTTCCCGAATATGTTTTTTATTACACAGTTTATAATTATTTTACGTCCGAAAAATATTTTTATGACCTAACGTGTGCTGTTATTTACATGGCCAGGGTCGATCGACGAGGAGATAAAAATAGGTTAAATTATTGCCATCAAGTTCAGTTGACTTCTATTAAAAAATTGAATTATATGACTTGCGAGTACATCATCACTTCGATACTTACTGAAATAAAAAAAAAATCTTAGAAACCTTTCGATTCTATTTGGCCAATCAGTGCAGATTAGTTCCTCAAAAAATAAGAAAACATGTGGTAACGATGCGGGTGGACGAGCTGCGAGCCCAGTGGCTGGATTTCTCTGTTCCAACAGAGATGGAGATGTTCAATGAGTGCTAGCCAGTTGTGCTCAACAAAGTTCCTGGAATATATATATATATATATATAATAAACTATTGTTCTTAGTTTTCATTTGATTCTCATAGTGAAAAGAATCGTTGGATCGTTTTTCAGACGTCTTAACACTAAAGAAGTGGTGGGACTATGAAGCACGGAACAGTGATGTGTTAGCGAAACAAAAGAAAATTACCGATTTTTTTAACAAATAATATTTTTAGAATTTTAGATTTTGTTTTAAATATGTATATAATTAAACGCAGATTTAAAATATCTTTTTAATGGATGAATAAATATACATATATACGTACATATAATATATCAATGTTCAGAACCTGAAAGACCATCTTATGCTCTTGTTATAAAAATACGATTGCGTCCTTCGACCCACGACAATATACTACAATCTACTGACCCATTGAACATACATATTTAATTCATATTAATATATATATATATATATATATATAATGTTCTGATATACTCTAAGATATATATATAGTCTAGAGTGCGCGACGTTCTAAAGACAAAATTATAGAACATACGAGGGGGGATCAAAAAGTTCCAGGACTGATATTTTTAAAATTTACAAGTTATTGGAGATTGTCCCCTTCAAAGTACTCCCCTTGGGAAGCTATACATTTTTCTCACCGCCGTTTCTCTGCTGGAAGGACCCTGAGAACTTAACTTCTGGAATGCTGTTCAGCTCCTCCAGCTATTTTTTCTTTAATTTTGTCAGTTGAGTGAAATCTCTGCTCTTTTAAGGGTCTCTTGAGTTTCGGAAACAGAAAAAAGTCCGCAGGGGCCAGGTCTGGTAAGTACGGGGGCTGACGGCCATGGCGTTTTTTGTACAATAATCGCGAATGAGCTACGCAGAATGAACAGACGCGTTGTCAGGGTGCAGCACCCACTTCCCACTTCGCCACAGCTTAGGTTTCTTCCTCCTCATAGCCTCGCGCAAATTTCTCAGGGCTTCACGGATGGTTAGCCTACGATTTGTTCACACGAGAACGTTCACTCTGGCAGCATGATCGTCGTCATTCGAAGTTGATGGGCGTCCTGAACTAGGATTGTCTTCTGACGATGTCCGGCCTTCTTTGAACTTCTTGACACTGTGATCGACTCAGACATTCATCTCCAAAAGCCTCTTGCAACATCTGAAAAGTTTCTGTAAAAGTGTTACCCAACTTCACAAAAACTTGACACAAACACATTGCTCTTCATTTTGATGCATTTGACAAATCACAAAATAGCCAAACATGAAAAACATTTGCTACTTCACAACATAATAGGTTGTATTGAATCTACAAAAACAGCTGAGCTCAGGAAGAGTCAACAACTAATGCTGCCAACCTTATTCCTCTCCGATGCTGCGTTGGCGCGCAATCCAAAAAGTCCTGGAATTTTCTGCCCACCCCTCATACGACCGAAATTAGGAGCCGTGGAATCTGGTCTTTTCTACTTTTCCCGAACCACATTATCGACTATAGCCCACACTTTTAACCCAACCGAAGGAATCAAATGTCTCAATTTTTGCTTAAAATCAGGTTACTTGATAGTTTAGAACAAATGGAAATAAACAAAGCCAGTAAAAATAACATTTGTATTATGACAGTTGAAAGTCCAACTCCTTCCTTACCTACCTCATGCACCTATATGTATGATTCGCAGGCAGCAAACTTGTCTTACGTTCGAATACATTCCTGCGATCTGTTTCGATATAGTGGAGAGCTAATAAAAACAAAAAACTAATATATAGAGATATATAGGTATTTATTTCATCGGTTTCGGCTGAGCCATCGTCAGCACAAAGTTGAAAAGTGAAACTTTCCCATTCATATTTCACGAATTGTTTATGTTTTGTTTGGCCTACTTTCCATTTGGACCAACTCCATCCGTCCTTAGGTAGAACGGTACCTTAGTGGTGAGGTGCCATCCTGTCTCCTTGTTATCTCCTTCTTATCTCCTTCTTATCTCCTTCTTATCTCCTTGTTATCTCCTTCTTATCTCCTTGTTATCTTCTTCTTGCTTCACATACTTTTGTTATTACTTTTTATTCTTATCACTTTTATTTTTTATTTTCAGGAAGTTCTTCAACCGAAAAGACTCAGTATCCTCGAATTAATTCTTTTGAAACCAAAATAAAGCATAACAGTTACACTCAGGAGTTATGGCTTCAAAAGTTGTGAGTATTCGTTTATTTGTATATTTAATATATCAATATAAATATAAAAGGATTAAAGTTTTAGTTGTACTGTATGAGTCTCGATCATGTGGATGTGACGTATCTCGGATTATTGGAAGGTACATATGTAATTTTGGAAAATACGTCACATACTTCCATAAATCGTTCTAATCAAAGTATCATTGGACATTAGGGACAAGTAGGAGTGAGAGGGTCGTAGAGAGGCTCCCCGCAATAAGAAATACAGACAAAAATACTTTCCCTTGAAACCGACTTGAACCAAGATTAAAATCGCTATGTATTGGAAAATAACACAGTAGACTTGAAATATATAGTATATTTTATAAGTATACATATGTATAACACAGTAGAACATCTATAAGTCGAACATCAAGGGAGACGCCAAAAAATTCGAGTTAAAGAGTTTTCGACTTGGGCGGATTTTGATTCGACTTGTAGAGGTTAAGATTCATTCTAACTAATTTTGAGTTAGAGAGGTGAAATAAATAAAAATTCAAGTTACAGAGATAACGAACATATTTATATTTATTATAAATCAACATTATTTCAAAACATCCTTAAAATAAAAAATACGTAGTATATGTAGGTATTAAAAAAAGTCAGTAATTTTTTTTTGCTTTAGATAATTGGTAATCCTATTTATTGTATACTCCTAAATTGTTTTCTAAGAAATAATGGTGGTACATTGTCGGCAAATTCTCAAAGTCGATAACTTATTTTTCTTCGAGCTATAGAGGGAAAATATGTACCAAAATGGCTTGTAGGGACTCACTGATTATTTCGACTAATAGAGGGTTGAAATTACGAGTAATGGAGGTTTTGGGGCTTGAAGGGAAAGGAACAAAACTTTTTTTTCGAGTTTTGGAGGTTTTCGACTTATCGAGGTTTGACTTAAAGAGGTTCTACTGTAGTTTTTTCACACAAGATTAGCCCTGTGAGGTGCCTGCTTTTTTGTTTTTTTAACTTTATGTGCACCTAAACAAACTACATAGGATTATGACATATAATTAAGTAAACAGTGGCTTTCTTTGTATATCTTATTTTAAAAACCATTTCAAACTCGAGTTTTTGAGACTGTAATTCTATTTTGACTGAAATAACGACGCGCGGTCAGGAAATTACATGGTGCGTCTCAGAGACACATTTCATTTCGTCATAGCATTAATATGGATTAAAGTTTAAAAAAAAAATAAAATGTTGAACTAAGCTTTAAAAAATGTAATGACATTTTAAAAGTCAGTTTGATGGAAAGATAGAGTCAAAGCAGGTGTACAACACTGAACATTTATTTTATAGACATGAATCAAAAATAATTTTAAACTGATTAAAACATTGCTAAGATGGCAGACATTTTGCCTGCTGAGACACAAACGAGGTGCGGAAGGATTTCATTCGCCGCCGTTAGCCCTTTGATACCGCGCGTCCTAAAGGGCTAATGAAGCTTCAACAGGGTGTGGCATATGGTAGCACTAGGCCTGCGGGACAGTCCTAACTATACTAACAGCCATGATGTATACTTTCTTTGTCACTTCTGCATTCTTTTCCGAAGTTCCGATCCAAATGAAATTGATAATTTATTAATACTTTTGACAGCAGAATCCGGTTGCGGAGTGATATTTATCGTAGTGTCTGTTATGGCGGCAGTTGTCGGAATCTCTCAATAATATATAATCTAAACCAAAGTTATTGAAAAAACGAAATAAGACCATTATCTACATGAATTAGAAAATTTACAAACGCCCTTAAAATAAAAATTAAATGAATAATAATAAAAAAAACTGACTAATAATCTAATCGATAAACTTCAAAATGGTCATATTTTGTCTACAGACTTCAAACTTTTTTATGTCGGGAAGCTGTGGAACATACTTGCATACCAGATTGTGGTCAAGTTTAAACGATTGCATTAATCGATACTATTGCCCAACTCAGGTGTTTAGATACATTTCACAGCTCCCCGACTGCGACAAGTCTAAGTTTGTGTCCGTCCTTTCTCAAATTTTTCATTTAGATTATTAGTCTATTTTTTTTCTTAATTCATGTGCGACCCATGTTTGTAAACCTACTGGATTATGTGGTCCGCATTTAAATTGGTAGGGTGTGCGGTATGCAGAACGTTTTGAATAGTAAACAACTAAGTACTGTTCCTTTCGGGACTCCTGCTTGGCTTCATCCAGTCAACAGATGACTACATTGAATGTTCCTCACCACAGACAGTTAACGTCTTATAATCGCATAAAATTGTACGTTTTTCTTATTCAAAACTGTGCTGTAGATTGGAAGAGTACCAGGAGACGCAGAGGACATTCAAAGAGGCGAGGGACCAGCTGATGAAGGAAGCAACAGAATGGAACCAAGTGAACAGAAAGGCGGTGGAAGAGCTGCTCATGTCCAAACTGGACCGGCATCTACGGCTCACAGAGGCCATACTGATAGAAGAGCCGGAGGAACCCGTCTTCCCAGAACTCACCCCGGAGATAGAGGTGAGTCTGTCCAGAGTACCTGTTGTCTGTAGCTCTAGTCTAGTCCCATCTTCTAGGAGAGGAGAGTCTAACCAGAGTACCTTTAGTCTGTAGCTCTAGTCTAGTCCCATCTTCTAGGAGAGCTGAGTCTGTCCAGAGTACCTGGAGTCTGTAGCTCTAGTCTAGTCCCATCTTCTAGGAGAGGAGAGTCTAACCAGAGTACCTTTAGTCTGTAGCTCTAGTCTAGTCCCATCTTCTAGGAGAGCTGAGTCTGTCCAGAGTACCTGGAGTCTGTAGCTCTAGTCTAGTCCCATCTTCTAGGAGAGGAGAGTCTAACCAGAGTACCTTTAGTCTGTAGCTCTAGTCTAGTCCCATCTTCTAGGAGAGCTGAGTCTGTCCAGAGTACCTGGAGTCTGTAGCTCTAGTCTAGTCCCATCTTCTAGGAGAGGAGAGTCTGTCCAGAGTACCTGGAGTATGTAGCTCTAGTCTAGTCCCATCTTCTAGGAGAGGTGAGTCCATCCTTCTCGTGAAGAGATATTTACAACTGCATAAAGAATAAGTACAACAAGCAAATGTGCGAAGGGAGAAACAAAATGGCAATGTTAAGAGAAGAGCAATCACCCAGTGGTGACACTCCCTATGTATCATGATCGGTCGGAAAACAAGAAATTTCGGTAAAAACTGAACTCGCAAGTTTCCTATGGCTGGGATGTAGAACTCACATTGAAAGAAATTAAATTTGATGCCCTCAAAAAGTTGTTTTTAAATATATGTATACTTTTGTGAATAGTCAACTGTTCTCACACTTAGGAACTAAAAAGTTATTAAATATCCATAAGTTCATTGAATATATATTATGTTAGGTTAGGTTTTATGACTCATGCCCGGGCTTTAACTACGAGGTCATATCGCCTACTACCAGAGCGCTCTTTCGTCACTGGTGGACATGAGCCCCACTCTACTGTGGGAGTCCTAAATTTTGCCTATCCTAAATTTTTATTCACCTAGGGCAGGGGTCTTTAACGAGTACCTGACATCGTACAGGCTCGGGACCATCGCTTAACGTCCCATCCGAAGGACGGCGTGCTTAAGTTTATTTCACCTCCCAGATAAAATAAACTAAGGGCCTCGGTCGGGTTACGAACCCACATCCTTGAGCTCAGAAGACAAGCACGCATACCACTGAGCTACCGGCGCCCTCTGAATATATATTATGTTTTTTAAATTGTCCTCTTAGTATCAACTTGATTTTTTTTTTGATGTTTTTTTTTTATGAACAAGATTCGAAACTAGGAAATTGTCGTATTTTCATTAATCAGGACAATGGCTTAGGCAGAAACTATTTTTTCAGAAAAATATCTTCAATAAATGTGCATTAATTACACAGGCCAACGATGAAAAAACTTTTTCAATAATTTTACCTAATTTCTGTGTTGTTTCGTGTGCTGATTCCAAAAATATTAATAAAAAAGTCGTATCACCCACCAATTTCTCACATTTTAATATTTAAAAAAATATAATATAAGAGTTAATACAATTTAAGTACCCCGCCAAAATGTAATCAGTAACTAGGTGGCACTGTTGTCAATACAATTCAGTGCATTATGACTAGACAGTCTAGTACATACATAGTCACTTGTCTCTTTGTTTCTGGATATAACTCCAAAAATAAGAAAGTAATTGTCTATCCTAACCTCATTTCAGCTGACCGGCCGGTAGCACATGGACCGGCACTTCCTGTCCCTGAGCCATCTCAGTCTATTGATGACGTTTTACAGTCCAATCCCGAATTTAATAAGAGTGATGATGAGTTCCAATGTTCTCCAGAAAATTTAAAACCGTTATACAGAGTTGTTTACACAAGCTGAGTTGAATGATTTAGTGAGAGATTTGGGTTTGACTAAGGAAAAAGCTGAATTGCTTGGTTCTAGACTGAAAGAAAAACATTTTTGGAATGTGGAACATCTATTTACCATTATAGAACAAGAGATCAACAGTTTGCTCAATTTTTCAAGCAGGAAGAGGATTTGGTTTACTGCCATGATATTGGCAGTCTAATGCATGAATTTGGCATTGAGTACAAGAAGGAAGATTGGAGACTTTTTATAGATTCACCAAAAACTAGATTAAAAGGTGTTCTGTTACACCATGGAAATACTTATGCTTCATTGCCTGTTGCTCATTCAGTCCAGATGAAGGAAACTTACGAAAATCTTAACATAATTTTACAGAAAATTAACTATACAGCTCACGATTGGATGCTATGTGGAGATTTGAAAGTTGTCTCCATGCTCCTTGGTCAACAAAAGGGATTTACAAAGTGTCCATGTTTTATATGTGAGTGGGACAGCAGAGCAAGGGATCAACATTGGTCCAAAAAACAAGAACAATTTTGACACCTGGCGAGAAGAACATTTTGCATAAAACTTTAGTAGGCCCAAAAAAGATTCTTCTACCACCACTAAAGTTGGGCTTAATGAAACAATTTGTAAAAGCTTTGCCTAAAGATGGTGATTGTTTTAAATATTTGTGTAGAAAATGTCCTCATTTATCAGAAGCTAAACTGAAAGAAGGGGTTTTCGTTGGACCTGATATTCGTAAAATGATGTTCGATTCCAGCTTTGAAGCAACGATGAGTACAAAGGAAAAAGAGGCTTGGCTATCATTTAAAGAAGTTGTGACTAAGTTTTTGGGCAATGTGAAAGCCCCTAACTATGAACTTATCGTAGCTAATATGATAGATAAGTTCAAAACTCTTGGTTATCTAATGAGCCTTAAAGTCCACTTGCACAACCATTTTGACTTTTTTCCTAAAAACTTGGGTGATGTGAGTGAAGAGCAGGGGGAACGGTTTCATCAGGACATAAAAGAGATGGAGAAACGATACCAGGGACAGTGGAATATCAGCATGATGGGTCATTACTGTTGGTCACTTCACAGAGAACAACGAAATGCATCACATCGGAGAAAAAGCTATACAAGAAACTTTACAGAGAAAAGGGAAAGGAAATACAAAAAAATAAGCACCTAAAATATTAGAATTGTAGTAATTTAATATTATCGTAAATAAAAATTGTAACCTAATAAAAAAACTACGATTTTTTAATTTTTATGTATCAAATTTTCCCTATTTTGAAATATATAATATATAATCGATGTCATATTGTGAGAGAATTGTGGGTGATAAAAAAAAACTGATACCAAATACGGTTTCAGCGCCCAAAAATACATAAGATTTAGGTGAATTGGTTTAAAAAGTTTTTACAAATATTTTTTTCGTTGGCCTGTGTTATCACTTGAAGAGAATGTTTGCTCATGGAATCCCTTCAGTTTGTCACCTCATCACAATTCCTTCAGTTTGTCACCTCATCACAATTCCTTCAGTTTGTCACCTCATCACAATTCCTTCAGTTTGTCACCTCATCACAATTCCTTCAGTTTGTCACCTCATCACAATTCCTTCAGTTTGTCACCTCATCACAATTTTATTTAATAAATATTTTTTATTTATATTTACAGAAAAAAATAGATGCGGCTCTTGTAGGACGACCCAGCAACGAAGTTCTTAACCAGAAGTTCGGACTTGCCATAAAGAGGGCGGATATTCAAACATTGAAAGGTCTCAGCTGGCTCAACGACGAGGTGAGTTATCAACAACCTCCCTCCAGTAGGTTAGTATCGCTTGGTTCACTGCACGCACCTCATACAAAAAGAAAAATGATTTTTGTTTTTATTTCAAGCAACCTTTCGAAATGTAATGAATTTTTTTAAGTGACTATTGTTACTTTAAATTTAACTTAGGATTGATTAAATAAGAACAATATTTTGATGTAGGTATAATTATATTTGAATTATCTTGCAAAAAGTTCAATGTTTTTGCCAAAATCTGTACAAAAACAATAAACGACTTTCAGTTAGTTTGAAGCTAGTTTGGTTGGGTCCGGTTTTTAGCTTTCGTGTCTGCTCCTCCATTCATCTGTTTGTCCTCCAGTATCTCAGGAAAATGGCTCAATATATTTCAACGAAACTTCATATTTTGGACTGCCTTCTGAGATATAGGTTTTAGGATGCAGATGATTTCAGAATCAGAAACACTGAATGTAAGGGCAAGGCCTCCAAAGGTTCTTAGAGGGCTTATTCCTGACAGCCCATCACTTGACACCTCCGCTATTGATAAACACCTCCCTAGTTCAATATTTTATAGCGAATACAGGCTAACATACACGACATTGGCGGGAAGGTAATCAAGGTAACCCTCTGGTGTTCCTTGTTACCCACAAAATGTAAGTTTTCCATTTTTCGTTTAGTTCCCCCCCCCCCCCCCCCCCCCCCCCCTCCCCGCTATACGAAGTAGAGGGATAGTTATGTAGGAGTCAAAAATTCGATTTGGAGTTTTCTACGGAAATACATGTTTTCTGACTTGACACAACAAATTGAAAAAGAAAAATTGTCTGCAAAAGCCTAATTGATTAATTTGTTTTGGCCAGTGATTCAGTGGATTCAAATTTTTTATTTTCATTATTCCTGAAGTATTACAAAGGCTTGTGAAGAGCTCATGACCTGCTCCTTCCGTAGCTCTGCAATAACCATCCTGTAAAGGTACATGTTGTTAATTGTTGAACTTTTTTGTATTTTTTTTCCAGATAATAAACTTCTACATGCAACTAATAGAAGAGCGAAGTAAGAAAAGCGATCGATTAGCCAAAGTGCACACCTTTAATACATTTTTTTATGCGAATATTCAAAGCAGGGGTTACCAATCAGTGAGGCGGTGGACGAGGAAGGTACGAATCAACTAAGTTTTTATATATATTTTTTTTCTGACCTCATGTACGATGCATATCAGTCATGTCTCTATAACGGTGTTATTAGTTATTTACACAACATCCATGGCCCTGGAAGGGAGTTCTATCTATGGAAAACTCTCCCGGACGGGATTCGAACCCGCAACCAAAGCCTTAAGCTCTAGCCCGCACGGCCACCATGGTCCTATGTACTGTCTCATACAATATCGACCGCTCTTATATATTTTCAGGATCCACCAACACTAGCCCTCCCCACGTCTCAGCTCTCAACTACATTTTCCATTTATATACTAGTATGTACTAGTTTTTGAATGTTTTATAAAATTATTTTTAAATAGTTCACTAATTTTATGTATGATATATATATATTATAATTAAAGTTTTTTTTATACAAGGTCTGAATGGTATATACCAGCCTTTAGATACTATCAGTTCAATTTGTATCTGTATGTGTGTTTGAGGTTCACCGCAAAATGGCTGTATATTCACGAAATTCGTGGGACCTTTCAAGGAAGGCATTTTTATCGAAGGGAGACCGGTTGTGAGGGGGCCCAAAATATAAAATGTGTGCTAGAGATTGATCGTATTTTCTTAAAATTTATAAGCGCGGAACGAATATATGGGCATATTTCTAAGGGGGCTGCCCTTCAGACACACTCCAGAGCAAGTCGGAGTTCCCCCTCATCTGTTAATTGTCATATCCTCATTTTACTTACTCAAAATTCTTGAATGCATTAAAACGAGAACTTTTCACAAATATTTTATACATAGACATGTTGGGTAGTTAGTTGAAAAACATACTTCAAATAGTTCTACAAGAAGCCAATACACATCGCTGGAAGCTGCAGACAGCTCTAAGTACTTACCACTTGATGTCGTGGCATGTCAGATTCATTAAACCACGGATTTACCTGTTCAACTTATATTTGGGAAATTTATCAAATTTGTTGCTTGCAGTTTTGCGAAGTCAAGTGGCTGGATGTACAATCTGAACTGTGAATGATAAAGTTGGATGCGTTCGCAATTAAAATTTTTTTTAAACAGGTTTATTTTCAGTAAACTGTTTTGTTGCTTGTGCTTTGTGTTCATTTCAGTGAGTATGTATTTTTTTAGTTCAGCCCCTAAAAAATGCAACTCATATGACAGCAAACAGTTCAAAAAAACACTAATTTAGGTAGTATTCTAGCGGGTGTGTGTTGTGTTGTCTGCAGGTGGACCTGTTCAGTTTCGAGCTTGTTCTGGTTCCCATCCATCTCTCGATGCACTGGTGCATGGCCGTCATCGATTTTAGAAAAAAACAGATCAACTACTTGGACAGTATGGGCCGGGACAACCAGGAGTGTCTCAAGGTAGTATACGACAAGTTTCGTAATCCGTCGGAAATTCAATGTTCAGTTTTTACCAGAGTTTTAAATCCAGAAATAGAAAAAAAAAAAAAAGTGATGCATGTGTTTCTGTAAACATTATAACTCCTGATAAATAAATGCATCTTCAAAGTTGAGGAACGCGGACATATTGTGGAATTTGTAATAAATAAATAAAACAAACTATTTTTTGAAATATTGTCTATTCCACTAAAGATATTTATAAAAATACAACTACCGGTTTCGGCCTCACACCATCGTCAGGTCTAGTTATGAACTAAGTTAGTTCGCAGAGTGCGACTCCTCCAATACATCTCTGGTGAAAGGTGTCACTTCAATTAGGGAAAATGGAGCTGTTGAACGATAATGGAGGCTTCAAGGGACGGATGAGCCAGCAATTATCTCTCTCAGGAGTTTTAATGACCTCTGATAGCAGTGGGTCAATATTCTACCGTAGTTTATTTATTAAAATCTAATATTCTACTGAACTAACCCTAAACATAGCAAAGAAAATTAGGGAATACTTGGTGATTTTTTTTTGTCTCTGGTGAGAAGTTAATGTTTGGATGCGGCAGATGAACGGTACTTTACAAGGTAACTGTTGTTGTTGCAGCACCTCGGCAACTATCTGCAGGAGGAGCATAAGGACAAGAAGGGCTCTCCTTACCTCATGACTGACTGGGCTTTTCTCAACGCTAAGGTACCTAGTATATTGGTGTCTTTCATTTATTTTTTTCAAATAACTAGGGGTAAAATGAATGCATCGGTACGAAATTTTATGCAGTTAAACCCCGCAAAACCGAAGAGAAGAGGACGACGCCTTTCCGGATTAGTCAGTAGCTATTGTCGACATTAGCTAACATAGGATAGGAAATGAAGGTTGAAATCATCATATTTCTCACATTAACTAGTCCTCTCTGTTAATATCCACAATAACAAGTTTTTTGACATTATCAGTAACGTGCAGGGCATGTAAAACTAGAATACATTTGAACTTGAAAGAAATAAAACTTGTTTATTTATGATATTGTCTATTTTCACCAACTATATTTACATGGGAGTACTTGTTCATTGTTAATGCTTTATACCTAGATCTTAGAAGGGGTCACACATTTGAAATATGGGGACCGCCTTGTCATAAAATATCTCACAGCTTGACAATTTAGCTTAGTTAGGAATGTCTGACGTCATGGGGAACACCAGGGGGGAGGGTAAGGGGTTCCTCGAGAGGCTGACATTTTGTAATATTAACTTAGTCTTATCTCTTATGCTTTTGGCTGAGGATGGTAGAAATACCGAAAGTACTCCCATGTAAATATAGTTGGTGAAATTAGACAATATCATAAATAAACAAGTTTTATTTCTTTCAAGTTCATTTGAATTATTTCACAATATCTCTGCAATAATGTCAGTTTTCGTAGAATACATTTACTAGCTCGAATTGGACTTGTTTTAAGAAACATATTTGAGTAATTTCAAAGAAAAAAATAGTATGACAAGAATAATTGAAGAGTTTACTTTCAAATGGGCTTATATCCACTTAGAACTTTTTTCGGAAAATTGAGAAAAACAATTTGAGATATGAAGCAAATTTTCTAGGGTTCCCAAATTTTCAAAATATTTTGTATGTAGATTCGTCTATTTTACCATAAAATTTCGAAAATCTGTCTTACGTTTTGGAGAAGATACGGCCATTTTAAATTTGGATATAAGCCCGTTTGATGAGAAACTATGGATATGAGCCATTTTGAAAAAAAACTGGTTTTTGGGTTGTTTAAAAAGCATCACATTTTCAGTTTTTTTTATTGTAATATCAATAAAATTCAAAGTATAAAAACATGGAACAGAAACACGAAAAAATAAAGAGAATAAAAGAAATCTACTTTTTTTTTTAGGTTTTTTGAGTACTTTTCACTAATATTAGAGAGTTGAAATCAAGGATAAAAACTTGAAAAAATAAGAAGTAGGTAGGTATTTTATACGTGCAGTTCACCACAATCTTGGTCAAGGCAGTCGCATTCTATTGCCTCATCTACCTCATCATTTTCAGGCGATTCTAGATCAAGTAGGGGTAGGTACCACTGGAGGTCTGCCATTTTTGTCCATTCTTCGCCAAAATGGGAAGCGAGAAGGTGGTTCACGTCTTTCTTTTGTCAAACAGCGCGGGGATGAAAGAATGGTCACTGTCTCCAGATTTACCTCTCACTTTCCTTTTTTAACAATAGAGTTGTACACTTCTAAGTCTGAATCAAGTTTATAGTGCAGTCGGCATTTAAGTCTGGTGGTGACTTGATCACAGAATTTTTTTTTAAATTTCTTAATCAAGACCCTTCTGGCCTGACTGATTCCTTGTATTTTACTGTAAGTAGTTTGGAGTGATTTTATGTCAAGTACTTGCCAGTCCCTCCCTAATTTCTTCCTTCTAGCCAATATGAGAGGGCGTGCATGACGTGGGCATTTTTGTTTTGCCCACCACATCCATCGCAAAACAGCAAAATTTTTTGAACCGAGGGTTCAAGATGCAAGGTTCTCAATTGGTGAAGCAAGGCAGAGCCTATCTCGGCTGCTCCTCTGCCTGCCTCAACCTCGGTCCAAGTATAAAACGTTGGATCAACGGAGTCGATAGGTACACAGCAAAACGTGTAATAGGAAATTTGCCTCCGGTAAAAGGCATCTCCGATAGGCGTTTTGGGGAGTGGGTGCACTTGCTGCATATCAAAAACAAAAGCAGCTGTATTTTCTGCTGTTTTCGCATCACGCATTAATGCATAAAATGCGTTGGCTCGCAATTTATGAATGCGAAGTTGCGTCATCAAAGTTTGTTTTTCAGAAGTTTTGGAGACTTTAATTTTACTTTTAAGCTGAGTGCACGTAGCACACACGTCTGTGGCGGGGGAGGAAAAGCCAATATTGAAGTCTCCAGTAAAAATTTTGTAAAAAAATGAGTATGCAACCGTCTTAAAGGGTGGAGCTGACCCATTATACATTGAATGTAATTTACGAATGTTCAATCCTGCAGGCAGGTAAACTCTGACACTTTTGTTTTTGCCATAGTGGGATTGAACGCATTTTAAACTCCTTATAAACTCACGGACTCGTTCCCGTTGAGTAGCAAATTTCGGAGACTTTTGATCCCCTCCCCTTTTTTCTGCAGGTAAAGTACCATTGTTAATAGAGCGCCCAATCCTCTGAACACGTTTTTGGCCAATGCCGAATGCAAAGCAAAAAAATTTTTGACATACGGGGACCATTTTTTTCTTGTTTTTTGTTGTTATACGCATAAAGTATTTAAGGCTTAGATCTTTTTTTGCCTTGGCACTTACCGTTTCAACCCGCCTCCGAATCGGGTCATTTGCTGCAATATGTTGCGTGAGTAAAAGGTCTTGTTTAACCTTACCACTCTCAGAGTAGAAATCACGTCGATTAGCTCGAATGTCACTCCACAACACGAGTTCACACTGCATATTTTTTGAATTATGCTTACAAGGCCTCCCTTTGTTTTTGAGCATTCCACAATTCGGGTCAACATCGCCATATTTGTTGTCCCTCTCTTGTTTGCGGCGATCGTCATGCGTGGATCGCCTCTTTCTGTGCCCCTGGTTCAAAGACCCCACTGTGTCTTCCTCCATCGATATCAACACAAAATAACACAACGAAATGTCAAGACAAAAATAATTTTAAGAAAACAATAGGTACACGTTTCATAAGTACAGTCTGAATTACAAAAAACAACACTACCTAATCGTACGACCGGTCTTTGCACTTTTGTAAGCCGCGATACTGATAAACAAGCGGGTCCAGTGATAACCACAGTTGCCCAAGAGTGATGGTGATGCCACGTGTTGTGAGAGTCGATTACTACTGTTTATTAAAGAGCCTTGTCTAGTGTTTCCCTCTATCGGTTGGGTAATGAATCACATTCGAATTAGAAGCTAGAAATATTAATTTGGATATAAGCCCTTTCGATGTGAAATGAACCACAAACATACCAGTAACGGATGGATAAGAGCCAGTTTGATAAAAAAGAATTTATTGAATATAACGGGATGGATATAAGCCATTTCGGTGGCGAACCGATTTTGAGTGTGCTTTTAATGGGGGATCAAACCCATTTCGGAAAGAAAGCGACTCGTGAGATGATAGGCCTCATCCCAAAGATTCAGATTCCGTAAAAAAAACACAAAATGTAAAAAATGGATATAAGCCCATTTGAAAGTAAACTCTTCAATTGACGAGTGAGAATGGTTTTAAAGAAACACTTGATTGTAAATATTTCAACTTAATAGGCCCTATTTAATAATAGGTCGTTCGTTTGTGTGACCTCTTGTTAGTTTTCTTGTTCTCTTCTTCCCAAACTTCATCATCACTTCACCAAGTTTGAGGGAAGTTCAGCAATCGGACAGAAATGAGATGTTGATTCTTCATCGGAATTTCATGTTCTGAATATAACATTAAAAAAAAATAATATATATATGTGTGTGTGTGTGTATGTCTCTGAACAAGATAACTCCAAATTGGATTGAAGTAAGTCGGATAAAGGATAAGAGAGGGCGGAAACTTAACAAAATAATTGGAGCTGGGCAAGTATGTTGCCGGGGACCAACATTGCAAAAAGTGGATAAAATGAAACTGCAATCTTTGTGATGTGGTGTGAACTGACACCAGGTTGAAGTTCTATAGCTGTCTAACAACTTGGTAAATGGACTTGAGCACTTTGTTTGATGTAAAGGCGACCTTAGTAAAGTTCAATTTTAGCAACACCTCAATTGCCGGGTTCTTATGCACTTACCCTTTAATAAAGTTTGACTTTATGGAGACAATGGACGTTGATTCATTCCACATGAAGTTTACTAACATTATTGCACTAAAAGATTATATTTAGCATAATACCCGTCTATTTAATAATTGTTTGAATTTTGAATTAACTGTTATACTGTATTGTGTTCTAGGAGATTCCACAACAGATGAACGGCAGTGATTGTGGAGTTTTCGCCTGTACTTTTGCCGAATATGCTTCAAGAGATGCCAGCTTTACGTTTGATCAGAAAAGGATGCCCTATTTTAGACGAAAAATGATTTATGAAATCATAACAGGAGAGTTAATGAAATTCAGATGAATTCTCCCTGTGTGGTTCAGAGGGCTAGTCGAAAAAAAAAAAAGAAAAACATTATATATATGTTTGAAACTATGTAAAAAAAAGAGAAGAAAACCTCTATTTTATTTATATTTATTTTTATAATTGTCCTTATTTTACGATTTATTTATTTTGTAAATTTTAAAATGTTAATTGAGAGAAGTACGCCTTGTTGAGGTATGTTTAGTATCTTATTGTACAGTATTTATAATATGCCTCAGTTATATGATAACTTACTCTTACTCTCTTACTCCGTTGGCGACGAACCCTGAAGATCCTTAGCCGCCCACACTAGCCTTCTCCACCGCGATCTGTCGTGCGCCACCGGTCGCCAGTTCACCACGTGGTGTTCCACAGCATCCTTCTTCACCAGGTCAGTCCACCTCAGCCGTGGTCTTCCTCGTGATCTGGCTCCTTGGACCCGAGCGTCCATGATGCGTCCTATGGCTGTCTGCTGTCCGTTCTTACTGACTATAAGGTAGTCGCTCTTGTCGACATTAACTTCCAGCCCTACTCTGCAGCTGTGCTTAAGTAGTTTGCCCGCCTTACTTTTAACTTCTTCTGGGCTGTTTCCTAAGAAGGCCACGTCATCCGCATACGCCAGGACTCCGTTTTCTCCGGCTATCTGGGTGACTTCCTTGTTCCTCATCACCTGCCTTATCACTCGCTCAAGGGCAAGGTTGAACAGGAGAGGGGAGATTGCTTGAGGCCACTCATAACATCGAAGGGCTCCGAAAGTTCTCCTTGTACCATAACTCTGCTTTTTGCTCCTTCGATACATGCCTTTACCATTCTTATGAGTTTTTCCGGGAATTTAAATTCTCTCATCATAGCCCACAGACTTTCCCGATGTATCGAGTCATAAGCAGCTCGGAAGTCAATGAATAGTGCATGGGTATCCTGTTGAATCTCCCATTGCTTTTCCAGAATTTGTCTGAGAACAAATATCAGGTCCAAAGTGCCTCTCGATATGCCCCGGTAGTTGCAGCATTCGGTCATACTTCCTTTTTTCAGTAAGGGACATATCAGGCTCGTGTTCCAAGCTTCGGGTATTCTTTCCTCTCTCCATATCTTTACAATGAGTTGGTAAAGAACCTCTGCCAGATTTTTTCCTCCCTTCTTAAATTATATATTTATAAGTATAAAAATTATATATTGTTATATGATGCGCTTCTATTTAAATCTGTTATTCTTGAAACACCAACCACTATTATTAACTTAGTCACAAGTATTACCAAAAACTCAATAATTTTAATAAACATTGAACATTTTGTATTAAGGCTTCATTACACTTATCTGTCTTGCCAATAATACTCATACCCCAAAATTACTGATTTATTGCTTCTCACAAATGTTTTTAAAATAGAAAATATTGATTGACATGTTGGTTTTCAAAATAGATTAAGAACAGGAAAATCAATACAAAAAAATAATGATATATTTATTGTATGCAGTTTATATGAAGACCAAGACCAAGACTGTATTTAATTTTAATGCCCGCTTCTCTAACATATTTTTTTATTATATTTATTGTAAATCTTTGTTCGTTTCTTCATTAATGATCCTCTTCTGTTCGCCGTCTTCCATAGATAAATTTCAGTACAAAAGTCTGCACTTCAAGTTCTTGGGGTTCATTTAGTTTCAATAAATTTACAATTTTATTTTTTTGATAGACGTTCATATGCTTTTTTTACATTTTCATCCAGTGAAATCTCTTTCATCCTTCCGTCTAATAATCTGAATAGATGAATTATCAAATCTCGAATGGTTTCTGTAAACCTAACAAATACTTCGAGTAAATTCACTGGATATATAAAGACCATTACTTTGAACGTGAGTTTCTTGCTTTTTTCAACGGATCTACCGTAACTATATATTTTTTTGTTTTCTCTCAAAAAGGCTACTTGCTTTGATATTCAACAATGTCTTTAGTTTTTACTAATTTCATGCTGAATTGTCGGTTTTTATCACATTTTAGTATTAAAGATTCATGCTATTCCGTACGCTTTGCCGTCTCTTCTCAGGACGTTTGTCAGCCACAAGTGTGGTGGCTCTCATAGCTTTCATCGCAATGAGATGTTTCTATTGCGACAACTTGTAACCAATCGCTTGACAAATGTCATAAACTGCTCTTGTATTCAGCGATCTGAATGAAATTCCATTATAATCCAAAAATCTTTTTTAAATGTTTTGTCACAAGTAGCGTTTTAAAAATGACCTATTCTTTTAAACTGTTTTTGTTTACTAGTAACTAAAAAAATAAGTTCAGAGTTAATTTTTAATTATAAGAATAAATAAAACATTTTTATTTTTATTTTTCTCCGTGCGTTGGAGATTTTTTTAAAAATAGAACTAATAATTGATACATATTTGATCATTAGTTTTCTAGACAAATTTTTTTCGATTAAAACACTTTTCGAAACGATAATGGCGTTTTGCACACATCAACCACTTAGTTTTATTTTGTTAAAGAAAGTTCAGTTCTAGTAACAACAATAATAATAATAGTAAATTTTTTTTAGCAAGAAGCGAACATAAGAGTATAAGAAATACGAAATTATAAATAAATTGATACTCTTGTTGCGCGCCCTGTCCTCAAAAAGTTGACCTGTGAGAGGGTGGGGTGGCAAGAGTCACTGACGATATCAGAAAATATCAGACGTTAAATTTCGTCAGAATTTAAAAAAACAAAATCCACACTAGCGCCAAGTTGCAATTATTAAAAGACAACTGTGTAGAGAAGATTGATGGAGCAGGTAGCAGGTAGCCATTGTTGTGTTGGATCATTCTCCACGATAATGGGGCTAATGTTCATTTGAAATGTTTCAAATTCCTCAAATTATTTATGTTTATTTTTAATGACATTTAACATTTTCTGTAGAGATATTGTGAAACACTTTATAAAAAATAAAGAAAAAGTACGTTTTTTAAAAATATTCTCTATTTCACAAAATATATATAAAATATGGGAGAACTTTCGGTGTTGCTACCATCTTTTATATTTTGTGGATTAGACAACATTTTTGAAGAACATACGTTTTTCTTTATGTTTATTTTTGTATTAAAATGGGAACTGTCTGACTTGAGGAAGCAGCAAATTAGTTCTGGTTAGATAAGAATTGTAAAAATGATATTTGTAATTATAAATTTAAGAGATGTGAATGCAACAAGATGAAGATTCTGTTGCACCATACACAAGTAGAGATCCCTGAAGAATAATATGAAGTTTTAAAAGTCCAAAACAGATCTCAAGATTCTAAATTTAAATCATTTTCCATGAAAGTTTGTGAGTATGATATGAATTTTGTAAGAAAGATTAGTCTAAAGATCTTAAATATTTATGAGATTTAAATGAACACCACAACCCCCTTTTTTTTACACTGCAAGCACTATAGATATTGATTTTAGTGTTGTCAAAATAATATCTTCCACCAGCAGACATATTAATAAGTTTTGTTTTATCTAAGATAAGTAAGTGCTTGATAACCACCTCCACCTCAGTACTATTGGAACCACGCGGTACTTTGTACATCAAGTATTGTAATGATCGGACTGCAACAAGAGCTTTGTTCTCCGCAGATCCACAAGTTGGCCCTCCTCATGTTCTCCAATAAAATGTAAATTAGTTTCAGTTTATTGTTTTCAATTTCTCTTGACGCTGAGGGGTTGGCCAGCTTCTCAGACACTTCCTTCCAACATCCTCATGTCCCAGACACTATGTAAAACATTCTGAAATATACAAAACAAATAGAAAGTGCACGACTCGACATTTTATGTTCAGTTTACACCGAAATTTCTTTTTTTTCGTCCCCCTTAATGTGAAAAGAATAAAAACAGTAGCTGAATGAGGGGTCGAATTGAACCTGTTTAACTAAGTTTTCTCTCTTTACAAACTGTTTACCTCTCGGTCAATTTGACTGAAAATCAACAGGTGCCTTTAATCAGGGGCTTCTCAATCCTCCTATAAATGTTCTTGTCGATATATATCTCATCGGGATATTTTTATGGCTTTTTAATTAAGTATATAATTCTCTTTGGCGGATTTAGTTGAAAATCAATGAATAGGCGTCGTCTTCATGGGGGTTCGGAATGCGCAAAAAATGTAATAAAACCCACACTATTGGAAGCGAAGGCTCGAATAACGATGTACATCGCAAATGCCAATGAATGCACAAAGTTTTACTTTGTCAAGAATTGTGTTAATTTCTGCATTAGATGAATTATATTAGAACTGGGACGTTCCTTGGCTGAACAGATCATGTACTCCACATTATTTGGTCGCTCCTCTCATTTTTATAACTATTGCTAACTCTGCATATACGTATATTGTTTCATGAAGGAGAATAATGACAATTCGTTAAGATATAATTTTCTATTTTCCTGTAACATTTGTACAACGTTTATTAAATACACAAGTGTTCGTTATTCATGGGTTGTTTCTTTTATCGAACCTATTCTCCGCAGTGATGTCGAGCTGGAAAAAAAACTCCAACATGAAGTACTAACTACGATTTTTCTATTTCTAATTAGTTGTAGGATGTTCCATTTTTTTTTTAAATTACTAAGATAAGCTCAATGAAATGTGCTTTCCTTGCTGCGTCAGAACCGACCGTTAGTCAGCATTTACATATTTTTTTCTGAAGTTATATCAATTTAAGTCATATTTTATATATATATATACTCGTATCTCGGTCTACTTAATTGTTAAGTAGAAAGAACCTGAAGAAGATGGATATTGAATTTCAGAAGTTCCTTTATTCTGAAGACATCCTTCAAGCATATGAAAAATTAGGGGTCTAACGAGTACCTGACATCGTACAAGCTCGGGACCATCGCTTACCCATCTGAAGTAAGGCGTGCCCAATGTTTTTCCACCTCTCAGATGAAAAACCTCAAGGACCTCGACTGGTAAGCAGGAGACGGATTTATAAATATTCCTGTTCTCAAATATTCTATTATTCTAAACGTACAAATGTGGTACTTTTGAAATTAGAGGTGTTAAATCCTTCATCATGAAAATGTTGATAATAGATGGAGCAAATGACAAAATGTGACAATCAATATAATGAAGGTAGTCATCTCGCTGTTTCTTGATAAATGCAAATATTTACACTTACTCCAGATGATTACCTCTCATATTTTCATCCCTCGGTAAGCATTGGCATTCAGTTGTTCTATCTGAAATTGGTTTTCAAAATTTCACAAAATGATATGCCGATAATAGCGAAGATGTGAAGAAAGGAATTGAAATGATGGTTAACCTTTGCAATATTTTGAGTACTAACAATTGTTTTTAGTTCTTTTGTAAATGGATATTGAAGAAATAACTTCTTTTTTCATATAATTTCACAACTAAAGAAATGTAGTCTAGAGGCGGACCATTAAACTTCTTTTTTGTTTTTCACAATGCAGTTAGACCTGTGGTGATCGAGATTCGAAACCATGAGTTGTTCCAACGTCCACGCGAGAGAAAAGGATACTACTACTGGAATATGTACATTTTTTTTCGCAAAACCAATTTTCTTGACATCACGCAATGCATTCTATTTAGACCCGCTCAATATTCTCCGTTCGTAGCTGACACTAAAGACGTTCGTCTACTGCCGCGATTGAAATCAATCATATGAAACCAGTCGTGTATTTTTTGTTCACTGCGCGCAACGTTTTTTTGGTCAGTTGCGACAGAAGAGTTGCGTTTGTTGTAACTGGGTTCATCGAAATATTGTGAAACATTTGAGAATTTCTTTCGAGCAATATTGCGCGAGAGTTGAAATACCCAATCAATTTGAAACGGATGTACCGAAAGAGGGGAAAATTTTTGTATGAGCTAGTAAAGTTAGATCAATACGATTTGGTAAATTTTTGAAAATCCTTCCCCTCCTCCCATGTCACGGGGCATTTTAAGACCCTTCCTTCGGAAATGATCGCAGGACGGTTTCTTAATAGTGCAAATTTGTCTACGCGATTGGTTTCTTGATTTCAATCGCGTCAGTGGACGAACAGGCCTTGGACACAAACGTGCAATGGATTTCAAGTTGCCATGGTGGTCGTGCGGGCTAAACGTAGGGCTTTGATCTCACCATGGGGTCATGCATGTTGTAAATAACTAAATAACATCGTTATAATAGACATGGCTGATATGCATCCTAAGGCCAAAAAAAAAGAGAAAAAAATAAGTTGCCGCGACTTTTTTTTTTTGTACAGGAGCTAGAGGCTCACATGCCCACAGTAAACATAAGGATTATTTTTGTTGTTAAACGTACAAAACTCAGACAGATACAATAACAAATATCTTATTAAATCAAAATAAAAAAACAGTACGATCTGTCAGGAGGGGAGGGGAGAAAGTAATCGCTATTATTATAAAAAATAAACACAATTATATATTTGTTTTAAATAATAGCAATAAAATACAAAATGGACGAAAAAATGAGCAATAAGAAAAAGTAACTGAAACTTTTTTTTTTTTTTTCTTTTATCGTTGAGTTACAGATTTGTGTGTTTAGGAAAGGTGAGGTATAAGAGACATTTTATAGTTCGATATTGATTAACTGGTGTTAAGTACAACCCCAATTCTAAGTTGAAATAGAAGACAGGTACAATATAATCAGTAAATCAGGTGTAAACAATTTAAATAATTAACAAAGAAATTCAGAAGCACATGATGAACAATTCCGCCGTCAAGACAGAGGCTGTCATCACACTATAACAGTCGCGCATCTAAATAACATCATACATAAGTTTTTTTTTAATACCTTGAGAATGTCGGATCTGGATTTTAAAGACATTCAGTTTTAGAAGGTATGTATATTGTTTCTTATCTAAAGAAGGAATTGCTTCTTACAAGAATTGGACGGGTTCCGGATTTATTTTGTGAACACAAACTAAATGTCAACTTCTGCACTACATTGGCCAAAATATAAACGAAGTTCCGCTTCTTATAGCGTTATCTAGGGTATTGAATAAATTCTTGTGAACTAAACACGAGGCAGTACAAACAAGGTCGTTAATAAGGTGATAATGACGTTAACTAACAACACATTTTACGGATCAGCCAGAAAGATCAGTCCCTCAATATGGCGGAAGCTCTAGAAATTAGTAGGATGAATTAAAATAAATGTATGAAGCTGGATAACAAAGAGAACTTAGCCTTCATCCAAAGTTCCATCAACATCAGTCTTTTCAACGAAAAGCACATCGTCTGAGAAGATATACTTAACATATTTAATTGTAGTATGACACGTGACACTACATACTTATAACTTAAAACAAACAGTACAAAAACGAAATGAGACTTACATACATTTTTATGCAAGACTTGTCAAAAACTACAATAATTTATTACAAAATATAACGCTTAATGTAGAGGAGCCTAATTACCTAGTTTTTAAGAAATGTGAATATACCAAGATAGCAACAAAGACAATCCAAATAGGATTGTTACAACCTTACCGGTCCTTCCTCAGTCATTTTGAGCTAAGTTCACTGGAGGGATGCAAACATAAATGCCAACCACTTGACAATCGCCATAGCGAATGGGACTACACAGAATTCATTCATAGGACCCAGGGAGGTTCGAAGACTCCGCCCCAACCCAAACCTTTTCAGATTCAATCAGTACAACCTCCAAACCTTTTAGGATATAATCCTAGACCAAATCCCAAAGTGCTAGGATATCGTATGATGCCACCTATGCAACAACGGGCCATCCAACACCCACAATATAAGCAGGGTCAACAGAACCTCCTCCACTTCCGCCTTGGCAAGGTCAACAACCATTTACCCCAACATTTCCTGTTAAACCAGCATCTGGAATGTACCAGAATGTTAGGCCAAAACCAACTCCTATGTCTATTCAATCCAGGGTAAACACTCAACAATTTACCCGTGATAGACCTTGGACTAACACTCCGCCCGTGCCAATGGACGCAAATAAACTGCTCACAAATTGAAGTGGACCACTTCCAAAAATTCAGATATCACTCATTTTCTTTTACTTGGATTTGAAATTTTTTCCAGTTAAAAATAAACTATTTTTACAACTTCTCCACATTATTTTCAAGTGATCTCTGTGGGAATTAATCAAAAATAAAATTAAACAAAAAAAAGTTCATTTTGTTTACACAATTAGGAGCCGCTTTATCGGATTTAATCCTTTAAACAAATCAAGATTCCTCTTTCACCATCAGTACTCATTTAGCCAGAGCAATAGACATTTTTTTTTAATGCCGTTACGAAGACTTACTGTTGAAGAACTAGGGAGGGCTTTGGCTCTTTTAGAGTTAGGCCGTTCTCAGCGTGATGTTGGCCGTAGGCTTGGATGCGCTCACAGTTATCGGAAGATCATGGTCACGATACCAGAGAACAGGTACTGGCTCAATACACTCATGGAGGAGGCCGAGTTCGAAAAACTACCCCTCAGCAGGACCGATATTTAAAAGTCCAGACCATTAGGCAACGAAGTTTAACAGCTCAACAACTGCAAAACTCTTTTGTGGATGCAACAGGGGTCCGCATTTCAACTCAGACAGTTAGAGACCGCCTCCATGAATTCGGTTAGAGGGCAAGAAGACCAGCGAGAAGGTGTTTTTAAACGAGACAACACAAAGCAGCGCGTCTCCTATGGGCTCATGAACATGTTGATGGGACCGTTGTTTATTTACTGTCGAATCGAAATTTCTTCTCCGTCATCATGATAGACGTTTTAGAGTGTGGAGAGAGCGAAACCAGCGATTTAACGCAGATATGACTGAGCCAGTACCTACGCTCTTATGGAGGAGGCTCAATAATGGTCTAGGCAGGGATGTCAGGTAATCGAAAAACTCAGCTAATAATGTTCAGAAATGAACATGTGACCGCATAAACGTAACTGGACAATGTCATCAGGTCTGTTATTGTCCCTTTATCCCAAGAAATTGGGGAAAATTTCATTCTTCTTCTTCAATCGCCAAGGCGGTTGAACGTTATTTTGAGGAACGAGAAATCACGCACATGAACTGGCCTGCCCGACATGAATCATATTGAGCATGTTTGTGATAAACTCCAACGCCAGTTACCCATGCGTTCTCCTTGTCCGGATAACTTGGATGAACTTGCAGATGCATTAATTGAGGAATGGGCTTCTTTGCCCCAACATTACGTATTGAGCCATATAAGGAGTATGAAACAGCGATATGAGTCTTTAATTCGAAGCAGAGGAGGCCCAACACCCTACTAAAGAACTTTAAAGAAGGAATAAAAAATGTCTTTAAAAATTTTTAATTAAATAAAAAATAATGTAACTCTGGAATTGATTTTTTTCATTTTTTTATTTCAAAGAATAAATTGTTTTCTTTTAACACTCGTTCATGTGTCTTCATTTAAAACCCAATAAACATTACTGTTGAATAACTAAGGTTTTATTGACAAACAATTAATAACCATTAAAAAATGTTTGAAAAACTGAGTGGTCCACTTCAATTTGTGAGCAGTTTACATTGGAAACGGACCTCACCAATTATAATCCTTATTATTACGATGATGCAAATGACACATACCAATCCTATGGAATAGCAGACGAAGGTCAGGACGAAATTGACTTAACCAACCCTCACTTGACCACCCCCCACATTGAGGAACCAGATGAGCAGACCGAACAAATTGAACCAACTGAAAATATTGTAAATTGTTGGTAACCTGCCTCAGATCTGCCGACCACGTAGATCTTAATTGCTTAAATTCCAAACCCAAATTACTTTTCAGTCCGTTCTATATATACTTTATATTGTTCTGTATACCGTAATCATCAAATATATTTATATTGTGTTTTCCATGAGTGCTATTCAAATATACCTTGCAAACACATTTGGCAGTAATAGTCACTTGTGATAGTTCCCAGCATGCAGTAGGTGCGGTACTAAGTCATAAGATCGACAACAGGGAAGTCCCGGTATACTTTGCATCCAAGAAACTCAACCTTGCCCAAGCTAAATACAGTCAAATTGAACATGAGGCCTTAGCCATCATTTTTGCACTAAGTTCCGTAAATTCTTAGTGGGAGTTAAGTTTGTATTGGTAACGGACCACCAGCCATTGCAGGCCATTTCTAGTCCCCATAAGAGGATCCCTCAGGTGTCATCCTTATGTTTGCAGAGGTGGGCATCTATTATAATGCTGTTTCAGTTTGATATTGTGTATAAAAAGGGATGTCAAATCCCGCAAGCAGTTGCGTTATCGCACCTAATCCCAAAAGTAAAGGATACAGTGGTTGATGAATTTAATGTGAATCTAGTTGAAACTATGAGAGAATCCAAATGTCAAGCTCAGCTAGACAGTATATTTGATTATAGGTCTATAGCAGAAGAAACCCAAAGAGACCCTGTACTACAATCTCTTGTTCTCAGGTTGCAGAAGGGTTGGTTCAAGCCACCCAAAAAGGATGATCCTCTCAGTCCTTTTTTCCGTTATAGGAATTAATTATCCCTCGATGAGGGTTGTATCATTCGTAGCAATCGAGTAGTGGTTCCATCGGCCCTCAGAGCAACGGTGTTACAGTTAGTGCATAAGGGGCATCCGGGACTAGTTAGAAGTAAGTTACTAGCGAGGAGTTATGTATGGTGGCCTGGATGGGACCAGGATCTCACCAAGTTCATTCAACAATGCGAAGTATGTCAAACTTCAGTTCGGGATAATAGCCCAAAGGTTTTCTCTGAACCAAAAAAAGAGAATTTCCCACCATGGGAACGTTTTCATTTGGACCTAATGACCTATAAAGGCAAACAGGTATTAGTAGGTGTAGATCTAGGCTCTCGATGGGTAGAAGCTACCTTGTTAAATAAAACCAATGCGGTTAGTGTTTGTAAATCACTGAGTAAATTCTTTAGTGTATTTGGGCCGCCAGTTGAAGTGTTGACCGACAACGGTCCACCCTTTTCGACTGAATACTTTAGCTAATTTTGTAAGGATAACGGTATACATCTATTACATTCCCCACCTTACCACCCTCAGTCCAATGGATTTACGGAACGACTAATAGGTACATTGAAACTTAGTTTAAATAAAGTGTTAGGCTCGAAGTCATTCGATCAAGAAAGCCTTGATAGTGTTCTGTTCCAGTATAGAACAACTCCTCATACAACTTCGGCTACAACTCCAGCTTCTAAGTTGTTAGTGTATGAACCTAGGGTACCTTTGAGTCTTATCAAACCTCCGATTAGTGGTAACCAATCGAACAGATACACTGTACCTAGTGAAGTAAATAATTTTGAAGTCAACGAAAATGTGTTAGTTAAAAATCCATTTAAAGGTCCGAAATCATGGATCCTAGTGAGAATAATTAAAAAACTCTCCCCACTGCGGTATAAAGTTAGATTTCACTCTGGTTATGAACGTATAGTCCGGTTACGAACGTATAGTCCGGTTATGAACGTATAGTCCGGTTATGAACGTATAGTCCGGTTATGAACGTATAGTCCGTGTTAATCAGCTGAAGCATTTTAGGAGCAATAAGAATCTCAACTTGAGAGAAACCGACGATGACGATCACATTCCTAGCGACAGTTAAGCCTTGGAGTTATGCCATCCTCAGCAGAACTTCAGGCTACCATATAAATAGCTGACCACAGATGTGGGCAGCAGTAGTAGTTGTTATCTTGTAGTCTAGTTATCTAGTTGTCTAGTTGTGAACCTATGTAACTTGTATTCTTATCAAATAAAAATATTTTTTTTAAGTGATCAGTGCATTTGTGGATTTAACTGGCGCCCAGGAACAGGGACTTGAAGAAAAATTTTGTGCCATCGCTTCATTAAAATTCACGACGAAATATCCCAACAGTGAAAAAGTAAGAAGTTCAGAAGTACTGAAGAAATATCCCAACAGGTACTGGAACATCGCTGCGCTGTCTCAAGCTTACCTTGCGGACACCAGACCCTGGCCGAAAAATCTCAACTTTCTTCAAGGGACCCTAGCAAACATCAAATCTGTTGAACCCCAGAAGCACCTCCGAACTTTAAGGTTAGATTAGTCATAACAATTCATGTATGCCTAAGCCCAATAATTTAAAGATAAAGGTAAGCTCTCAACTTACCGAACAATTAAAAACAGAATACACAAACATGGCTAACATAACTTACGCTATGACTAAGGAGGATTACGATCATATACCATATTATGATGGTTCGCCAGAGAATTTAATCTATTTTGTACAGGCAGTGACTAAAGTCTTTTCGACAGTTTGCTCTGTTAACAATACTGAAGCTGGTAGAAACCATGCCATACTTCTATGTAAAGTTATATCTAGACTAACTGACGACGCGAGGCATTGTCTCTTAACTAATGACTTTCAAAGCATAGACGAATTGATAGAATATCTAAAAAACTCTTTTAAGGACTCCAGAACTATTGAGCAACTAAAAGTAGAAATATTTAATACTAAAATGCATTTCAAAGAACACCCTTTAGACTTTGTATGTAGAATTGATAAAATTAGGGCATTAATATTCACTAGAATTAAGTTAGATAATCCACAAAATCAGGCAACCCTAATGAATTATCAGGACAAAGAGATAGTATATCACGTTCTGTCCTGCTTACCTCCACAACTCTGCGATTTTTTGCATCATATAAAGCTAACCAATTTAGAAAGTGTAAAAAATGCGCTGCATAATGAATGTACGTTTATATTAGACCGACTGTACGGACAACAGTGGCAGTCGAGAACTTACAAGGACACACCCAGATCAGGTTACAATAATAGAAAGGTTCAACCTCCGGGGAATTATCGTCAAAATAAGTACCATCAACCATCCCAATATCATGAACGGGAAGTAAGACCCCATCAGAAACCATTTGAACATAATTATTCATACAATCGCAATGACGCGCCTAATTATTTTAATAGACCAAGACAGCAATCTAACTTTCCCACGGGACCTTTTAACCCGTCCTTTCAGAATACCGTATCAATGCGCACGGTAAGACAAAATCACCAAATGAACCATTTGGAAATAGACAAGGACGAAAAGATAAGGGAACTGGAAAATAAATTAGAAGAATTACAATTGCGAAATTCTTTTTTAGATCAAGACAGGCCCGCACCTGCCCCGAATATAGCCTGAATTTAACGGAAACGTTGCCTCACTTCAAATGTAAAGAAAAATTAAAATGGCTCATTGATACCGGATCCTCTAAAAACTATATAAACCCAAATTCCCTACCCGAAGGAATTAAAATTAAATCGGAAGACTTTATTGTAAAAACTCCAATTGGGAAACAAAAAGGAGACCAGATGGTCACCCTAAACCTTAAACCCTATTTAGGAGTAGACAAACTAGAAACATTTTATATATTTCCTTTTAGTAATACTTATAATATATTATTAGGTTTTGAAACCATGAAAAATTTGAATTGTGAGATAAAATGCTCTAAGAAAAAAATTATTTTAAATAATGGCGAAATTGAAATAATAACTTCAGAAAAAGAAACTCCTGAATCCTTTAACTGTAATTTTGAAGCAATCAAACCTAAAGATTTAAAAAATTTAATAAGACATAAACATTTAAATAACGAAAATTCAGAAAGATTATGTACATTAATTACCAAATATTCTAATATTATAAAAGAAGAAAACGATTTACTAACGTCCACACACTTGTTAAAACACTCAATTAAGTTACAGACTGACAGACCAATTTACACACGAAATTATCGATATCCGCATCAATTCAAGCAAGACATCGAGAACGAAGTGAACAAACTTTTGCAACAAAACATAATTCGCCCCAGCAACTCGCCCTATAATTCGCCTGTATGGATAGTCCCCAAGAAAACAGACGCAAGCGGCAAAAGAAAGGTAAGACTGGTTATAGACTATAGAAAACTAAATCAAAGTACAATACCCGATAAACATCCGTTACCTAACATTGAGGACTTGTTTGCGAAAATAGGAAAATCAAAAATCTTCTCCTCTATTGATCTAGCCTCCGGCTTTCATCAAATAGAGATGGACGAAGACTCTATTGCAAAAACTGCATTTTCAACAGATTTCGACCATTTCGAATTCTTGAGAATGCCATTCGGACTTTGCAATGCACCACCCACCTTTCAGCGTGCAATGAATATGATATTTCAAAATACCCAGAATACACTAGTATACATGGATGACCTAATCATATTTTCAAACTCAGTAGATGAACACTACCAACATCTTCAAGCAGTCTTTGAAAAATTAGCTGAGCACAACCTAAAAATCCAATTAGATAAAACCGAGTTCATGAAACCAGAACTTCTATTTCTAGGCCACATTATATCAACAGAAGGTATTAAACCTAATCCTCAGAAACTCAAGGCAGTAGAAGCATTCCCACTACCAAAAACGAAACAACAAATCAAACAATTTTTGGGACTTACGGGATATTATAGAAAATTCATTAACAATTACGCACAAATAGCCAAACCCTTAACTCACGCACTTCATAAGGATGTTGACATCAACCCATTGCATTACACCGAAGCATTTGAAACTCTTAAATCTATGTTGATAAATGCTCCTATAGTTCAACTTCCCGATTTCACACAAAATTTTATTTTAACAACTGATGCTAGTAATTATGCACTCGGAGCAGTCCTTTCCCAATCTTCAGGAGGAAGGGACCACGCCATTTCATTCGCATCACGAACTCTAGGAAAAAATGAATTAAATTATTCCACTATTGAAAAAGAATGCCTTGCCATCACTTGGGCATGTCAATTCTTTAAACCGTATCTATATGGAAAAAAATTTGAACTACACACTGACCACAAGCCACTACAATGGCTATTTACTATGAAAAATACCAATGCCAGGCTAATGAGGTGGATATTCCAACTTAGCGACTTTGAATTCGAGATCAAGCACATAGCTGGTAAAACTAATTTTGTAGCGGACGCCCTTAGTAGAAACCCAGTCGAGCAGGAAGTAAATACCTTAGAAGAAGAATTAAACGACTTCCTAGTACTAAATAGACCAACACCAGAAATAACAAACGAAATATTTGAAAATCGTGAAAGGTTTAACGAATTACCCTATATGAGCCCACCAGTACGGAAATGCAGGAACTATTAGACGAGCAAGGAATAGAGATTATAGAAAGTCCCAGCAATCAACAACAAGAGCGAATGGAAACAGATAGTATGGTAACAGTCCATTCCCAGGAGTCATCAAACCAACAAATTTGGACTGTAGATACTGACAAACCAATAAACGTAGAGAAACACCAAATATTTGTAACTCGTGGATCAAGTAAAATAATTCACACTAGACCTTTTGGCAATAAACACAGATACGTTTTAGATACAGCTTACCCCTGGACTGAGGACATTATAGACCAACTGAGTGAAATTTTGAGACCCAAAACGACTTACGGCATCTATTGCGAATCCCCAGTGAAAGTAGACATTGACACCGAAACTTACGACCAAATATTTAATAAAATATCTCAAATAATTCAATCTGAATACAAAACAGTCAGGGTTAAGAAATACAAAATAAAGCTCATAGATGTAGAAAAAGAAGACGATCAATTAGAGCTAACACAAAACTATCATGTCGGAAAAACATGTCACAGAGGTAGTCTAGAAACATACAACCAATTACGGAGACGATATTACTGGCCCAACATGAAGGACAAAATTACAGATTTTATAAATAAATGCGAGAATTGTAAAAAAAACAAATACGATCGCAAACCCATCAAAAGCAAATTCCAACAAACCCCTACCCCGGATAGACCGTTCAAAGAATTGATGGTAGACACCCTTCATTGGAACGGAAAACATATTGTAACTTTACTGGACACCTTTTCTAAAAGAATTTTCGCAAAAATAGCTAAATCAGGAAATGCCACCGAAATAGTGAAAATATTAGAACTTTACATAGAATACTACCCCACACCCGTTAGAATTAAAATGGATAACGGTCGCGAGTATAAAAATAATCTAGTAGAAAATTTCCTAAAATACAATGATATCGAACCTTACTATGCGACACCCGTGCACTGGAATTCTTTAGGCCCCTTAAATCGAGCTCACTCTACTATTATCGAATTATTAAGAGCTTTAGGAGACGCACACCCAACGAAAGCGTTAGGGGAGAACCTAAGACTAGCCGTCATTGCTTACAATAATTCCCTAAATCAAAATCTAAAATTGACCCCAAATGAAATCACCTATGGAAAATATAACAACAAAACCCATCCTGAATTTATTCTGGAAACTCAAATAAATACATACCACGAAAAACTGCAAACAATACATTCGGCCATAAAAAACAAAATTGACAAAGAAAAACAAGAACGTACCACGAAACTAAACCAAAATCGTGAGGAACCCGAATTTCCGGAAGAAATAATGATTAAGAAATCGACCCACAGAAAAACCGATAACCAATATAAACCCGGAATTATAGTAGAAACGGGAAAGGACCAAATCAGAGTACACCCCGACAGAATCAAAAGACCTTCCAAAGAGTATACCCACAAATTTAAATCTAAAAGTCATGTCTCATCTGTTACAGATGCGGCCCTACCTGACATACCTGACTCTGACAATAATATGGACACAAACTAATAGTTATGAGATCACTGACGTATCATCGAGCCCCGGAATTATACCCGTACATATTGGCTCTTCATATTTTTTAACCAACTATTATACCTCGGTACATTGCATTAAATTTGACAATCTCTCAAACGAACTCCAAAAAACCGGAAAACTAATCGAGATATAAAAATGATAGTACGTTAACAGCCTACTACAAACTGACTATTAAACAATACGAACTCACAAAAAACAAGCTTTCTTATTTGTTACAAAGAGACTCAACTCGACAAGGAAATTTACCAAAAAGGACGAAACGAGGACTGATCAATGGATTAGGGACAGTCATTAGTTGGATTACAGGCAACATGGATGCCACGGATAAAGAAAGATATGACAAAATCATCAATCATATGGAAAGCAATTCCTACCATTTAGAACATAACATCGATAATCAAATCAAAATTAATAAAGCCCTCATTTCTGACTTAAACGAAGATGTCGGAATCATTAAGTATAATAACGAACAAGCACATAAATTAATGAATTCTTTAAATAATGAAGCGAGCAATATAAATCTAATGCAACTGTATAACACCTTATTATATCTGCATAACAGAATAACAGATATTGAATTGTCATTAGAATTTTGTAAACTAGGTATACTGCACTCTAGTATATTGTCTGTACATAACATTAACGAACTTATTAAAAATAATATTAATTTAGTATCTAGAGATTTAGAAACACTCTGGCAAACCAGCAGAGTACATTGTTCCATTTGTACTAATACTATTTACTATTTTGTAGCTCTACCATTAGAAGATACTGTATATGACGCCTACTTCCTAGTAAGTGTCCCTGTAATGCATAATGGAACTCTTGTAACCACTGTAAATAATCATAATTTAGTTCATAAGCGAAACTCTACACTATACATAGGAAATTGTACAAATATACAAAACAAATTATACTGCAAAAATCAAACTAGTATAGACGATACTTGCAGTAATGAAATAATCAATAATTCTCCTATATCCCATTGTAAAACTATAACCGTGCATACTGCACCCTTTGTAAAATATATCGCAGAAATTAATCAATACCTGGTATTCAACTATTCAAATATTGTTATCCATTCTCTTCATGATAGCGTAGAATTTCTAAGGTTATCCACTCTTGTAAAACTCAAAGATAATGAAACCATTTTTAATTCAACCCACCATTTTGTAAATGTAATAGATAGTAAACCCTTACTCGCCTTAGGGTCACCCTTTAATGTACACCCTTTGAATATTTCTTTCCATTACCTAAAATCCTTCTCTAATCCCGACGTAACCATGGAAGAATTAGAATATATAGAAACACCTATAAATAATCATGATTGGTTATTATATATTATTGTCATCTTTGTATCCTATCTATTATGTTGTAATATTTCTTACATTTACTTCCACTATAAGCATAGATATACAGGTCAGTCCACGCACAACGAAACTTCAACACTACCCTGCGTGGATCCCTGGACTCTTCCCCTCAAAACAACGCAGCTCGCCGGAGTCTCGTCTTCAGGAGGGAGGAGTTAAGCCTTGGAGTTATGCCATCCTCAGCAGAACTTCAGGCTACCATATAAATAGCTGACCACAGATGTGGGCAGCAGTAGTAGTTGTTATCTTGTAGTCTAGTTATCTAGTTGTCTAGTTGTGAACCTATGTAACTTGTATTCTTATCAAATAAAAATATTTTTTTTAAGTGATCAGTGCATTTGTGGATTTAACTGACGATCAAAGTATTCTCTATGATGAGAAAACGCCACGAAAACAGCGACGTCTTGCACTTGCCCCAGGCAGCGAGCGCATGCCTGAAATAGGTACACCTATCAGTCCAGAGTTAATTAACCCGAGACAACTGTTCACCTAGTTTAAAACTTTTCTGTATTAAATGTTCACCTAGGCTGTATTCAATGTCGTCTGTAGTCAGTATTTTGTCTGTAGTTTGTATTCAAATGTTTGTATTCAAGAATTATTATATAATATTTGTTCATATAAAAAGTAAGTTTTTAATTTGAAAAGGGGAAGGATATGTAATGTAGTTAATAGTTAGTACTAGTGTAGACCAGTAGAGTACACTAGAGGCACACCATGCTAGGCTGTGGGTCAGTGTTGTTATGTAACTGATGGGAGCATGTTCCCATCAGTCCGTTCTACATATACTTAATATTGCTCTGTATACCGTAGACACCGTTTATGACGATGAAGAGGGATTACCTTTCTGCAATTCTGTCAAACACAAAGTAAGGACAACGGACGAAGACGCAGTATGCGTAAAATCTTTTAGGCACCCATACCATATGATGACCGACATTAAGAGGCAAATACAGAAACTTCCAGACAATAAGATCATTCGACCTTCAATATCATCTTACAGCGCACTAGTATGGATCGTACCGAAGAAAATGGACGCATCCGGTGAACATGTCGTGACCCCGGATGGTATTAAACCAAACCCAACGAAAATAGAATAGAAAAATATCCCATACCGCGAACTATGTCAGCAATAAAATCATTTCTAGGACTAGTAGGATATTACAGACGCTTTATTTCCAATTTTGCCAAAATAGTAGCACAAATGACCAAATGCCTTAAGAAAGGATCAAAACTGGACCCGAATGATCCAGACTACGTACAAGCCTTCCAACAATGCAAAGAATTATTAACAAATTCACCTATTTTAGCTTACCCTGGCCTGTCAAAACCATTTCTTCTCCTCACCGATGCATCCAATGTTGCAATAGGAAGTGTCCTATCTCAAAACAATAGACCTATTGGATTTTACTCCAGAGTACTCAACAGTGCTGAAAAAATTACTCCAGAATTGAGAAAGAACTACTGGCCATCATAGACTCTACAAAGCATTTCCGACCATACCTATACGGTAAGCGATTTACAATAGAAACTGATCATAAACCTTTAGTTTGGCTGTACAAAATAAAAGAACCAAACTCTCGTCTTATCAGAAGGAAAATAAAATTGGAAGAGTTTGACTTTGAGATCCAGTACAAGAAAGGGAAAGAAAACTTTGTAGCAGACGCCCTATCAAGAATTGAAAGCAATAACTTTGATGACGAAGAAGCCGACGATTCAATGTCAATCCAGGTATGTTTGGACGAAGGGGACGCCAATCAGCTGCGCAGAGAAGCTCAGGCACTCTCAAACAATGATCTGGATGAAATACTAAATCAACCCCCTGATAACAGTGAACAGTATCAAGAAATAACATAAGATCTAGAAAAAACATTAGACGAACAAGACAATGACACTGATCTGCAAACCGAGCACTCAACTGATGGAGACAGTGGGAAAACTGTCCCTATCAGCGAAAGACCACTAAATGTGTTCACCAATCGAATTATCTTTAGCATCGGCGAAACTCGTAAAAGTAGATTAACCAGACCTTTCAATAGGATAACTCACTTCGCAACTGTCAGAAGAAGCGCTATGGAAGATGACCTCTCCATTCTCCTCAAACAAATCATAAGACCAGACCAAAACTGAGGCATATATTTTAAGGACAAAATAATTCACAAACCGTTCCTTGACCTTGTATACAAGATATTTAATAATTCAATAAAAATATTTATCTGTATGAAATTCTGTCAGGATGTAACCGATGAAGACAGACAAAATAACATTGTAATGGAATATCACGACCAAAACCACAACGGTATAAACGAAACCCTGAACCAATTAAAGGAAAAATACTTTTGGCCAAAAATGAAAGATACTATCAGTAGTGTCATCAATATCTATGACTTATGCCAACAATCGAAATATGAAAGAAAACCGTACGACCTAAAACTTTCAGGACCAATGACAGCTCAAAGACCATTTGAGGTCATCCATCTTGACACCTTCTCCTTCGATGGCTCAAAAGTTCTAACAATAATCGATTTATTTTCTCGCTACGCCATGCCTTATCAAAGATGGAACAAGTCTATCAATTCTAAATAAACTCCGACATAACTTTTCACATCATAATATACCGAAGAAAATAATTTGCGACGAAGGGAGAGAGTTCAAAACAAGACTATGATAGAATTCTGCAAACTAAACAAGGTAGAACTCCACTTCACAACAGTCAACAATCCCAATTCAAACTCGCCCATAGAAAGACTACACTCGACAGTGCTAGAAAAATTAAGAATTATAAAGTTAAAAAACCCACGTGATCTTCCATCCAATCACATGATAACAGCCATTTTTATCTACAATCAAGCAATACACTCATCAACTGGATTTTCCCCATTCTATCTATTGTATGGACCATACGATCGATACATAGATTTTGGCCTAGGACTCACGACTTTCGAACAATACAATGAAAAACATAAACAAGAATTAATGCCCTTCTACGATAAAGTCCATAATTAAGCCAAAGAAAAAGTCCAGCAGGTACTAAATAAATGCATTGGCCATCTCTTATTTAACCTCGTCCTTAAAAAAGCGATACGAGACTCAGGGACCCAAACTGTGGACACCATATTCAATAGAACTGTTCAGGTTTTAGGTTATGCTGACGACCTAGACATCGTTGGGAGGTCTTTCAGAGCAATGGAGGAGGCGTTCCTAGCGCTCGATGAAGCAGCATAACGGTTGGGACTATTAGTGAATGCTTCGAAAACGAAGTATATGGTCACGGGTCAAGAGGTAAGACCTAATGAAGAAGTTTATATTGGCCCATACTTCTTCGGAAAAGTGAATGAGTCCACTTACCTAGGATGTCAGGTTAATGTGGACAATAACCTCTCAAATGAAATAAGAAGCAGGATCACCAAGTCCAACCGCTGTTTCTTTGGACTCCGGCGTCACCTCAGAAGTAACTTGCTTTCTAGGGCAACAAAGCTGGAACTCTACAAAACCTTGATTCGACCAGTGTTAACTGACCATTCGGTCGGTTCTGAAACATGGACAATAACAAAGACCAACGAACAAGCACTCCTGATTCACGAAAGGAAGATCCTACATTGCATCTATAGAGGTGTCTACGACGGACAGGACTGGAGGAGAAGAACAAATCAGGAGCTATACGCTTTGTCGCAAGAACCGGACGTAGTAACGTAAGACTTCACAGACTAAGATGGGCAGGACACTTGGCAAGGATGGGAGACGATGATGTGCCAAAGATGACATTACTGGAGGAAATCCACGGGACCAGACGTGTTGGGAGGCCGAAGCTACGTTGGAAGGACGGTGTTGCGCATGATGCGAGGATCCTACAGTCAGGAACTGGAGGGCAGCTGCAGAAGACCGAGACGACTGGCGAAGGCTGATCCAGGAGGCCTTGACGCAGAGATTTGTTTCACCGATGATGATGAGATACTAAATAAAAGAAACCAAAACAAACAAACCTAGAAAAACTGACCCTCCGTTTGAAAAAATAAAACTCACAGGGCAAACCAAAGGTAAAATTCAAGGATCTACTAAGAAAGGCAGAATAACTTCAGCCCACATAAGAAAGGCAAAAAGACTAAGGAAAAATGTTTCTTCTGTGCAGGTCGATCCTGATCCCGACCAGCCTGGCCCTCCAAATAACGAAGCTTGAAACAAACGGATACTTTATAGAACCACTGTCAAATGTTAGCTTACTAGATCATTACCACAACTTCCTATTTCATGTTAATGTCTCTAAATACGAAACAAGCTATAATACACTCATATTGAACTCTAATACACTAAAAACAAATGTAGTCAACAATACTATAATGAGTAGAATTAGTAGCCAATTAAAGGGAACTATTTATAAGATAAGGGAAATTTTAGATAAGTTAAGTAATAGGCGTGAAAAACGTGGGATAGTAAACAGACTCGGAAGTATAATTAAATTTGTAGCTGGAAAACAGGACAACGACGATTTAAATACTATAAATAATAATGTCGATGCTCTCTTTAAAAATCAAAATGAAATTAATAAGATCTCTCAGTTTACATCCTTCGCTAATCATGTTAGTAAAAGAATTGACGACAAAAAACAAATACTCAACCAAAACATGAGGGATACAAAAGTATTTTTAGATAAGTTGAAATCTTTTGAAGATAGTCAAATTATTTTACAAATGAGGTTTATCAAGCCGAACGTATACTGAACTCCCTACTTGTCCTTGAAAGGACCATTAGCCTAGCATTCAACAATATACCTAATCTAGAAATAATTAGCACAAATGAATTAATACAGATACAAAACTATCTTAAGAAAATGTGTAGGGATAATCAATTACTCCCTTTAGACAAAAATCATCTATTTAAATTGTTAAACGCTTCTAAATTATACATATTTGGTATAAATCAAATGATTACCTCCCTTCTCAAAATACCAATCCTAAAACCTTTCCAAGCAGCCTATTCCAAAATTTACCCTGTACCTAATAGTCAAGAAATTATCATTCTACCACCTAAAAGATTTCTCGTCATCTTGAAGGACACTGAACTCTGGTCTGATGAAGAATGCAAGGTAAATAATGGAATCACCCTGTGTACTCAGCAGCCTAGTCAAGAACCCTGCACCACCACTAGCCTTGACCGCTGCAACTCTGCCCAAAGTCAAAAACTCGTATAAAATAGTGACTGCACTATCTAATAAACAAATATTAGTTATGTTTCACCAACCAAATGAAATCATCGAAGACTGCGAAGAATATACAAGGAGCCGCTCTACTAAGCTCATCCTGCCGACTTATAACCGGAACATTGGTATTTTCATCAGCCCAACCATCCTTCGAGATCACACCACCAAACTAAATCTAATCCACTTGGATAGCAGTCATGAAATCAAACTACAACTTCGTCATCTAAGCCCGTCAACTGATCTTCATCAAGAAGCTGTGGAACTGGCCCAACCATCCTACTGTCACCAATAGCCCAATTTTCTCATTTAATCTTAACCACAACATTAATAATATCTCCTCTTCTTTTGGCTCTACATCCTCCCGATCTTCTTTCCCTCTTTCTTCATCTGTTTCTCCCCTCTCTTGTTCTGCTTCGTTTCTGGCGCAGATAGTTCTAGTTTCTTGATCTTTTCTCCTGTGATTTGCCGTTAAGTACTCCTTTTTCTTAGCATCTGTCTTTTGATCGCGATGATATATGAAGGACTTGAGTTCAGATTGAGTCCTTCCAGAAAGGACGTGAGCGGCTCAGATCCAGGACAGGACTGAGACTGAACAGGAGCCACCTAGCCATCTGACCGAAGGTCTTGTTGTAGCCAGCCAGGGTGGTTTCGTTGATGTTCTGGGGGGCAGGAGGATGTCTGGCCAGCAGATGCACACTGTAGTACCCACTGCGGCTCCAGTCCCAGTCCTCCCTCAGGTAGAGCTCCTCCATCAGGTTCTGCACTCCCAGGCTCTCCCGGACCCGGTGCACAAGCTCCGGCCACTTCTCCAGGATCTGCTCTGTCGGGTACTGCCCTGCGTTGTAGTACCACATCCGGGGCTTGTATACGCGGTAGCCGGCCAGCCACAGCGACAGAAACCGAGCATCTTTGTGTCCTATCAGCACCTAAAACACAAAACAGCAATACACAAAGTAATTAAATAGATATATTTTAGCATTATCAGGATACCGCCGATTATTTGCGATATAATCAGGTTTATAATAAATAAATGAGGTTGCGAGAAGCCGCCACCAGAGACAATAGCAGCACTTTCCAGAGGCTCTACTTGGGCTAGAGAGAAATAATTCAACTTTTAGCGGATGCTCCTTAATTGAAGACGTCCGGGCAGGTGCAGCTTGTTTAAACAATATCAAAAGGCAGGAAAATTCTGGAAAGGGAAGCTCGAAGCTCCGCCCAATATGACGTAGACAAACAACATGAGCCAATGAACAGCCAGATGCTACAGGTTTTCCCCCACCATAAGGCGCGAGGAAAGCCCCAAAAAGTTGGGTTCATCTGGGCAGTCTGGCGACAGACACTGGGCCGAATCCACATCAGTCTCAGTGCCGATTTATATAGAAATTTATTCAAATTCAAAATGTGATCACAGTTTAATCTCACGATTAGTCTGGCGACAGACACTGGGCCCAATCCACGTCAGTCCCAGTGCCGATTTATATAGTAATTTATTCAAAGTCAAAATGTGATCACAGTTTAATCTCACGATTAGTCTGGCGACAGACACTGGGCGGAATCCACGTCGCTCTCAGTGCCAATTTTATACAAAAATTTTCTAAGTCCGGCGACAGGCACTGGGCGGAATCCACGTCGCTCTCAGTGCCGATTTTATACAAAAATTTTCTAAGTCCAAAAATGTAATAATACAAGTGCTTTTGTATAGGAGTAGGGGAGTTATCAGTCCTCTCCTATGGTTCAATAATGAACAGAATTGATGACATCCGGACAATTACACCCAATTAATGTCGGAGTGATCAAATTCTTTGTTCATCAGAGATGATAGACATTTATTTTCCGCAATTGAAGAGATACTCCATCCGAAGCATCATACTTCCATTAAGATGTATCGACGCACCAGGACATCATTCGTTTATTGAATTCAACGCAGCAGGCCAAGGAAATGTGGAATTCAACAAACAGGTTTTATTTCCCAAATGTTTAATTATTGCCAATCTCCGTAAAAATAACCAGTAATGTCTTCAGACAGAATCTAACTTGTCACTTTTCGCCCATCATGCTTCAGTATTAAACTAATTATTTTAAATAATTAATGTTATTTATACAATTTCTATAATTACTCTTTTATAAATGTTCAATTTTTTGTTATAATAAATATGTTTTCATTCTAATTTTCGTTTATTTACCCAGACGTTATGCATGCTACTCCAGGGTGATCAAATGTAATTAACAAAGAGTTAGTTACAAGTGGTCACCATCAAATATCTTATAGCTACTCTGATATTGAGGAAATGGAAGGTTATTCAGGCAATATTTCGCTTTAAAGTCGCGATATATTTTAATATTTATTCAATTAACTTTTGCTCGATAAATTAATATTTCAATTTTTTTAATAATCAACAAATCTTCCATTTCCCCGGTAGCAGGTACGTTATAATATATTGCAGATTCACTTTGTGGAAATTTATATCAGAAGGAATTCCAACAATATACAAGTCGCGATGGGGGAATGGGTGAAGACGAGAGTTCGAATCCCGACCTCGGCAGTAATGTCAACTTACAATTTGTGTGCTGACTATCCATGGGATGACCTACTTGTAGACAGCCCATCGCTAATAACCAATCATTACATACACTGGTAAAATGACAAACGACTACAATCTCGCCGCTTACAGCATTGTCCAGTGAGTGGGTTGGCAAACTGACCAATCACATAGCATGAAATGTTCTGGCCAGTGAGGATGGTCAGTCAGACTGTCAGCTGTTCTATGAACTAAGTTCCTGTACAGAGAGCAGCAAGTAACTTCACACCTAGACAGTCCCATTCTAGACAGTCCCATTCTCTTGCTTTCTTCTGAATTACTTTCCCAACTCATGAGTAATGTTATTTCTACGTATAAAATGATGTTATCTGAAACTGCAATCTCTCTTCTGAAGAATATGGATGGAAAATACCAGAGTTAATGGCTACACAATGACAACATACCGAGGGTATGCGCAGAAATTCCCAATTGCTGCTGTGAAATGCAATATGTCACGTTATTTTCAATACAACAAAGCAAAATTGCCCTCAAAAAGCCTGTTACTGTACGAGAATGTGTCTAAATGTTGTTATATTTCCTGATGAAATGAAAATAAAGAAAAATACAGGAACAGTTGAAAGCCTCACGAATTCTTTTTTCGTCACATTAAAATGAGCGATCACAAAAACAAACATTCGAAAAACCTTCTTGAAATCATCAAATTTAGAAACTTGTGTTTCGAAAAAAGCTCCACTCACTTCTAAATGACTCGTAAAATATAAGAGTTGTAAAAACAATGATTTTACAATATTTTCTTTTGAGGTTGACTTTTTATTCTCAAAAAAAATCAGTTAAAAAATATTTGCAAAAAAATACCATTTCCTGTCCAGATGTTTGCATAAATAAAGAAATTTAACAGGGATTCTTGCAAATTTACTTGTAAAATATGAAAGTTCTAAAAAAAAGAACTGAACCTTTTCTTTCGACAATTTAATACTCTTTAATTTTCATGGTAATAATTTTTTTTACATAAAAGCAACAGTTCATGAGATATTGGATAGGAACTGAAAATTGTTTCTATTCTTAACCGCAACTCAACTTTTTCGAGTCGCTAAGTGCATTTCGTACTCAACAGGTTCGAATTAAACTAAAAATCTCTGACAACAAATTGTTATATAAAATGCGTCATAAAAAAAACGATTTCTGGCGAACTCATGCGAATACTTCGTCCGGAATTTGTTTTTTTTTATCCTAAAGTTTAGCAGCACTGGCCGGTATCCCGGGGCCAAATACACCCCTGAATATATTTAAGGAAAGAACCTTGCGGAGGGCATGATAAACAGTAAATATGTATATTTAAAAAAATAACCTGATTTCCAAAGTATTCAGTGGTGGGCCATCCGACAACCATTTCAAAATATAGGAACTTGTCGAGAGGCTTGAGAAGGAGCACATCGCAGTCGAGATAGATGCCTCCGTGGTTGATGAGGAGTAAGATTCTAGCAACATCTGAACTGTGGTAGACGGAGCTGAGTGGTTGTCCGAAGACATGTGTGGGACGATCCAGGGGCTTTACAGCCAGATCCACCTTAGTAATATTGGCCAGCTGCTGGAGAAGGAGCCAGTAGTGGTTCTCAGCCAGCTCGAGGTTGGAATGGACCCACAGGTACTCCGGCTGATGGATCTACACAACACAACTAACATTGTCATAAGGAACCCAAATATATAGTAATCCGTCTACATTCGCTATTCATACAATGTACATTACATTACTAACAGCATTCTCTACGTTCAATATTCTCGATTTATTATTATTTTTTTTACCGGGTTGTAGCGCCACGATAGATAGATAGATATTATTTTTTACTTTCCTATACTTTTAGTCTAAGGAAATATTGTAAATGTTCAAATATTCAACATTATTAGATGAAAACTATGTTTCGATCATTTTCCCATATTAATGATTCAATTAAAAATCTACAAATGAAAGGTGCAGAGAAAACTGAAAGGCACATCTTATATTAAATACATTGTTTCGAAAGCGTAGGGTTGTAAGATACATGCCCAATATGTTTTATATTTCCTTAAGGACAAATAATAATAAAAGAAATATTGACCGATTTGGCTGAAATACAATAGGTCTCGTCCTTAGAGGATTCTGGATACACATATAAAATTCCGTGTCGATACATTCATTCTATCGGGAGTTATAAATCACAAACAGACAAAAGTGTTTTTTTCTCATTTTTGGTATCAGGTCAGAAAACGTGATACAATGGAAACACTCACATATTATCATGATATTAAAACCAAACAAACCATCACACTGCCCTTCGTCATATCGCCCTATCAGCCTTCATCCTCTTTGCTCAAAACTTTTTGAAAAATTACTCTATAAAAGACTCATATCAATCATAACATCCCAGCAAATACTTCCAGATCATCAGTTACACAGGGTTGTGGATTTCATAGCTTCTGTCTTAAGAGAGAAAGTTGTATGCAGCAGGGGCCTTTCTTGACGTAAGTCAGGCTTTTGACCGAGTATGGCACCCGGTACTTCTGAACAAATCGAGACTTTTACTTACACACACATACTACCTCATCCTACAATTATATTTAGCACACAGATACTTCGTCGTCCGACAGGGCTCTGCTGTCTCTTCGTTGCAGCCCATCTTGGCAGGCGTGCCGCAAGGGTCTGTTTTATCTCTTTTGTTATATACACTTTACACCTCAGACATGCCCACGTCATCACATACTTTGACAGCTACATACGCCGATGACACTGCCATCTTAGCCGCATGCTGAATCTTCCATACATGCCTCGTTCACATTACAACACAATATTACTCAAATTGAGAACTGGTGCAACATATGGAAAATTGTATTTAACAACTCAACACGAAGAAATCAGAACATATAACATTTACACTAAGACGAGATACGTGTCCCTCCGTTTTTATCTACAACAAGCCCCTCCCTCAGATTAACACCGTAAAATATTTGGGACATACTCTGTACAGACGACTGACATGGAACCAACATACAAGACTCATACGTAATACACTAAACAAACCATTTAAAATGCTTTATTCTCTTCTGCACAGACATTCAAAATTACCCATAACACAAAACCGTAACTGCTACACATTTCTACTAAAACCACTCTGAATGTATGGCTCACAAATCAACGGTTCGGCTAAAATATCTAACCTGAAACGTATCCAGGTTTTCCAGTCAAAGACAATCGACATTATACAATGCCCATCATACATAAGTAACAGAACACTCCACAATGACCTCATGATAAACACAGTTCACCACACAATTCAGGACCTATACAGACGTTTCTTTGGCTTACTATAATCCCAAATGGGCAACCGCCCACTTCTTGAAACAAAATCATAATATAATTTTTTTTTTAATTTCGTCTTGAGGAGCTGGGTAACCTTCCTCTCTTACCCCAATCAAGACATCCACTATCAATCAAGTCCTCTCGGTAGCTGGTTGTTGCGTCATGGCAACAGTTGCGACCAACATTATTAGGACAAAAAAAAACGTGAAATTTCCTCGAAAGCTCCGCATCACATTTCTGACCGATCACACAACTCCCCTTATACTTGGTATAGCGGGGAAGCAACAACCAATGATAAGTTAATGGACCGCAACTCAGGTTCCTCATCTCTCACTGAACCCTGTTTCTGTTTATTCATTCTACCAACAAATTAGCACTCCCCGTCATACTTTGTTAACAGCACATTAGCCACTCAAACCACACTCCGAATTACATTAAGGTTTTAATTTTTTCGTATTTCGTTATATTTAGTGGCTTTACATGAAAACATATACCGAACGAAAAACAAAATTTGCACCCTCGAAGAGAATGATAAAAGTTATGAGTCTGAGTGAAAAAATTGTTGAACATGTTTTGTTAAGTAGTGGTGAGAATGCCTCGGCCTTAGGTGATCATTTCTTTTTTTCAACGATTACTATGTACATACATAGCCAAAAAATTATCTATTTAACTTTTACTTTGTTTAAACGATTAACTATGTATATAAAATATTTTTATTACTACTTTTGTCACTTTTCTTTTAGTCCTTAGTTACCACAATTGTCTCTTTTCTACTCATTCCAAGTTCTCAACATTCGTGGCGAGTTACAAGAACATATCACTCACGGATGTTGAAGAATTACTGTACCTCAAAACATATGAATAAGTATCTTACCTTCAGTACAGAAGTCAGAGATAAAAATGTAATAAAGTCTATGGTCGAACGATCGAAAATAACATAGTGAACAATATTTGGTACCAATGGTGACAAATGACCTTCTTGATTATCGAAATATTCAAAACTATTATTATTACTATTACTGGTCTTCAATAGCACCGATAAAATAAGAATAATTATGACTACAAGCAAAAGTAAATATACTGTTTTCAAGATGAATACAATCCTCATTATACATATTCACGTTATTGAGAAGTTAAATAAACAATTAAATAACTCTTCTATACAACACAACGAGAATAAAATATATTCCAACAGGTAGTTTTGAATTTACTATCAACAGGGTGAGTTCGTAGTATTTCAGATCAGTAGCCCATGAACGAACTACTTCAAATGAACATTTACTGAACAATCTAGTTCAGTAAATGAAAGAACTAGTTCATTAAAAAAAAAAAAAAAACTAGTCCAGTAAAAGAATGAGCTACTTCAGTAAAAAAAGTAAATGAACAATCTGGTACATGAAGTAGCAAACTTTTAAATTATTAAAATGTATAATCATAAATGCCTTCATGTAAAATAACGTATACAACTTATAGATATCTTAAAACTACTGAATCCTCTAACTAAATTTTGTCTGGATACATTCTTTGCATCGACAGTTGTTGGGGTTTCTGAGTTGAAACCCTCCCTTTTCCTCTGGCTAAAGCTCCATTGGTGATGTCTTGGTGGGGTTCTGGATACTCATAAAATTTCGTGTAAATATGTTCATTCTTCGGAAGTTATCGTGTTGACAGACAGGCCTTTTTTTTGTTTTCATTTTTGGAACAGGGGAACGGAAAACAAAAAAATCAAACTCCTGTGGCCTTCAGCCGCGCGGCTAGCTTTTGCCCTTCGCAGATTGCCGATGATGAAAAAATGGGGTTGCGGGTTATAGTATTTTCAATGTTACTTTTTTTTAAAAGTGACGATTGCTAGTTGATTCATAAGTAAATACCACAGGTGTCGGTCAGATGTTCTAAATTAAATTTATGCGTTTCGTGTAAGTCGAAGTCAGTAATCGCGTGACACTCACACACAAAGTCTGCGTATTCAAAGCGGAAGATCTCGCTTCCCTAGTTCTGAAATCTTGGCATATTGTTAAAGTAGGTAGGTACCTAATTTAATTTATTTTCATCTACCAAGACACAATAAACTGAAACAGAAAATAGCAATAATTACAGAATATATATTTAATTATTGTCCAGATCTGTTCCACTCACTCGTTCTTATTGAATTTTCTTGATCTTTTGTGTGCATTCTCGATCTCAGCCATAATAAGAATCGACTGACTAACAATGCACAAGATGAACATCACTTTCACGAACTAAATATAAATTGACCATGAAAAAATTTATTAGTTCCTTTAATTGAACTCAGATTACCTGAATAAACGAACTTGCCTATTTCTCCTTGGAAAAATAAGATTGGAGATTCTTCCGCTTATATAGCTTTCAATGTTTTGAAAATCAACTATTTGAACAAATAATTAAAGAGGTAGTGCAATAAACAAAGTGGCATATAATAATTCTTTTATAAATATTATAGTTTTGAGTGTCATTTCTAATTGAGAGGTAGAGGGGGTTAATTTGGAAACAATTATTCTTTTCTTTCTCATTGAAGAGATGTTTATCATGAAAAAAGTATATGTACTTACTACTCTACATTCTTCATTTTTCTGATTCTTGTTTCCCTCTTCTTTAACGGAGTTTTTTTTAAATCGATAGAGATGTATCGATTAATCAAGTGTTGCTTACAGATGTTTTTCTCACTCGTTATTGCTTAACCATTTTTTCATTAACTCAATACTGATGTTCCTTATTAATTTTTAGAGAGCAGTCTGGAATATATATTTTTCAAAACGTCATTGTTTACAAAATGGCTGCGTCACGAGATAGAAGAGTCAATGCTGGCAACAGACTTGGAAAATTGTTGAACGAGGAAGAAGAGGATGAATTTTATAAAACTACTTATGGAGGATTCAGTGAAGCTGAAAACGATGATGATTATAGGTAAGTTATCAAGGTACAAGTTTCAATATTCCTTATCTTTCCTGATTAGTTTTCCTTTTCAATCATTCCACTGCAATATAGAGGACACATTAATCGAGATTTGGAGCTATTTATTATATGTACTTGAGTTTTTTTTTTTATTTACGATCAAATTCTGAAAAATAGAGATAAATTGCGGGTGAACTCTCGAGAATATGAAAGTCTTTTAAAAGAACAGATTATCTTCAATAATCTTTGAATTATCCTTTTTTTTTTATTATTATAAAAAGAGGATTGAAGATAATGTTAATTATAGATGGTAAAGTATAAATGTATAATTGTGATAAAATGTAGAATGAGATTTACAATTTGGGGTTCACTCTAGTTATATCCAAAACTAGTGTTGATCTCCATATTTTTGTCTTTTGTTTTCTTCTGAGATTATTTTTTGATCTAATATTATGAAATGACGTTGACTCTTATCCTTTGTGTGTTGCTTTTCTTCATTGTTGGTATCTATAGATGGGAGTTGTATTTTCCCTTTTATCCTCATCTACATTCTACAATGATTGTGGTTTATCAACAGATCTGAAGCGGAAGCTGAGGATGTGGTCGACTCTGACTTCAGCATTGACGAGAACGATGAAGTTGTGTCCGACCATGATGAGGACGGAAGTAAGAAGCTGAGAAAAGTTGTCACCAAGGCTTACAAGGTATCTCATTTTGTTAGAAAAATCAAAATTTGTAATTTTCTCTTACTGGAAATTTGATATTGAGTATCGTATGGATGGAATTAAAGATAACTATAATAGACTCGGATCAGTAAGACCTGATACTACTGTTAATGAATATTTGCATGTATTTATTTATTCGTTTAGTTTAGAAGTTTTATTTTGTTAAGATCCTCAACATATGTTATATGTTTTGTTGAGCTATAATAAGTTTACTTATTGACTTTAAAAAACTTATTTTTTGTCTTGTTTTCTTGAATTTTCATATTTATTTTTTGATTTAACGGAGTATCTACATTTTCCTATTAATGAAGACTAATACTATTGTGGGTTGTTCTACTTCTCCCTGCGGGCTATTGTAATGATTGCATTTTTAGGATCCGAAGCCAGCCAAAAGGAAGGTGGAAGTTAAGAAGACTCCAGAGCCAGAAAAGAAACGAGGGAGGCGAGCCAAGCGGTTCCTCGACTCGAGAGCCAATCTTACAGGTAGTTGGTACACTTCACATTCCAAGTCTCAGTTCAGCTGTTGCTTCACATTTCTGTGGCTCCGTCCGTCAACCTTCTCACAAGTAGTTACAGTCCAACGTTCCATAATTGCCAGAATGGTTTGGTGGACCGAAAATGAGAAAAAAGAGCTTCTTTAAAATGTATTATTATGAGATAAAACCTCTATAAAGCACATTATCCAAATACACTTCGAAATAAGCATTTTGGAAGAGGGGAGAGGCGTCGCAGTAAAGATTGCCGTTTATGAAATTCATCAAAACAAAAAATGTTTCATCTTGATAAAGAGAGTGGTACCAGTAAACAGCTGATATTACAGTCAGATAATTTCTTAATTTTCCAATAAGACATATTCCAATTATTTTTCTTTACCCTGTTTTTTACCAAAAATATTTTGTTAATTTCTAGTCAATTACAAAAGCAGGAAGATGATATAGTTATAATTTTTATTTGAAGGAGTAAAACAACATTATTTTGTAAAAGAAGCGGTATGTTTGTTTACAGACTCCTTTTAAAATGAACGGTTAATGGTTGGGATGCAGGACAGATCCGTACATCTTCACTGTCAGTCCTCTTCCAAAATGCTTCCTTCGAGGTGTATTTGGATATCATGAGTGATTTGTGAGTTACTCAAACATGACTTTTTGAGGTTGTCTCTCGAAATAATTTCGAACCTGTGTTTTTAATAACTTTTTTCTTCAACCACTCCCGAAGTTGTGGACACTTCGACCGGAGCACCCTGCACGATATTTTTCAAATACTTTACATATTTGGAAACTCTTAGGAGCTTTTTATTTTTTTGAATGATGATAAAATAAATGAACTGTGGTTGGACCGTAAATCATTGAGAAATGTGAACATCTCCCGACGATGTATTGTTCCCTTGTTGTAGGATGGAGGAAGAGGAAGTCGTCTTATTGGTTATCTGTGGTGTCTGAAGGGAGGTTGAATTGGTTCCGTCTGGGGTGTTTCTGTTTGTCTGTTGGATAGTCGGTGTGGATGGTACCTCATGATTTGTTCGCACCTCAACATTAAACTTGTGGGCTCCAGTAGCACACTTAGCGTGCTTGCCTACTGTACTCAAGGTCACGGCAACCCATAGATTTTATTATCTGAAAGGAAGAATAACCTTAAGATCGCCATCCTTTGGATGGAACGTTAAGCGATGGTCCCGAGCTTGTACGATGTCACTCTTAGAGTCCCCTACCTAAACCTGGGTAGGTAAAAATAGGTCTTCTAGAGTTCAGTCGAACGGAAGTGGTGATAAGCCGACTGTAATGGGCGGCATGAAATCATAGTTAAAGCCCGGGCATGAGTCACAAGAAAGAAAGTTGATATCTTCGTCCAACCATTCATACTAGCCTCCAATTAAAAGACAAATGATTATGCTACCTTTGCACAGTCAAAATACTGCGGCCATTCAAAATTAATCATAGGGCAGGTCAAATTTAAAATAAACAACCATAAAACATGTTTTTGTTAAACAGGCGAGAATCAATATTGCCGAATTACTATCTATAAAATTACAAGAATACTAATTATATCATTAAATCTGCAATTATATAATTAAATGCACCTCTTAGTAAAATATTAAATAAAACAAAATAAAATATAATAAAGAAAAAACTACAACGAAATAAACAGATGGCCGTTATTAAGCCTACTCAATCTATATATAATAATATTATTATAATTCAACATACAAGCTTATCCCTGAATGTTTAAAATTATATAATTTCTTCAAAATATAATTTTAAATAAAAACCTATATAACTCTGTATTAAATACAATTCCTAAGAAACCAGATATAATAAGAATGAATAGCATATCACCGCTACAATAAAATTATAAATTATTTTGACACAGAAACTTACATAATTAGTGTAGCTCTCTTATTTTCGGGAAAAACAATATAATTGTATTTATCTAGATAAACCCTGATGCTAAAGGTACAACAATTATGTCTACTTATACTTAAATAAACTCAACCCTCACGGTACAATAAACTATAATAATTATAATTATTTCCTAACAATACTAAAAATCAAAATATTTTTAACAATATACTTCAAATAAAATTAATAATAATTCAATAATTTCAAGTTCGATTGAATTGCACAATCAATTTAATTGGTGTAAACAATAAATTACTTAAACTTGTGCCTTACCAGGCCCACCTTCCGGTAGGCCTACTTTGTTACGACTTATCTCATCTTAAAACGAGAGTGACGGGCGATGTGTACATAAACCAGAGCCTTAGTCATCGTAATAGTATAAAATTAAAATTACTATCAAATCCAAATTCATTTAAATTTACATATTAAAATCCTTAAATAAATTTAATGTAACCCACCTCAACTTTTATATGGCTGCACCTTGACCTAAAATTATTCAAATAATGATCCAAGAAAATATCCTAATAAAACATTCAACAATAGAGGTATACAAGCAAATAAAAGTAAAATACCACGTGGCTCATCAATTACTGGGCAGGTTCCTCTGAAAGGATTGGAATACCGCCAAATTCTTTTAATTTAAAGACCCAAACTATTAATTTTAAGGGTAGATAATTCACAATCATAATAATAGGGTATCTAATCCTAGTTTATAGAATGACCATCTTATAATAATAACCCAAAATATAAGTTCACTAAAATTTCACCTAATAGTAAACTAAGTAAATAAAAATAAATAAACAATAAACAATAATACATCCCATTAAAAATCACTTGACCTAGGTGTGTAACCGCGACTGCTGGCACAACTTTAGTCAGATCTAAAAAAACTGGCTGTAACAAGAATGATCTAATATACAAATCCATAAATTGCGAAACCAATATAATCATTTAGATAATCTATCATCGCAAAAACTCGCATATAAACCCGCAATTAAGCGATTTTAGCAGCAAGAATCAAACTATAAAATACAAAATTAATAAAAATGTGGGAACATATATATCCCCCAACCCGCCCGGAGGCCTACGTATAAAATATGGTTAATTATAATCGTAGTAAACCTAGTTAGTGAATATAGTTATTATTAATTTTAATCTTAGATAGATATGTCAAATAATATAGATAATAGACATTATATAGAAATCAATTATAGTTCGAGTGTTTGGTCGTTCTTTAAACGGAACAGTGATATATATTATATCAAGGTTGACATGTGTGTTTCAGAAAGGAAATCTATAAGAAAGTCAACAGCGGTGAAGTCTGCCCTGACTGCCCAGAGGCTGAAGGAACGATCAGCCATTGGTAAGCGACGGAGGACCCGACATCTGGAGCACTGGAGGAAACCAAGCCAAGAGGAGCTGTTGGAGGAGGCCAAGATCACAGTGGCAGAGAACATGGAAGCTTTAGGTGAGCTGGATAGGCTATAGCTAACTTAGAGTTAGTGGAGACAAGTCATAACACACCTCAGGAGCTTACAACTTAACATAATTCTTTCTCGACCAACCTTCTTAATATTTTTTGTCCCTCATCAGGGTTAGAAAACTAAAGCCTACTTGTAAAGGGTATCAAGAAATTATGTGTCGCTTAACGAGATGACATGTCCGAAACAATTATCTCTAACATAAGCTAACGTAAAATCCATTTTCGGTGGGTAGAGGTTCAGGGTCAACTTTGTTGGTTGTTTTCGATTTACTCATCGAGCTGAGAGAACGACTCCATGGGACTAAGGGTCACACATCAGCTGTTCAGGAAAGGAACTCATTTATTGTTTCTTATTTATTATAATGGTAGTTTTCTTTAAACATTTGAGAACAATTCACAGAGGTATTTTGTTTTTATTCTTTTAACTTATACCAAGTTTTTATCTTGAAAAGAATATTCAAGAGCATAAGGTAAGGTTTATTAGTCCAGGCAACGAAGGAAAAATAGCGGAAATAATTCATGTAGAAGCCAAAATTGGTACAGTTGTAGGGGAAGGTGTCCTTAACATACTAACAGTACTGAGGGGTGAGGGTGAAGCTAAGGGGGGGGGGGGTCGCTAAAGGTCCTTTTTTTCAATTTTTCGTTAATAACTCAGAAACCACTGCTTCTATCAAAAAAATGTATATATACTAAATTAATCTACATAAAAGTCTCTACAATAAAGATTCTCTACACTTTTTTGATAGGATCAAAGCTTAAGGAAATATGGAGGGGGTAAATAGAAAATTAAAAAAAAACAGTTTTTATTGTTAAAAATGAATTTTAAAAATTAAATGTTTAGGATAGGATTTGGAGTTTAAGGACGCAAAACAGCAAAGGTCATCAGCGTCCAATGTATTTGGCGTATCAAGTTTCTTTCTTTATTATTATTTTTTACACGTGGATGCATTCATACTAGTCAGTGGAAATAAATAAACTAATAGTGAAAAAATAAAACAAACAGTAACAATAACAATGAATATAAGAATAAACAAACAGCAACAACAGTAAAAATATAGACACACGAGAATACATAAGCATATTTACAAAACATACATTCAACAGAATATACGTCATACACACATACCTCATATAGATATGAATAATAAGTACAAGATAAATAAATATAGATAATAAGTAGGTATATATACACAGGTAACCTAGAGACTTTTTTTTAAATTTTTTTTTCCTTTTTCTATTATTATTTACCCTTCTTCCCATTTTTTCCCTTATTTTTTATTATTTTTTTTTTCCCCTCATTCTTCCCTTTCCCCTCCTTATTATTCTCCTGCTTTTCCTCACTTTTCCTTTTTTTTTTTTTTTTCTCATTATTTTTCATTATAAACATAGCCCACGCGCACATACGCATATACCCCTCACATAAATTTATATAATATATAATTAAATGTTTATTGTTAAAAATGAAATAATTACAGCTTAAGGATATATATTGAACATTAAATTTCGTCGAAATCTAAATTTTCATCATCATCGAAGCTATTTGGACGGGGGCTCCGTTAGTTCATGAGTCGATGCAGCCGCAGGCACTGGAGCAGGCAATCCCTGCTTTGCGGCAACCGCAGCGCACCCCACACCCAGTCGTGCATCGGCAAAATATCATGTTCGAAACGGAGTCGGGTGCCACAGGGTCGTTCGTTTTAACTGCGTAAAGGATCCCATCTTTTCCCTTCACCCAACCCCATTGGATGGGTGGTAGGGGGTTGCCGAGCCACTGTTGTACCTGTAAGAAAGTAATGATACCAACGTAAGTATTCATCACAAACTAATATTTGTAAGGTAAAGAATAAACTATATGTAAATGAATTTACCTGTAGATATACTCTGAGCGAGTGTTGCTTTGAAGCTCCTATGGTGGGAGGAAGAGTGGCCATGTCTGATTTGGGCTTCGTTGACGCCTTCAAAAACGCCGAGTACCTATGTTTATTCAGGTTGTCTTTATGTGCAGGCGCTTTGTATACAGCCAAAAAAAGCTTCTCGCCAGCCTGTTCAATATCCTCAGGTGATGCTGAGGGATCTGTGAATATTGCTGAAATGTCTTGAGTGAGGGCAGGGTTTTCTGTGAAAAGCTTAGCGATTCCTACTTTACTCTTTCCATGTATCGCCGAGGTGGTGTCGCATCCGGAGAAGCTATGAAGAAGGAGAATCGTTTTGGAAATGGGAAGCTGTTGAAGTTGTCGCACTGAGAACAATTTGGTCTCCACATTCCCACGGCCTGGCTTCATGAAGTGCATATTGATAGATGGTGGTGCCAATCCCATGAGGAGAAGTATCAAGTCTACATCCTCCGCAACTATTGCTACAGTTGGATGTACAGCAGCTTTATCCAACCCACACCTCACAATAGTGCTGTCAGCATCCCCTGTAGCAACAGCTGTTTCTATCCCGGCTGCTGCCATTTTCTCACTGAGCAAGTGAATCAGCTTTGTTTTGTTTCTTTCATTAGCAAGAAAATGCTCTTGTTGAACTGTGATAGTCGTGCTTTCATGAAAGTTGATGTCAACAGAAGTTTTTGTGAGCGCTCTTCGCTTCTGCTCTGCTCGTTTGGTGCTGTTGTCATCACCATATCCATCAAAAACCACCGAACAATGTTTACCGTAATGTTTATGTACGAAGGCAATGTACTGATGGCAAATTGATAATATATTGGAAGACTGTTTCCATTTCATGCGATGGAGTAGGAAACCACCGTCTACCAGATTGATGCTGTGGGTGAGATCCACAGTTGCGTTGTCCTCTACAGGAAAAACATCATAGAGTGATGATTTTTTCCTTTTCGCATTCAGCCCTCGCTGAACAGGGCCAGGGGGTATGGAGTTAATTCATATGTCAAAAGCTCTTCTACATCTTTATCGTCCTTTTTTGATATGACAATTCTTTGGAAAATTGTCAGAGGGTTAATTGTAACTTCATCACCATTGATTTTAATGGTGCTGCTCATACTGGATAGTGACAAGACCACTTTCTTTTTAGATTGCTTCATATCACCAAATTTACTGCCGATCAAACTTTGCATAGTTTTAGTTCCAATATCCAGGCCTTGGTGGCAGTTTATTTTGGAATTTCCCACGATACCTGCTGACAGTGACATCAGTGAATCCAACTTTGGAAAAGGGGGATGATCATTGAATCATTCGTGTATTTTACCTCGATCTCGTGAATCTCTCGTTTGCCGTGATACCCGGATATCAACGTGCTGCTCTCCAGTTGCAAAGACCACTTCAGCAAACTCCTCCAATGACGAACATATGGCGGTGCCTCCCGGTGATCCACAAACCCACTTGGCGAGTACAGAACCATTGTCACTACTGTTACTGTTCAGTGTTGCCAACCCAAACAATCCAAAATCTCGTATATTAAAAAAAAAAACTTTTTTTTTTTAATTTTCTATTTACCCCCTCCATATTTCCTTAAGCTTTGATTCTATCAAAAAAGTGTAGAGAATCTTTATTGTAGAGACTTTTATGTAGATTAATTTAGTATATATACATTTTTTTGATAGAAGCAGTGGTTTTTGAGTTATTAACGAAAAATTGAAAAAAAGGACCTTTCGAGACCCCCCCCCCCCCACCCTTAGCTTCACCCCCACCCCTCAGTACTTTTAGTATGTTGTTAAGGACATCTTCCCCTACAACTGTACCAATTTTGGCTTCTACATGAATTATTTCCGCTATTTGGTATTTTTTGGTCTTCGTCGCCTGGACTATATATTGGAGTAAATAAGTTGAGAGTGCATTATTGGTATATAGGCCTACCAAACCATCGATACTTGGGTTTCTCTTGATAACCGAGTTAGAGTGGATCGATTGTCATGTATCGAGACCGAAGTTGCCGCTTCCGAGCTGGTTGGCGGAACCTGAGATGTTACCAGACTCCGAGGGATTTCACGGAATATGGTTCATTCCTTGGCGAATGTTCGCCCTCTTCGAGCATACATTTCACCTGATTAGCGGAGGGTTTTAAATACTTTTTTAACAGTTACGATGGTGATGTGGAGTGGATGGGGACGATTGTTTTTATGAGTGAACCGCCTACGATTGTTATCCAACATGACTCCCGAACGCTGATAACATCGTCTCAGGTTCTGTTTTATCATCTCGAACGCGGCGATTTCGAACTAGATAGATGACTTTCAGTCCACACAGACAGTTCACAAGAAGAACTGAAATATCGTCAGCTCAATATGGCTACATAATATGTCTATAATATCTATATATTATACAGACAGATATCTATATCAATGATAGCAAGAAGCTGGTATGCATTTTTTATCTATTATTTTCCTTAGTATAAAGTAAACATTGATTAAACAACAAAAAATACAATATCTCTTTCGATCATTTTCGATTTTTATGTGGAAAATAAACATTAAAATCGATAAAATGATTGAACAGTTGATTCCCTTGAAATCTGTGTTCCTCCATGAGTATAATCGATATCAACAATAAAAAAAGTTTGACTTTCAACTTGGAGCCCAAAATGGAATTTTCTCATATTATGCAGGCCGTTTTTCGAGCAAGAGCTGAAGTATTACCTGGTGAAGTGGTGACACATCTTTTCTTATAACCAGAAAAATTAGGAGAAAAATAACTTTTCAGATAGGAAATTATCCACTTTTATCTTCGATTATTGAGCCTCTACGCCTAATAATGAAACACATTTAATATTATGGATTCACCCTTCGAGATTTCCAAAGTTTTTCTGTATCTAAATGAATTAGAATTTCATATTGATCTCAAGAAGATTTGTATTATTATTTTTGGTTGTAAAGAGGAAATGTTTTAAGATATAGAGCAATAGAAGATATACACATATATTAAAAGTTATTTTTTCCTGTATTCCATCGATTGACAACTCCGATATTTTCTATAGAATATGTAGTTTAAATGCTGTTTTATTTATTATTATTATTTTTTGTTTTTTTTAGAAAAATATCACAAAATGGAGTTGGAAAAGAAGAAATGTCGTTCGACGAAGAAAGCATTTGTGGGTCCAGTTATTAAATACATCTCTGTGTGGATGCCTCTCATATCGGAGCTTCCTGAGAGGTCTACCCCGGTCATGTGAGTAGCTAGTATGCTAGTATGACCACATTGTCGAGATATTATGTACTGAACAGGCCACTCTGAGAAGGCAATGGACAAACTCACTTCTGGGCCATTTTCAGTCACTCGTCCGTTCTGGCTTTTCCATTGTTGATATTTAACATTTTTTGCAGATATATTGTGAAAAACATAATAAAAAGTAAAGAAAAAACGTACATTTTCAGTGACTGGTCTGACTCGGCCCCGCGCAATGCTTCATGATTGATTAATTATATTTTACTATAATTCTGTGCTGTTTGGGTAAAGGGGTATATGTCAATTTTTTGTGAAAATGGGTAACACCTATCTAAAGCAAGTCATAACTTGCTTTAGATAGGTGATTTCTATGTTGGGGTAAAGAGAAATAAGTCAGAATCTTATGACATCATTGAAAAAAAAGGAAGTGAAAAGGGGGACAACTGAGAAACTTGGGAGTTCTCTGAAAACTGAAAACAGAAAAACTGACATATACCCCTTTACTCCAACACCACAGAATTAATGGGTATTTTTTACCGTATTTTTGGAGGAAACGTTTTACAATGGTTGAGTGCCGTTCGACTTTTTTTTTTTTTTTTTCTTCGTTTTAGGAGGGCATTTCAACCGCAAAGGGTCATGAGTGCCCGGTACGACGATCTTTTGGTCAGGTGTCAATAAGCAATGTTAGTCTTCTTCACCAGGTGCGAGACGTAGAAGCCAGGCAGGCACAAGTGGTACCACTTTTAAGGAAAAGGGTTAAAGTTGGTTTATGTCTCCGATGTGGTCGAGAAATTTCAGGAGTTTGGTGAGGGTTTCGGGAGAATTTTCCAACAGTAATGGCAGGGAGGAGGGAAGTAACGGCGACAATACAGTAACATATGCTCGACCGTGTGGCATCGAGTGGCTGGATGCACGTTGAACAGAGTGGAGGTGGTTCCCGGGCCATGCGATGTCCGTGGGTGAACCTAGTGTGGCCATTACGGAGGCGGCAGATCACCACCTCCTCCCTTCTTCTGTCCCTTTGGCTGCTCGTCCAGGGTCTCACGGTGTCCTTAATCATCCGCAACTTATTGCATATCTCGTTTTTCCAGGATGACTCCCATTGATTCATTACATAATCCGTTCGACTTGGTACATGTTCAGTTAGACTTATATAGCCTCTCTGCCGTTCGACTTGGTACATGTTCAGTTAGACTTATATAGCCTCTCTGCCGTTCGACTTGGTACATGTTCAGTTAGACTTATATAGCCTCTCTGCCGTTCGACTTGGTACATGTTCAGTTAGACTTATATAGCCTCTCTGCCGTTCGACTTGGTACATGTTCAGTTAGACTTATATAGCCTCTCTGCCGTTCGACTTGGTACATGTTCAGTTAGACTTATATAGCCTCTCTGCCGTTCGACTTGGTACATGTTCAGTTAGACTTATATAGCCTCTCTGCCGTTCGACTAGGTACATGTTCAGTTAGACTTATATAGCCTCTCTGCCGTTCGACTTGGTACATGTTCAGTTAGACTTATATAGCCTCTCTGCCGTTCGACTTGGTACATGTTCAGTTAGACTTATATAGCCTCTCTGCCGTTCGACTTGGTACATGTTCAGTTAGACTTATATAGCCTCTCTGCCGTTCGACTAGGTACATGTTCAGTTAGACTTATATAGCTTCTCTGCCGTTCGACTTGGTACATGTTCAGTTAGACTTATATAGCCTCTCTGCCGTTCGACTTGGTACATGTTCAGTTAGACTTATATAGCCTCTCTGCCGTTCGACTAGGTACATGTTCAGTTAGACTTATATAGCCTCTCTGCCGTTCGACTAGGTACATGTTCAGTTAGACTTATATAGCCTCTGCCGTTCGACTAGGTACATGTTCAGTTAGACTTATATAGCCTCTCTGCCGTTCGACTAGGTACATGTTCAGTTAGACTTATATAGCCTCTCTGCCGTTCGACTTGGTACATGTTCAGTTAGACTTATATAGCCTCTCTGCCGTTCGACTAGGTACATGTTCAGTTAGACTTATATAGCCTCTCTGCCGTTCGACTTGGTACATGTTCAGTTAGACTTATATAGCCTCTCTGCCGTTCGACTTGGTACATGTTCAGTTAGACTTATATAGCCTCTCTGCCGTTTGACTTGGTACATATTCAGTTAGACTTATATAGCCTCTCTGCCGTTGTTTTCTATTCATCAGTGTTTTGATATAATTATATAGGACAATTAATTAATAATTACATAAGATAATTATATTATAATTTCTGTTTATTCTTTGTTCCGCATTACTGCTTTATTTTCGTTCTTTATTTAAAATCATGTCCGACATTCGCTGATATATTCTTTTTCTTCACTTTTTTTTTCCACTTTGAGTTATTTTGTAATCCTCTTTTCCAGATTCACTTAAATGTTTTTACATTTGTTGATTTTAGTAAAGAAGAAGAAAAAGACGATATGAAAAGAGAAGACGAGACGGTTGTGAAGGTGAAGGGAGAGGGAGAGAGGAAAGGACCACGTTACGAACGTACCTTCGTCGTGTTCCCGGACGACAAAGTGTTTAACAAGACCTTCCCACAGAGGAGGCCCAAACCAGTGAGACAGCCTAACATGTGTCCCATTACTAAGTGAGTAGCCCTACCTCGTCCTTATCTCATCAGAAAGGACCGCGTTACGAACGTACCTTCGTCGTGTTCCCGGATGACAAAGTGTTCAACAAGACCTTCCCACAGAGGAGGCCCAAACCAGTGAGACAGCCTAACATGTGTCCCATTAGGCCCAAACCAGTGAGACAGCCTAACATGTGTCCCATCACTAAGTGAGTAGCCCTACCTCGTCCTTATCTCATCAGAAAGGACCGCGTTACGAACGTACCTTCGTCGTGTTCCCGGAAGACAAAGTGTTCAACAAGACCTTCCCACAGAGAAGGCCCAAACCAGTGAGACAGCCTAACATGTGTCCTATTACTGAGTGAGTAGCCCTACCTCGTCCTTATCTCATCAGAAAGGACCGCGTTACGAACGTACCTTCGTCGTGTTCCCGGAAGACAAAGTGTTCAACAAGACCTTCCCACAGAGAAGGCCCAAACCAGTGAGACAGCCTAACATGTGTCCCATTACTGAGTGAGTAGCCCTACCTCGTCCTTATCTCATCAGAAAGGACCGCGTTACGAACGTACCTTCGTCGTGTTCCCGGACGACAAACTGTTTAACAAGACCTTCCCACAGAGGAAGGAGATGTGTGTTGGTCTCTACAGCAACCCTCAAGTCCAGGATGCTGCTGCAGGTTCCCTCCATAGCCTGCCTCGGTTCCGTCATGCCAGACCCGAAGCAGTAAAACCTCTTATTTTCTAGAGATTTACATTGGCTTATAATATGAACCCGAATCTCATGTCATATGTTCATTAGATGCAAATATAGATAAAGAAGATGAATTTATTGATCATAATAAGATATTATCTTGAGTACTTGTGTCGGGATCAAGTAGTGTAACACTTCATTTCACTGAAAGCCCGCGTCTGCTGGATTGACCTAAAAATTAACTTATTTGACTGGATTTCTCTCCTGGTATCGGTATTCCTATTTTAATCAGTTAGCCTAGCTGGTTTACAGTATTCAATTTTACAGTATTTTAAGTTATTTTTTTAGAAGTCTGTATTTATTTTACTTGATCTTTTCTTGAGGTTGAGGAAGAGTATTCTTAATGCTGGTTTAGTACCAGGTCACATGGTGTTGTTAATGATATGAACAATTCATATGGATATTGACCACCATTTAAACATTAACACCTAACATAAATGTTTCGATAATGCCTTGAAAGGAGAAAGAACATAATTAAATAAATATATTTTTATGGCCAATCTTGTTGGTTTACAAACCACCTTCTAGTTAATATTTTCTGTTTTTACTCAGTTATTTTGGCCATATCAATTTATGGCTGTCTCTACAAACTAACTTTGTGCGTAGTTTCAGTTATATATCGTACTTCAATTAATCCACGATAACATGAGGGGAATCCAGTGATTTTTAGTCTATTTGAGTAAGCATATGCGGGCGTTACGTGAAATGACGTATTGAATTATTTGACGTAGACATATATACAAGTAAATTTAATGGTATCAATGCAAACATTACTTCCGTTGTGCATGTTTGATTAAAAAAATAAATTAAAAACAATTCTAATGGAGGCCTAAGGCTCCCCTCCCTAGTTTGGGGTGATCAGTTCACTAACATAGATTAGCGTATTACAAACTTGGTAGAATTTAACGTCCGATTTGAATGAAAATTAGTATCTTAATTCTCGTCATTCTCTAAAAAACTACCTCTAAGTATTTTGAAAATGGATTAACTTGCCTAGCTATATGAGGTATAGGGGAAGTTATATGATCGCTCAGAAATACGGGGGGGGGGGGGGGGGGGGGGCTTAATACAATAACTCTAATAACTGCAGTTGAAATAAATTTACTAACGCAATTTCATTTGTAAATCATTCATATTATCGCTGAGCGAAAACTTAATTGATTAATTCGTGCTGGGGAAGTACAACACCAGTGATTCACCGACTACTTTTTTACCGATTTAGGGTGTAACTAAGCGTTTTCCGAAATTTCATTTGAAGGAGTGATTCGTAATTTCTTTTCACTAATGGAGATTTTAGCCTGATTCCGGGTGTCGAGAGAGAGCGGCGGTGAACTGAGAGACACTGCTTATTCTTTTTATGTGATTATGAAATCTAGCTGTCTGGGGAGATATCCCATGCGTTGTGAATAAACTGCATAACGGAATGTTTTTCATTTTTCAGTAGAAGGCCTTTTAATGGTAAAGCTAAATATTGTTGTGGCACGAATCTCGCTGAAATAGTTGGTTTATGTTTCAGCCTCCCCGCCAAGTACGTGGATCCGAAGACGGGCTGTCCCTACAGGAATCTGCGAGCCTTCAAGGTGATCCGGGAGGCGTACTACGCACAACTGGACCTCAAGATAGCCAGGGGCAGGACGGAAGGGTATGATCCTGCGGAGATGGAGCGATGGAGCCAGTACAGAGCACAGGCAAAGAGCATCTCCTCGGCAAGCAAGCTCCGACTCGACTCGTCTTCTCTCCAGCTGGCCTCTTTCAGGCCATGACAGTACAGTAGCCTCATCTGAACATTGTACCTCCTTGCTGCTGTTCTGTTGCTGCACAATCAGCCAACTTTAATTTCCAATAAAAATGGGCTACTGTCTGCTGGAACTTTTATTCGTAAACATTCATGGTATTTATAATAAATAAAAAATATAGTTTAAAAATTCATTTGTATTATAATACAGTTTTTCCATCAATATTCCTCTGATGTTTCTGCTGTAACTGACCTTTTTCAAAGTTATTCTTGTGGCAACTAACTGGCTTTAGAAACGTCTTGTTGATATTGCATATGAGCCCAGTTCCTTTAGCCTGTGTTGGGATTGGAAGGTCCTCGTGGACCTCAGCTGGTCCACGTTCTCTCTTGCGTACTGTACACAGGAGTGTAAGTATTGGAGACTCGTCCGCATCTGGTGCCGCTCCCCAGAGAAGGTGACTTTACAGCTGGCGCGGCTCAACTATCCCAAAGTATGTGGTCACTACATCCTTGTCCGGAGCCTTCTCAGGACGAACAGTCCTCAGTTTGGAGTGTGTGGTGCGATATATCTAGATAGCCTGCTAGATGCTAGGTGGTCATGTACACAGGATGGAGCCTCTCTTCTCTCAATCTTGTACAACTCCTCTCCAGTGGAGGCTGACTCGTCTCTTCCAGGTCTACGATTTAGTCCCTTTGTCCACCAGACATTTTAGAAATGAGCTTTAAAGGAGAGCAGTCTTTTAGATACTCGCTAAGATATTCAATGTTAAAGCCTCTTTACTTTCGTCCGCTTTTCCGTTTGATATTGAAGATGCTGTATTTTATTTGTATGGTGTCCCGAACTATATATTTAGAAACTGATCGTTTATGTACACTAAAGTTCGACAAGGATCTAAAAAAAATGCACTTTTTCGTTTTTGACTAAGCAAACCTTGATTCATTTGAAAGTATTTGCTTGACACTAACCATTAGAAACTCGCGAAGTTATTCGAAATAATAAAATACAATTTGGAAAAATGTTGATTTAGTTGTCAAACTTCAATATTGAATATCTCAACGAGGATCCAACGAATTGTTCCAAGATAATTTTTCTTTTAAAAAAATCTAGTTCCAGAATTCCTAGAGAAAAGCATATCCTGTGACCAAAAATCGAATATAATGCAAATTTCTAATTCCTCGTAAAAAAATAAGGGGTTTACCATTTCGATTTTTTTCAAATAACTTATTGTTTTGAGAAGAAAAAAAACAGTTGTCGCGCCGTGAATATTTGGCGCGAGAATGAGACAGCTGTAGATAGAAATGTTTTTTCTTTTGACTGATTTTTTTATAACAAAAAATATGTTTGTTTTTTTTCATAAGAAAAAAAATATGTTTTTCTTTTTTGTAAGAAAAAATATGTTTATATTTTTTTAAGAAAAAAATATGTTTTTTTAAAAATAATTATACTGTAATCTCTCTTATTTTTGGTTAACGAAAATGTGTTTTTTTATTTATAATTAGATGACCAGATTTACACAACTGGTTTCTCTGCTACGGCCAACCTGTATATTTGTTTGTATTGTTTTCTATATTTGTGACTAATATTGACTAATATGTGGGCCACTCCCCCGCTTCACCCACTAGTCATCTCTACATCATAGCACTAATTGAATATTGACTGTATCTCATTTACCATGTGGCTTAGTGTTATTGTTGTAATTCAATTAGATGTTCACGTTGTTTGTTTTTAATTATTTTGTGTAAACAATAAAATGGGAAAATAAATAAAACAAAACTTCATAGTTTATAACTAAATCTGACGATGGTTCGATGCCGAAAAGTAAAGTTTATTTATAAATTTCTTCTGGAATATACAATATTTCAAAAAAACTAAGTTTGTTTTATATATTATAAATTTCCACAAAATGTCCGCTTTTCTCTAGTAATAAAGTCGGATATTGTCATTGTAGGGTAATTCAAAAAATAAAGTAACACAAGTAATAATTGTATGTTATGACAAGAATAAAAATGTGAACTCTGTTGTTATTTACGCGCCAGTATTGATCCCTCCTGGTATTGGCACCATTGAAATGTCAATAACATTTACTTTCTCAAGACATCTCAAGATTTTAGTGTCGAATCATGGCTAGCATTGATCCCATAAATTAAAACAAAATGAATAAGCCTGAGTGTCAAAAATATAAAATAGTTTTATCGCCAATTGTAACTCTTCTTTTTATAATTTGTATTATTATTTTCTGACTAAACACCAGGATCATTACTTTTGGCTTTAAAGGATCAATTCTAGTTTTGATGGTAGTCAGTGTGAACCTCTTTAAGGAGTGAAGACTCCCCAAGATGAACCAAAGTAGTCCCATGAACAGCTCCGTTCCCAGCTTATTGAATTTTCCGTGTTTTTTACCTAGAAGTTGGGTTTTTATCAATAAATAACATTTCTCGAGCTGCCCTCCTCTCTAGCACCATTAGACGGCTCACTCAGGTTCCTGTCAAAATACTCCATTCAAGTGTCCCAAACCTTTATATGAAATAAAATACCTGGACGCAAACCTCAAAATTTACACTCAGAACTTGTCTAATTCCACAATAACTTCTCCAACCAATAAGCTTTAGAATGATATTCCTAAACAGCTTATTATCTTAAGTTGTCATTTTGCAGTGACAATTTAAATTTCATAAACATTCGTGGTCTTATGAGAGTGGAACCTGTCAAATAAACGAAGAAATGTCGAAATTATTCGACATAGAATGTAAAAAAATAAATAGAGACAGAATTAAAATTATTATTATTGTTCACCTATGATTATTCTACGATAATTGTTTAGTTAAATGACAATCCCACCATTTACATATAAAATTCCTTGTTGAAACATTCATTAAATCGGCAGTAATTAGGATTTATTAATTGGAAGAGGGACCATTTATTGTAGACCCTGGATGTTATTTTATTCTGCACACAAAACTGAGTTCAATCTATATTCAAATATCAAGTGTCAGCAACAATGATTACCTCTCACAGGTTGATTCTAAGTGACCAAGATGTAAAACAAAAACGCTAACTATTTAAATGTATTTGCGAACATTATGAAAAATGTCGGGAAGTCGAAGTTCTGTCTCCCTCAACATTGTAAAGGTACTATCGATCATTATTATGGAAAATATAGAGAGGGCGCCGGTAGCTCAGTGGTATGCGTGCTTGACTTCTGAGCTCAAGGTCGTGGGTTCGTAGCCCGACCGAGGCCCTTAGTTTATTTTATCTGGGAGGTAAAATAAACTTAAGCACGCCGTCCTTCGGATGGGACGTTAAGCGATGGTCCCGAGCCTGTACGATGTCAGGTACTCGTTAAAGACCCCTACCCTAGATGAATAAAAATTTAGGGTAGGCAAAATTTAGGACTCCCACAGTAGAGTCGGGCTCATGTCCACCAGAGTGACGAAAGAGCGCTCTGGTAGTAGGCGATATGACCTCGTAGTTAAAGCCCGGGCATGAGTCATAAAACCTAACCTAACCTGGAAAATATAGGTGACTTCCATGTTTCAAAAACATTTTTCAAAATAATTCTGATTACGAAAAATGAATAATAGGTACACATTACCCAATGTGAAATATTTATTTCGGAACTTCGGGTGAAATTTGTTATTCATTATTATGACATGGTATATCCGATTGGCACCAAAATCAATAGGATTTAAGATCTCAATGTAACAAACATTTTGCAAAAAGAAACATTCAAATCGGGGAATTTTCGCAGAAATGATCGTGAACGAACGAAAAGAAAATTCCAGACAACATGCGTAGTCGCCAAGCGGAAAAACACTTGTTGAGAGTCGGTCTGACCTTATCTCGGACAGCACACTACTTTTCGTGCATCACCAGACTCATTTACTTTCGGAGATCGTGCAAGTTAATTATAATGAATTTCATCAAAATTTGAGCAAGGTTTGCCAGTATTGTGGATTGAAGGAGTTATCCAAGCTGTAAGAGTGATGAGAGGGGCTAGGTGGAGGTTGAAGACAGCCCCCCCTGACTTGTTGATCTATAATTTACTTGAGGGGGCGTTCAGTCGTTATCTTGAAGGTGGGGGGGGCGGGGGGCTACCTGACACCATATTTATTGTTTTGGGGCCCCCTCTGGAGCATGTGCAACTCGACACTGGGCCCGGATTGGCGGACTGCAGGCTCCGTCGTCATGACAACCTCCGCTCAGATATCAATAAGTCCCACCACTCCCACTCACCTCCATCCAACTGCCGCTCCGAGCTCCTCTCTGTAAGGAGGCTCTCCGCACAAATATACTTATTAGTCTTCAGGTATTACATTTTCCAGCAAATATAACACATTTCCTCACGTTCCACACATTCTGCAACCAAATTAATAAAATGAAAAATAATCTTTATTTTGGGGCGTACGTCCCTAATAATAATAACATAGGAAATATATATATATAACTCGTCAAAACCTATACGTGTACCTTTGGGAATTAAATCTGGGTAGGAAATGTATAGGACTCTCATGTAGAGTCGGGCTCATGTCGACAAAATGACAAAAATAAAAAAAAATAAAAATACACCCCAAATTTCAAGTTAGAAACTAGAGGTAGCCCAGAAACAGACACACGGCCGACACCATAACTTTTTTTTTTCAATAGCCTACCTTGTACAAAACCCTAGAAATTAACGTTATACAGAATAATTTAAGTACATTCGTTATATTGGTTTGTTTTTTTGACTCACGATTGAGGTCATATCGCCTACTTCCAGAGCGCAGGCAGAATACAAGCTTTATGGCAATGAGCGGGGTTACAAAATACATATTATTATAGATGTATTCTTCCATTCGATCTGGAATAATAAGAATTGATGAATATAATACGTAAGTATGAAATGTATCATACAGAAAAATACTGATGGGAAGATGTCGTTCCTAACATAGGCGCTGGGGGTGCTCATTGGTGTGAACCGGCCTGTGATAAACTGATAATTTTGAAATCATTATCAGAATTTAAAATTCCAACAGAGACCCAAACAAAATCTACCAGCCTGCAGCCTCTGTCGGAGAAACGAGTAAAATTTGCCGTGGAGTCGATTTAGATCTACTAGTACAAACAAATAACCCTAGCTGTTCCATTATAACTAAACTGATACTTTTTCTAACTGAAAAGCCGTTTCATGTTTGTCTTTTTTTTTGAGCTTCACAAGAAAAAGGCTGAACGTATACTTACGAAATTCGCTGAGCCTTCCAAGGATCGTCCAGCTTAGGATGGCAGCTCAACATTTTGAACGGGAGAGGGAGCGCAATACATAAAGAGTGCTCTCTAATTAACGATCAGATTAACATTAAATTTCAGACGTTTTCCTTATATGCCAGTTACAATTACTTGCTGACCTGCTTAAAGAAACTAACTGGGCAACGCCAGGTAACCTGCTAGTTGTAAATAAGAAATAGCAAGCGGAAAGGGTGCGAAATTTTACATTTTTTGGGCTTCCAGGGTGAAGATGAGGGAATAGGAAACAAGATTCGAGGAAACGTGAAAACTTGTTGTTGGATATCTCTGTTTTGGGCTTCCAGGGTGAAGATGAGGGAATAGGAAACAACATTCGAGGAAACGTGAAAACTTGTTGGATATCTCTGTTCTGGGCTTCCAGGGTGAAGATGAGGGAATAGGAAACAAGATTCGAAGAAACGTGAAAACTTGTTGTTGGATATCTCTGTTTTGGGCTTCCAGGGTGAAGATGAGGGAATAGGAAACAACATTCGAGGAAACGTGAAAACTTGTTGTTGGATATCTCTGTTCTGGGCTTCCAGGGTGAAGATGAGGGAATAGAAAACAAGATTCGAGGAAACGTGAAAACTTGTTGTTGGATATCTCTGTTCTGGGCTTCCAGGGTGAAGATGAGGGAATAGGAAACAAGATTCGAGGAAACGTGAAAACTTGTTGTTGGATATCTCTGTTTTGGGCTTCCAGGGTGAAGATGAGGGAATAGGAAACAACATTCGAGGAAACGTGAAAACTTGTTGTTGGATATCTCTGTTCTGGGCTTCCAGGGTGAAGATGAGGGAATAGAAAACAAGATTCGAGGAAACGTGAAAACTTGTTGTTGGATATCTCTGTTTTGGGCTTCCAGGGTGAAGATGAGGGAATAGGAAACAACATTCGAGCAAACGGGGAAACTTGTTCGATATCTCGGTTTTGTGAGAGTGTGAAAGTGGAGTGTCGCCCTGGGGGACATTGACAATCCGTTGTGATGAGGTCTGGAGACAATGCTAGCCATGCACTTTCTGTGCACAAAACATGCAAACTACAGCGAAATGAAGTGCCCCTCCCTACTTTGCACCGTTATTTCATTACCTGCATTTCCTTTACTAGAATTTGTTACCTTTTATACCTATAAGTATACGTCATTGCTTAAAATCGGGATGACAAAAGGCCGCTCTCAAAATAGCAACACTAAACACTCAACCATTAAACCTCCCTCTCAGCCCCCCAAATTACTCTACCCCCCCCCCCCCCCCTCCCCTCCCCCGCGGTCATTCTAACCTCTGAACCTCCAAGTTATATTTTGGGATCATCTCTTGGGAACCTTTGATAATACTAAACAACCTTCCTGAATGATGTCCCACATACTACGATATAATGTTCGGTCCTAATTAAGCATACTCCTCGTGCATCCATTTCCAGTAGAAATGTCCTTTAATACGTTCTGTTTAGATCACTTATCGATAGATCGAAATTGCATAAGCCAAATATCTGGTTGGTGTTTTATTATCTTTGTGTACATAGACGCAGCGTTCGAAATTAAATGAAAAATTGTTTTTCAGTTTATTGATTAAATTGTTTTTGAACCGAGCACCCATGAAATTTCCACCCACATTGACATCATGGAGACAATGATCAAGATCGGGGAACGTTAAAACCTGTATTTCCGTTAACTATCTTCATTCCAAATGTTTACATTATAACCTTGTCTTACTGTGAGAGTGTAGAGGTATTATTGTATTACCACACATCGCAGGTAGTAGTTCGGGGACGCCATTAGCTCAGTGGTATGTGTGCTTCCTTACTGAGCCCAACATCCAGGGTTCGAAACCCGGCCGAGGCCGTTAGTTTATTTTATATGGGAAGTAAAATAAACTTAAGCATGCCGTCCTTCGGATGGGGCTGGTCCCGAGCCTGTATAATGTCAGGTACCCCTTAAAGACCCCCTACACTAGGTGAATAAAAATTTAGAGTAGGCAAAATTTAGGACTTCCATTGTAGAGTCGGGCTCATGTCCGTTAGAGGGACGAAAGAGTACTCTGGTATCTGGTAGTATGTATGTATGACCTTGCAGTTAAAGCCCGGGCATGAGTCGTAATAACTAACCTATCGCAGGTTATGGAAGGAGTAGGAGGGTGAGTAGAAATAATAACAATGTTTGAAAGAATAAAACAAATCAGTCGCCATGTTTTAATGAGATCAGAAAACAAATAAATCTAACAATTTTTATTTACATTTACATAGTCTTATGAGTTTTTACAATTAAAGTAGTGAACAATCATTCACATTTTCTTTTTCATATCTTTGGTAACTAGTATTTATGGTACTTATTCATATACAAAGATTATACATAGTATATCCAAATAATGGACCATTCTAAGTAGTCCTAAAGGTAGTTTATTTACATAAACAATACAAAATATTAAGATTTATATAATATGTACATCCTTATTTACAAAAAAAATTAAATTCTTTTTGTGTTTTTCTGTTTATTTCAGAAGTGAAATAAAATCGTTTTCATAGTTTATATACATTCTTTGCTATAGCCTACTTAGCTCGTACAAAACCACCCTGCAGCCGCCATGACCGGGCCAACGGCATGAATTAATACACTACATTGTCCTGAATAGGCACATAAAATAATGCCTAAGATTTATGACGCTAAAGGCCTTCGGTGATCGGGTGTTCAAAGCTGCTAGAAGTGGGCCGCGGTAGCTCTTTATATTCCTGAGATCAGGGATTCAAATAAGGGAATCCCGAAGTCTAAAAGATGGTCCGGAATGGCTAATCCAAGAGAGTATAGAGGGCGGATATAGCCATGAATCAAAAAACATTGTTTTAGCAGTTATAATTGATACTGAACGGAGAGTGGGAGGCGGAGGGACTGTGAGGGTTGGGTCTTCCTAGAGACAGGCCCCGAGATGAGGATGCTGAAGACGACTAGTGAGCCGTGTGCAGGGCGGGCTCATAGCCGTGGTAGGCCTGGTATGGGAACAGCGTATCGCCCCGGAGTGGAGAGTGGGAGGCGGAGGGACTGTGAGGGTTGGGTCTTCCTAGAGACAGGCCCCGAGATGAGGATGCTGGAGACGACTAGTGAGCCGTGTGCAGGGCGGGCTCATAGCCGTGGTAGGCCTGGTATGGGAACAGCGTATCGCCCCGGAGTGGAGAGTGGGAGGCTGAGGGACTGTGAGGGTTGGGTCTTCCTAGAGACAGGCCCCGAGATGAGGATGCTGGAGACGACTAGTGAGCCGTGTGCAGGGCGGGCTCATAGCCGTGGTAGGCCTGGTATGGGAACAGCGTATCGCCCCGGAGTGGAGAGTGGGAGGCTGAGGGACTGTGAGGGTTGGGTCTTCCTAGAGACAGGCCCCGAGATGAGGATGCTGGAGACGACTAGTGAGCCGTGTGCAGGGCGGGCTCATAGCCATGGTAGGCCTGGTATGGGAACAGCGTATCGCCCCGGAGTGGAGAGTGGGAGGCTGAGGGACTGTGAGGGTTGGGTCTTCCTAGAGACAGGCCCCGAGATGAGGATGCTGGAGACGACTAGTGAGCCGTGTGCAGGGCGGGCTCATAGCCGTGGTAGGCCTGGTATGGGAACAGCGTATCGCCCCGGAGTGGAGAGTGGGAGGCGGAGGGACTGTGAGGGTTGGGTCTTCCTAGAGACAGGCCCCGAGGTGAGGATGCTGGAGACGACTAGTGAGCCGTGTGCAGGGCGGTCTCATAGCCGTGGTAGGCCTGGTATGGGAACAGCGTATCGCCCCGGAGTGGAGAGTGGGAGGCTGAGGGACTGTGAGGGTTGGGTCTTCCTAGAGACAGGCCCCGAGATGAGGATGCTGGAGACGACTAGTGAGCCGTGTGCAGGGCGGGCTCATAGCCGTGGTAGGCCTGGTATGGGAACAGCGTATCGCCCCGGAGTGGAGAGTGGGAGGCGGAGGGACTGTGAGGGTTGGGTCTTCCTAAGAGACAGGACCCGAGATGAGGATGCTGGAGACGACTAGTGAGCCGTGTGCAGGGCGGGCTCATAGCCGTGGTAGGCCTGGTATGGGAACAGCGTATCGCCCCGGAGTGGAGAGTCCCGCTTCAAGGAGTAGCCGAACTGCTTCAACTCCGACATCTCCAGACTAGAGGAGGATCCAAGGAGCGAGCTCACATCACTCGAAATCAGCAGATCTCTGCAACACAAGAAAGGAAAAAAAAACTAGGGTAAGTTTAACTAATTCAGAATATACACATAGCATTTCGCCTTCATGGAGGTAATGATAATGGATGTCATGTCGCCTAATACCAGAGCGTCCTTTTGTAATTCTGGTGGACATGAGACCGACTCTACTGTGAGAATTCTAAATTGTGTCTACCCAGGTTTAGTTATCTAGGGTCGAGGTCTTTAACGAGTTCCAGACGTCGCGACTATCGTTTAACGTCACATCCGAAGGACGGCGTGCTCCAGGTTTTTCCAACCGCCCAGATATAAAACCTAAGGGCCTCGGCCAGGTTTCGTACCCGCCGTTACCTATGTGCTACCGGCGCACAGTGGGACGACTCAGGTAAGTTCCCCGACATGGATGAAAAATTCAAAATTTTTTTTCCAGTAAGCGAGCTCATAGGATCGTTTTCTAGCCTTTCTGGAATAAGAAAATGTGGTGACATTCCAGAGACATGCAGTGATAAAGCCTTGTTTCCGGCATATGTATCTAAAATCGAGAGCTCTAGACTTGAATTTGCATGAAACCGTATCTTTCTATTTAATTGTTCCTAAGAGTTTTGTTCTTTTGGTAATGTTGTTGTATAATGTTTTCCTACTTATGAGGTGTATTCAAGCTGAGAAAAATATAAATGAAATAAAAAAAGGCTGTATTAATGTTTAACACTTGATATTTAGTAACGTTGTGGGCATTTTGCGTACATTTTCGCGCGTTACAAAAACGTTCCGAGTTGTTCCGAAAAACGGACTCCACAGGTGTTTACCTTAGGTATCTAGTGAGACAAATATGCAAAAATCATATCCCACTTCGTCCCATTTTTTCCGGAAATCATGTTTGAACAAGTGGTTTTTAGGGTCTAAGTCCAGCAAAACCCAGTTTTTGTTGTCTATGTATTCTTAATTCTACTCTTATCGTTCAGTATCCGTTCTCGGTCCTGGCACACCACCATGTTCGCGACAAACCGTGAGTTCCCACTCCCGACAAATCGCGACGATCCCAAAGCTACAGCGAAAATCACTGAACTTAATGAGGAGGTCATCAGAAGATTTGCAGTTATTTTACAAGCAATTTCTCCAGGTAAACCGGTTTGCCCCAAAAAATTTGGATTATTTGCCCGAGAAACAGCAGAGATTTAAGTCAAACACTACGGGTGGTATCACATGCCACCAACTGTCCTTAAAGTGCTGATCCGTGGGGAGAAAATAATCGAAAGTTTCATTCTTCCAATTGGAAAATTCTCGGAAGAGGCTCAAGAAGCTCTTAATAAAGTGTTTCGCCACTGCAGAGAGTTTAGAGCCAGAAAAATGTTGCGAAAATCAACAAACGAGGATATCCTGAATAATCTTCTCGTCAGCTCTGATCCCAGGATTTCAACATTAAGACCACGCTGTTTTTTTCAAAATTCAAAGACCAAGAAGTTATTCCCAGAAACCCAAACGTTGCTTCTTGTTGCTGATGATGTCCCCGAAGAAGATGATCTTGGTTCAGATCTTTTGGGTTCTTCACTAAGATTTGGTGAGGTAGAAGAACCAGATTACTTGCTGGACTTTGTTGAAGGACCCGAATTGCTAGAACATACCGATAATAAGATGCAAGTTAACTGAAGGTACCTTATTTTACTTATTTCGTTGCTAAGTACACATTTTATTTAACTTTTTTTTATATGTTCCTATTTGCGCTTTTGTTTCGTATTTTACATTGGTTTACAAAATTAAACAAATCATATAAAAAATTAAACAAATATTTATATTTTATTGCAAATTTATTATAAATATATTTTTTTTTTTTTTTTTTTTTAACACATCGGCTACTATGGTCATTAGCGTTTTTATCAATTCTTAAGTACCTACCTATTTAAGTAAACATAAACCTATTTATGTAAAAATAAAAAATAAAAGATTATTGTTCTATTTATGTGCTCTAGCTACTTTTGTATCATTCCTATCGCCAAACGGACCATTCGATTCAGCACGAAAAAATACATTGGATATGACCCACATTGAAATTTTTATAAAGGAATAACTGGGTGAAAAAGCCATGTCCAGTGAATCGCCCGTTTCGTCCCACTGTGCGGCGCCCCCCAAAAGAACATTAATTGACGTTTAAGCAAAAAAATGGAAAATAATGCAAATTTTTAAAAATGATAACTAGATCTTCTTGGAAATTGATTTATTTCTACACAATATAATGTTATAATTGTAATCAATATATCATATAATAATATAATTGATGACACAGTTAGTATAATTTATTTATACACAGTATAATGTTTTTAGGAATATATTAGCTATTAATTTGTACGTTACCGTTAAAGTTGTTCATGTTATTTATAGTATATTTTTTTTATTAAATAAATGAATAGTGATTTTCTGCAGAAACAAAATTTTCAGTTGGTGGAACCGATGAGGATGAAGCCAAGCAGCGTTACTTTCTAAGGAATAAACTGGAATTATAGTGTGAATATTTTTTTTGTTGGGCAACACATTCAATAGCACATTGTTTTGTGCACTTGACAAGGTCTGTTAAAAAATATAGTATTCTTGAGTTGAAAAAACATTTTAAGGGGGAGACGAAGGGCCCCGAAGAAATTAATTGGGCATGAGACAGCACACACCATTCTACCTAATGCCATGAAATATTCAAGATAACTTGAGCGTGGATTGGCTACTTGGCGTACCTTTTTTTTGGAGAATGGGAGTGGGAGATGCAAAAATGGGGCTCAGGATTTTTTTTTCTTTAAAATATTGAGTAGCACATCGTTTCAAACATGAAGGACAAGGAATGTAACAAAATATGGTATTGCTGAGTGAGAGCGCTATTTCAGTGTGGGGGCAACTAGGACATTGAATCCGGCCTCTCATGACACGTTCAAGGCATTCTTAAGGTGTCCACGGAATAACTGCAATTATGGACTTCAGAGTTTTTGTAAAGGAAAATATTGAATAGGAAATCTGTTGCAAGGTCTAGAAAGACTTTTCAAAGCTATAATATTATTGAGCTACCAAAATATTTCAAGGGGGGGGGGGGGGGGCTATTTTTATCACTTCTATCACCCATGAATGTGAGCAGTAGGGAAGATTTTTTTCAGAGCCGATATTGCAGCCGGTTCGAAGTCAATATTCAGTTTTTCAGGGCTGCAATCAGGCACCTGAGCTTTAATGAGACGGAACATCCTCTCGTAAGTTATTAGTAACTTGTTTGGCAAAAGTGCAAATACTATTGGAACAATGTTCGTCTCCTGATGTGTACTACCCAAATCTGCAATAATTATGTATATCTGCATGATGGCAAGTTTTTGTTTTCCGTACGCAAGATGGAATCGGAGTTAGGTGCAGTCAGGTAACAAAAGTTGTCGATTACTTTTAGTTCAAAATACACGCATAGTGGGTATACGCAAATAGGGTGGTACCTGCTCAAACTGCCCTCCGCAGTTCTGAGTACGGAGAAGCATTCACTCTTTGCCCGGTCATAACATGTAATGACGCAATGAGCGTCAGATATAGTAATATGAGACAAAGCCATACTCCTGGGCAACGCCGGGTAACCTGCTAGTAAAGAATAAAACGAAGAAGGAATGGCCATCATGTCGAAGTAGGCAGAGCAATAATGGAAGAGCGGGGAGTGGAACCAGTTATAGCTGGGGATGTGATTGGGAGGGGGATCACCCAATGGTGACACTCCCCAGGAGGGATCTCACCCTCCAACCCCTGTTAGCCATTTTCATAAAAATACACAGAGACTATGAGAAGATATGTGGTTGCCGCGGGTTGCCGCGGGTTGCAGGACCAACCATCTAGCAACCTACACTGATGACCTTGTCTGTAACCTGTCCACTGTCTGCCATTCTTATTTCCTACCAACACCTCATTTTCTGCCTTTCAGTGTACTATAATTGATATATAAGTTATATTTTTAAATAACTCGTTTTTTTTTTTATGTAACTATAGTTCACCAATGGGCTCATTACAACTCCTGTTATTTTTCACCACAAATCGAATAAAAAATAAACAAAAAAATATGGGCGCAAAGTCCGAATTCGGCCATTTTGTCCTCTCCTTTTTCCAAAGTCCGAAATAACTTCTCAAAAGTAACAAACCTAGGATTCAATAATTGCCTAAAACTTAAAATTCTAAACAAATTCTGGAGTTTGAACGAGTATAAACCATGAAACGAGGGTTACAGGGTTACAGACATCCGAAATGAATAGGACACTCCACTCATGGATAGTCATTAAGAGATTAAACGATGGTTTTAACAAACAGCATTCATTTAACATCTAACACGATTTTTTCGTAAAAAGAATATAAACACAGTTTTACTCAAATAGTCAATCATTAATAATTCTTGGTTCCATGACAAGATCTGTCCCGGTTACTTATTGTATTAATTGCTAGCTTTGGGAACTTCAAGTTTTATAAATAACATTCAACAGTCAAGCATGATTAATTTCGGATATTGGCAATAAACCTTTTGCACAAACCTAGCTCTCGTCCTTTTTATGCGCCCAAAGTTCGAAATATAATTTGTTTCGAGTACTTTGGTTTGATTTTTTCAAGAGGACAATGCTTTAGGGTCTCAGGAAAGCTATCTTTCATTAAACTGCCATATTGAAAAAGTCTGACTTTTAGCTCAAATTCGTCTCCACAATAGCAATAGAAATTTTAGGATTAACTTGGAGGGTTTAGATATGAGTTTTGTCCTGAAAGTGACTGCAGGCTCTGTTCCTTAGATGAAAAGGACGACCTCATACACTTTTTGTTCTATTGTCCCTCCTTGTGTATCCCCAGGCAAACATTTCTCCACAATTATCTCACCAATAGACCAGAATACGACTCAGAACAAATTGTGCATTTTTAAAATAATTTAGATGTTAGAAAAATTAACTATTTATTTTTATTTTTTACTGTTGGATTGAAAATAAAGAATAATATAATTTAATTTGTTGCACGGAAGATGGATATATATATTTTTTATTTGATTTAGTTGCTATTTTGCTTATTTTGTACAATTCTATATATAGATATTTTTTATTTTTTTTAAATTTTATATAGATACTTAACTATAAGAATATTTATTTTGTTTAAAAAAAACCCACTCATTGCCATAAAGGCTGTAATCTTTAGTGCAATAAAGTTTATCTATCTTTCTATTTCAAGAGGCCCAAAGGCATTGGTAGCGGAATTGTACAGCGTTCGACTTTTTTTTTTCTTTGCCCTCGGCAGACACCACACCAACCATCCATGTGTATTATATCTAATTATTTACGACATCCATGGTCACGGGAGGGAGTTCTATCTACGAAATAAAACTCACTCCCGGACGCGATTCGAACCCGCAAACCATGGTGAGACCATGCGACCAAAGCCCTACGCTCTAGCCCGCACGGCCACCGTGGCTCCCTAGCGTTTGGCTTAAGATCTCACATCAGCCAACAGACAGTCATCGCTGGCCTCCCTTCATCATCTGTTTTTCTTTAATCCTCTGTCTGACTGGAGGGTCCATGTACATTCCCTCTAATTACATAGTTACTTTAACTCATGCCCGGGCATTAACTTCAAGGTCATATCGAACCAATTTATCGATTTGGTTGAAGATCGACAACCGTCTCATTCAGGGCACCTCAATCCTCACTGATTTCGTGTCGATACATTCATAAGGAGTTGACCCCCTCCTTTCATCCCCCCCCCCCTCCCTTCCCCTCCCTTCAGCAGGTGTCCTTTTGGGGGGTTCGGATTTACATATACAATTTTGTGTCGATATATTCATTTTACCGGGAGGGTTCACAGACAGACATACATAAACACAGACAGAAAGGAATTTTTTTATTCATTTTTGGAATTAAGGGCTTCTAAAACATAAAATTCCAGTGAAAATTCAATATTGAATTTCTTACCCTACATATATATTACATAACTTACCCTATACTTCGAGGGAAAATAATTAAAATAGCTTGTCAGAATCTCTGGAGCCTGGATATCAGAAAGAATGAAGTGGTCATGACGTCATATTGGCTAGATGCCAAGGGGAGAAATGCAACATTTACTGTTTGCTTGGAGGAGGCTGTGAGCGGTGTATCTCCACTTCTAATGGACCAACCTTCTATAGTTCAAATTGAATACAACACTATACATATATATATATACATATAATCTTTTTCTGATCAAAAATAACGAATTAGAGCGTTAGGTGCGAAGTTAGACCAAATAAAATACCCCCCCTCTTCGTCGGTTCTGTTTGTTCGATGAAAGTACTTGCTCTTCCTCTTTACAAGAACTATTTTTATACAAAGTTTGAATTTAGGATTTAAGTTGGTCCAGCCGTGTCAAATTTGATGTAATCACCAAATTACCATTCAGCCGTTTCGCGTCCCCCCTCAATAACATTTGTTTTGCATGTAGCGTACATACAGCGTACATTCACGTTAAACCCTCTCAAACCGACCTAACCAACAAAATCAATGTTTATAAAATAAATTAACTGCAACACACAAAGCTCCTAGCCCCACTTTTTTTTTAATCTGGCTGATTGGGTATATGGTTAACCGGAGAACTCAATTCACTGGAGATAGATAACAAGATAGAGGAACTGAACTTGAAAGACAGTTTTTGAGTTGAAGATGTACAATAGAAATGAGGCTAATGACTGAGGGACAGACAGAAGACAGACAGACGGACGGCTCTCTCGCACCAGGTAGCCAGGTAGCCGTCCTGTCAGATCTGTATACAGAGGACTGTCTAGCTAATAGAGCGTACTTAGGGGACCCTCCTGAGCTAACTAGCCATTAACCAAGGGGGGATCCCGGCTCCAACAATGGATGGTGAGTCTAAAACCCAGCCAGCAGCATTAAGTGATATAAAAACCCAGCCAGCAGCATTAAGTGATATAAAAACCCAGGCAGCAGCATTAAGTGATATAAAACCCAGCCAGCAGCATTAGGTGATATAAAACCCATCCAGCAGCATTAAGTGATATAAAACACAGCCAGCAGCGTTAAGTGATATATACAAAACCCACCCAGCGTCATTAAGTGGTATAAAACCCAGCCAGCAGCATTAAGTGATATAAAAACCAGCCAGCAGCATTAAGTGATATATATATATATATATATATATATATATATATATATATATATATATATAACCCTCCCAGCAGCATTAAGTGATATAAAACCCAGCCAGCAGCATTAAGTGATATAAAAACCCAGGCAGCAGCATTAAGTGATATAAAACCCAGCCAGCAGCATTAGGTGATATAAAACCCATCCAGCAGCATTAAGTGATATAAAACCCAGCCAGCAGCGTTAAGTGATATATACAAAACCCACCCAGCCATTAAGTGATATATACAAAACCCACCCAGCGGCATTAAGTGATATAAAACCCAGCCAGCAGCATTAAGTGATATAAAAACCAGCCAGCAGCATTAAGTGATATATATCAAAGCGAGGACTACAGGTAGCCACCCTAGGTCCCTGCCCATGGTCTCCTGTTATTGCCCCCGTTATGTCCTCTCAGCACATTTCCTCCTCCCGTGGGAAACTCTCTCTTCTCCCGGCTACATACCCCCCACCCCCCTTCCCTTCACTTTTCCATCAGGACAGATAAGCAACGCGAAACATACAAAATAAAAGCTTTGCTGATGATTTGATATTAATTAATTAATTAATTAAACAAATTTAAAAAGAAACTCAGATAATCGTCGCTAAAGTACTTCCTCAGCTCCAATCATCTGTAATCGTTTACGTTTTCAACCTCCCTCCAAATACTTCCTCAGCTCCAATCATCTGTAATCGTTTACGTTTTCAACCTCCCTCCAAATACTTCCTCAGCTCCAATCATCTGTAATCGTTTACGTTTTCAACCTCCCTCCAAATACTTCCTCAGCTCCAATCATCTGTAATCGTTTACGTTTTCAACCTCCCTCCAAATACTTCCTCAGCTCCAATCATCTGTTTTCAACCTCCCTCCAAATACTTCCTCAGCTCCAATCATCTGTTTTCAACCTCCCTCCAAATACTTCCTCTTCGACTTGTTAGAGTTTTTGAGTTGGATCCCCCTTCTCTGATTCCCTTCGGCCGATTCTGCTGAAAATTTGTGAGTTTACGCCATAAGGGGTTTTGTATCATGATACAGTTGCGCCGTCCCTTTTCCTTTTGGCTGCAAATCAATAGGAGTCGTCCTCCTATATATATATATATATATATATATATATATATATATGTATATATATATATATATATATATATAATATATATATATATAAACGTACGTGACGATACGTCATTCTATCAATAGTTATCGTATTCACAGGACCACATGATTTTTTCCCCCTCTTCTTTTCTGAAAACATGAAATTCCACTGAAAATACATCGATTTTCTAATCAATTATATGAATTTCCCTTAACGACGTATAGCTGGGGCGGTAACTTATAGCTGGGGCGGTAACGTATAGCTGGGGGCGGTAACGTATAGCTGGGGTGGTAACGTGTAGCCGGGGCGGTAACGTATAGCTGGGGTGGTAACGTATAGCTGGGGCGGTAAGGTATAGCTGGGGCGGTAACGTATAGCTGGGGCAGTAACGTGTAGCTGGGGCAGTAACGTATAGCTGGGGCGGTAACGTATAGCTGGTGCGGTAACGTATAGCTGGGGCGGTAACGAACATGGAAGGTGCAAACAGAACAATTTTCACGTTAATGAAAAACACTTGCCGGTTAATCACCAAAGATTTTTTTTAAAATGTATTTCATCAATTAAATGCAGTGTTTTTTAACTCTTAAAAAAAAAAAAAAAAAAAAAAAGACTAGAACAAAAATTATTGCAAATAATATGTTGATAAAATTCAAATAGGGCTGCAAAAAACCCTGGAGAGGGCGGCCCGGTAGCGAGGCGAATGGTAGGACCTGGAGCGGGCGACCTGGAGCGGGCGGCCCGGTAGCGAGGCGAATGGTAGGACCTGGAACGGGAGCCCGGTCTCAGAGAACCCTTCTTTGAGGCTCTCACAATCCTCCGCCCCCTGTGTCTTGTGACGCCGAACTTGGTGTGTGGCCTCCCAGTCTGGACACTAAGCCCACCTACTTGATAGGACCGATAAAACTAACCCCCTACTTAACTGTCCCTCCGTCCTCCCAGAAGCCCCTAGATCAGCAAGCTAGTCAGAAACCTAGTAGACACAGGTAGTTTGTGTAAATTTCTTGTGGAATAGAAAATATTTCAGAAAAGGAAGTTTGTTTTATTTATTTATTATAAAATCCCACAGTATGTCCGCCTTTCTCAACCTAGGGGGTGGGCTAATAGTCCGAAACCTCTATATAGAAAAAATAAACGTAAAACATATTTTTAATATATTAATATTTTTTGTAGGATCGACGGAAACGAGGTTTTTGAGAAAAAAAAATATATATATACACATACGTGGCATTAATTAACTTAAGGATATGTTCATAAAATTTTCAGGGAGTCATCACGGTGACCCAGGAAAATGTATATACTAATTGGGGTATTTTATTATTTTTATTGAAGGGGAGGTTGAGGATCAATCTTAGAGGCTTCCCGGATCGCAGGCTCCTTCAGATATTATCTAAGTAAGCCCACAGGTGTACTTCTACATCAAACAGTAGTGGGCCATTTTTCCATTAGCAACCTGTAGCACATCACACAAATGTGGCACAAACAAATCACAAAAAACCAGAGAAATATTAGAAATGTACTTAGAAACAAGTTGATAACAGAATGAAAGAAAACAATGTATTAACGTTAATATGATGGAAAAAAAAAGGAAAAATCATTGGTCTATTCGAAAATAAGCTTGGTTTGGTCTACATGCAATTAAACTCTATTGCTTTTATATAGAAATATCTTACAGCTAGTCATGGAATAGAATAAGATAGAAATAGAAAGTAATGAAATATAGTGACAGAAACATTTTAAATATTCGCTAAAAAAATCTTTGGTGAATATTGTTAACCGAATCTAAAAAGAAAAAACAGGACTTCATATTAACAATAAATACAAGGTTTTGAATTAGACTTATAACTCCGATGTACCTACTAAATCAACGGACACCTGTGTTGCCATGTTAATGTTTGAAATAGTTCCTTAAATATGTGAGGGCGCCGGTAGCTCAGTGGTATGCGTGCATGACTTCTGAGCTCAAGGTTGTGGGTTCGTAGCCCGACCGAGGCCCTTAGTTTATTTTATCTGGGAGGTAAAATAAACTTAAGCACGCCGTCCTTCAGATGGGACGTTAAGCGATGGTCCCGAGCCTGTACGATGTCAGGTACCTACTCGTTAAAGACCCCTACCCTAAATTTTTATTCACGTAGGCAAAATTTAGGACTCCCACAGTAGAGTCGGGCTCATGTCCACCAGAGTGACGATAGAGCGCTCTGGTAGTAGGCGGTCTGACCTCGTAGTTAAAGCCCGGGCATGAGTCATAAAACCTAACCAAACCTAACCCTTAAATATGTGAAAAACACATGATTTGCTTTGAATTAAATTGATTTTTTTATTCTTTCAATGCAATGTAATTATTCTAGAAAAAAAGTATGTACATGTAACAACTGATTGACAGTAGAACAGACTGATAAAAAGTGTGTGCTTTAATTATATCATTATATTAAATAACTTCTAAGTTGAGAAACGCGGACATATTGTGGAAACTTGTAATAAATAAATAAAACAAACTTATTTTTGAAATATTGTCTATTCCACTAAAGATATATATACATATATAACTACCGGTTTCGGCTTTATACCATCGTCAGGTCTAGTTATGAACTAAAGTTTTAGTTCATAACTAGACCTGACGATGGTATAAAGCCGAAACCGGCAGTTATATATGTATATATATCTTTAGTGGAATAGACAATATTTCAAAAATAAGTTTGTTTTATTTATTTATTATATTAAATGACTAACTGGTTGGATCATAACCAAAAACATGAGGGTTCTGTCCGATCATCTACTTCAGATCCATACAAAATGTGATGTAGATGCCATATTGGACAACACAGAGTCAAAAAATGCTAACATTTCCTACATTTTATCTACTTCCAAGGGGAAGAAGACACTATTCACTTATCCGGACTAGACATGTTTTCCATCGAAGAGAAGCCTCATTTGACGAGGTGCTCATCATAAGCCCAAACCTGGTTTGTGTTTATTTTGTTCCTGGCAGAGAGAGCCCCTGTTAACTGGTAGGCCCCTTGAGAAGGCGGTTAGGCCGACAGGTCCCTTGGCTCACATATGTCCAAGAAGGGCCCCCTATGTTAGCCTGGACAGGGCCCGCCACATCTGTGAACTACCATATCTCACACACACCACAACTAATCCACCCCTCCCCCTATAAAGGTCCGACAGGTTCTCTAACCGTTTCCCAGGTTTTTGCTTGTTTTCGCCGTGTGTAGTTTTTGCCGAAAGGGCCCCCTCTAATGACCAATTAGCAGAACGGCCCCACCTCTCTCTCCATGTTTACAGTCGGCCTCTACTTATCCAACTAACATTCAAGTACCTATTTGTCTACTTTTTTTCTAGAAAGAGAGAAAGTGTCTTCAAGACATTCCTCTCTTTCTCATTCTCTTGTCTTAAAGAGCGAGAGAGAGAGAGGAAGGAGAAGTGTATAAAACTAACTATAACGACAAACAAAGAAGGAATGTTTGTTAAAACACTTTAACAGAGAAAAAAAGAAAAGTGTCTTAATGAGATAGAGAGAGACAGAGAGAGAGAGAGAGAGGAAGGAGAAGTGTATAAAACTAACTATAACGACAAACAAAGAATTAATGTTTGTTAAAACACTTTAACAGAGAAAAAAAGAAAAGTGTCTTAATGAGATAGAGAGAGACAGAGACAGAGAGAGAGAGAGAGCGAGTGAGAGACAGACAGAGAGAGAGACAGAGAGAGAGAGTCTTGAAGAGAACTAACTAAAAGGACAAACGAGATGACGCGCTAACTAACAAATGTCTCAACACACTTCATACTTTAATGCCTTAACCTTCTCTTTCGTGTCCCCAAGTGCCTTCTCTTTCGAGTCCCCACCTGCTTCCCCTTTCGAGTCCCCAACTGTCTCTCCTTTCGAGTCCCCAACTGTCTCTCCTTTCGAGTCCCCAAGTGCCTCCCCATTCGAGTCCCCAAGTGCCTTCTCTTTCGAGTCCCCAACTGCTTCCCCTTTCGAATCCCCAAGTGCCTCCCCTTTCGAGTCCCCAAGTGCCTTTTCATTTTGATTCCCCAACTCACTATTCTAAAAATTGTAATAAATATACATTTCTCAGAAGGATATTCGAAAAATAAAAGAAATAAAAAACCTCATTGAATACGAATAACTCGATCTGGGGAAGTACAATGTCGTTGAATCACCGACAACTTTTTTCTTTTTTTCACGATATCTGAAAACATGAACTTTCAGTAGATCTGGGATCCATTCAATTAGGTATAGATGTGTGCCGAGTACCGATGGGTGATGGGTGTTTAAAACAGAGCGGCAACCTGAAGATAGCTCTATCGCCACATCTATAAGCCACAGAAGCTGAAGTGACGTTTAGCCCATTAGAAGGAAGATTAACCCGGCTGAAGATATATCTGACAGAAGAAGGAAGCATACTGGTATCTTGAGATCCAGAGCGGGTCAGGTTGGCTTCCTCTTAATTCCTCAACGTATCTCAGCTACTAGGTTTTTAGTAGAATCCTCTCCTCTAGTCCCCCCTCCCCCTTCTCGGCTGAAGATATATCTGACAGAAGAAGGAAGCATACTGGTATCTTGAGATCCAGAGCGGGTCAGGTTGGCTTCCTCTTAATTCCTCAACGTATCTCAGCTACTAGGTTTTTTAGTAGAATCCTCTCCTCTAGTCCCCCCTCTCCCTTCCCGCTGAAAATTGATAGTGTCTTCCTTATAAGGTTCTGGATACAGATATAAAACAGTTTGTCCATATATTCATTCCATCGGGAATTATCGTGTTCACAGACAGAGATAGACAATATCTGTACTCGGTCTACCTGGGCAAGTAGAGTGACAGAGTTGGGCTTGGTATTGTTTATGGCTGCCGGTGTTTACAAATAAACAGAAAAAAATATAGAATCGGTAAAAGATAAGAAAAAACAGTTGATTAGTTGAAAAAAGTTAATTGGCAGGAGAATGTTTGTTTTATTTAATGTATACATAACATAGTGGGAAACAATGATGCACTTTAACTAGCAGCTGATAAGGGGCTTAGCTTGGTGCAACACACATAGTTTCAGGCTTTATTCTAACTTTACGTTATCCGGGATGGCAGAGAATAATCCAGGCATTATATTCACCAGTGGTCTGGAACTATAGGGAAGCTAACTCCCCCCAGAATATCGAATGTTAAGAAAGAAAAAAAGACACTTTCATCTCTACATCTCTCTGAAGAAATTGTCATCAACATACTTCAATACAAATTATCTTTATAACTACAGTTTCTCATTACACTTCTTGTTATTTTTATGTAGACATCAAATAAACAATTAGAAAAATAGTAAGATCATAAACACTTATTACTTATGGATATTTGTCAAAATATATCAAAAGTATTCCTGTAGAAATATAAATCCCAATTGGAAATATTTGTCAACAGTTATTAATCTTTTAGTAAAAAAGAAGGAAGCAATCAAGAAGGCTCTGTTTTGGTTGGAACAGGAGCGCTGCACCAGGAGAAAGGAAGTGGCAGCTTCTCTAGGTCAGTTTCCTGTCAAAACTTGTTTACATAACAATGAACATTTTTTAATGATTATATTGGCTCCGATGACCGTTCTCCATCACCTATCTATTATTATTTAAATAATTTTTTTCACAAGAAAATAAGGAATCGAAACGTCTACAAACACGAAATCGAGGGACTCTTGCGTTTCTGATCCCAGGATTTCCAACTGAAATTTAGGGGGGTTGGGTGGAGGCCGAGGTAAGCGAGGCCCCATCTCCCAACCATTAAAAAAAAATTAGTTTTGCTGTTCTCGGTTGATATCCCAACGCGGTGCATCTCAGTGTGAACAAAAAAAATATTGAACAATTAAAGCACAATCATCCACCAACAAAAGCGCCTTATCAGGTATCTTGGTAGCTCTGGGAATTAATTCAGGTTTACGTTGAGAAGCTGGAAGCGTCATAGGAACTAGTTCATTGAACTTAGGAATGATGAAGGGGGAGGTCAAGTTCCTGCTTAGACATGTGGTGTTTACCTGTTATCTCAGATACTACTGACACAGATACAAAGAGATTAGGACAGCAAGGTCTAGGTTCTGATAAGGAAGACAGGGAGGAGGAATGCGCAGACTCAGTAGACAGGAGAGTCCTTCTAGGAAGATGGATCACTCATCCCACTAACATTCCGTCTACTTACCAACTTTCGTCTTATTTAAGGCAAAATGCAGGGCCGTTCCTGAAGGGACAAATTGCTCAGCTAGGATTGGATACGCCAGAAATCGAAGCTCACATTTGACTATTGTCATTGTCATTGTTATCCAATTGTTTTATAAAATAAAAACAAACTCCTCAGCTCTAATATTTAAAGGTAGAAAGAAGTGTAATCCATGAAGCCCCTCTTTTTCAATATCCAATTTTCCTATGATCTAAAGACTGTTATCTATAAGGCTGCAACGAATTCACTCCTCATGACTAATATTAAATAATTATTATTCATCATATAAACGATAAAAGTTAAACGTAAAAAGTTCACATTCAACCCCCTCAGAGCTACATCCCTTATCTTGAAAATACTAGGATTTTTTCGCTTGATATTTTCTTTCTTTCAAATTAATTTTTGCTCAACTGATTTCGCGTTAGATCTGCGCAGACAGACGGTCATCAAACTGTTGTTAATAGAGTTTCGTAAACGCTCTTAACCTTAAAAAAACAGAAAAATATGTTGTATATAAAGTCCTGCGTTTTGAGCCCTGGACATGTCCATAAGGCATCTCTATATACTTTGCGTTAAATGATCCCAACATCGAACATATGTTTACAACAATATCGAACTGCAGTTCACCTCCATACTTGGGCAAACAGAACGGACATAGAATATGGGAGGAAGAGAGGAGATACGAGAGGTAAACAAGGGCAGCAGCCTGCAGAGAACTGGTCCTTTCTGCCCGAGTTGGCAGGACAACAAGACAACTATAACTCACCTCTTGTGCTGTGGAGTCCTGTCTCGCTGTCGTCGGTTCTTGAACCAGTTGCTCACCTGGGTTAGAGTCAGTCCCGTTCGCTTGGCTAAGGCACGCTTCTCGTCAGGGGTCGGGTATCTGGCAAAACATAATAAAGCTCCATCAGTATAGGCAATTTGAAGGTGGAGTGATGAGCAGGTTGTAGGTCCATGGAACTTTCCCATAGGTCTGTCAGTGGGCTTTGGAAAGTGCGCAGTGCTCCTCATTTCATTGAATAAATGTTAGTACAGTTATATATATATATATATATATATATATATATATATATATATATATATATATATTATGACTCATGCCCGGGCTATAACTACGAGGTCATATCGCCTACTACCAGAGCGCTATTTCGTCAGTCTGGTGGATCTGAGCCCGACTCAACTGTGTATATATATATTTTTCTCACAGTTCTCAATTTTGCATTTCGTTGTTTTTTACATTTATTCTACATTTTCATTGACAAAACAAAAAAGAAAAAAAGTCGAAGAGCTGTAGAGTTGAGCTTAAAGTCGCCGTAAAAACCTATAATAAATTAAATTTAAACAAAACTTCTTTAAAATACTTTTTGAGATATACCTAATTGATTTTATGCAAAAAAGAAGGCAAATTGAAAATTTTACCAAATCAAGAATAACTTTTGAAGGTGAACGAATCGGACCATAGTTTATTAGAACTTTTTTGTTCCGAATGAAGTGAAGAACCATATCCCGAAGTATTGCCAGAGGTTGCTGACATACATATTTATTATTATTATATTTTTAAAGATTATATCTAGTATTTATGTTATTATTAATTTGGCTGTTTAATGTCTCTAGTCATGATATGTAGTTCTCTATATAAATCTTTTTATATTTTCCTCTTAGTCTAAATCAACTTAGTTCCTTTGTTTTTATTATGTACAGTCTCCATTTTCCAATTATTAATTGTAAAAATATTAGCTTAATTCCAGAATTTCACTTTTTTAAATTTTCTGTAAGTATTGTTACTATTGTTTCTTCTTTCCCCTGCCCTTTTATTAAATTATATTATATTATTTTTTAAATCATATTTATTGTAGTTCATTTTAGTTTCTTTTTATTTATTATTACTACTTACCATTATTATCTATTTTAAATTATACATATTTTTTCACCAAAATTTAGTATGAGGATTTAGGAAATAAATCAACTGTTGAATATTAGCACAAACGGTCGACTGGTTTTGGAGGAGGAGCGAAAAGTTACTTGAGTAATTCGTTGTGGGGAAGTCAATTGTCGGTGATTCACTACTGTTACGTCACGTCACGATCTCTTTCCAGAGACTATGGAGCATTTCTGAATGTTCAGGGAGGAAGGCTGTAGCGATCTTTCACTAAGTGCATACGTATATGTACTCGTACACTACTGCAGCAAAGTGTTAGTCAATTCATTTATTATCCATCATATTATTGACATCAAATTTACTTATTTTTAATTTTTTTTTACGGATTATAAATATCTCCAATAAAATTTGAATAAAAAAAAGTGATAGTTGAGAGATAAGGTGGCCCTAACTTGTTGAGAGATAAGGTGGCCCTTACTTGTTGCGCTTGTAGGAGTCCTTGAGTGCGTTCCTCGACTTCTCCTTGAAGCAGTAGACTGTCTCCTCGCCGTCCCAGATGGTCTTGGGAAGGGGGTACTTCTTGCGGAGGCGGTACTTGTCCACCGCCCCCAGGGGCCGCCCCCGGACCTTCTCCGCCTCCTTGTAGTGGGCCATGAACCACATTTGCTGCAGTTCGTTGTGGTACCTGCAACAAAATGCACAACATGAGGCACCTCTCTAACAGACTCTTCAGGGCAGTGAAGTATTAACAGGTTCTTCCGGCGCAGCCCAGCAGTAACTTTGGAGGTAATAAGTACGTTGGTCATTACTTAAAATCGAAATCACAAAATTGTAGGCAGTCACTTTTACCACTGAGCCACCGAGGCCTCTCTGGATAATTCACATATCGAAGCACCCTCTCAGACTCTTAGCCACACACACTAACCAATGGGCATTCAAATACCCTTTCAGGGTAGTAGCCATTCAGACTAACCACTGGAGGCTTTAGTTGTCTCAGGATAAACTAAAACCTCCTCTCAGGATAGTGACAAAAACCTCTAAAGTATCCTCTCAGAATAATGACACCAACCACTAACGCCTCCTCTCAGGATAGTGACACTAACCACTAAAGCCTCCTCTCAGGATAGTGACACTAACAACTAAAGCCTCTTCTCAAGTTGGATGGTTATAGAGATATCCTGGAAATTTCAGCCGTTCTTGAGTTATTCAAAAATAAACAGACACTAAACCTAGATAAGAAAAATGTAGGATTCCCACTGTAGAGTCTGGCTTATGTCCACCAGAGCGACGAAAGGGAGCTGTGAATTCGGCAATATGACCTCTTAGCTAAAGCCCGGGCATGAGTCACAATAACCAACTACCATTAAACATAATTCTAATACTAAAAGCGTTTGAAACAATTGTGGTGATATGTTTGAACTAAACACTAAGTGAAAGGAAGGAAACGGCGGTCCGATCTCGAACCGGGATATCTCTACCCTTTTAAAATAGCAGCGCTATGAAATAACACATCCATATTCTCAAAAACATCACTCACTCTTTTCAGAATGGACAAATAAAGCATTCCTTGCTGCTAAAAGCTCTCGAAATTAGCTTTCAATCAGAAAACGACCGTGTTTAGCAAAAATATGGGAAATATACTTTTTTAAGGTAGAATTAGCGGACCTACATTTATGGAAACGTTGAAAAGCATCAAAATTTGACTGCTGAGAATATGTGACCACCCTGTATCAATAATAGCAAGAGGAGGAGAGACCGGTTCAAGTGGCGCACCACAATGACTAGGCCACGCACCACAATGATGTCTTTCTCCAGTTCTTCTTGTGTTGCTGGACGGAGATGGTACCCTTTGAAGGACGTGTCCCACACATGTCGTTGAGGATGTTCTGTGCACCGAGGGCCCGCCCCCTGATTGTTTGCGGTGCATTGTGCCCGGGGGACGGAAGCGCATGTTGGAGGAACCCCTCAATGCACTCACTACCTGCACCTTACTACCTCCTGTAACACCTTCTTCAGCTACATTGACAACTAACTACAATACAATTCACATCCTTTTATAGCCTTGTCGAGATCTTTTCCACAAAATAGGAGCACCAATGTGTTAGATCATATCTGTAGAAATGTCAGTAGTAGCCTCACCACAGGAAGAATGTAGGTACAGTAAGACCTAGAATATCCGGATTTTTTTTTTTTTTTCTTTGAAAATCTATTTGAAAATAATTCTTCTCTCTTCTCTTTTTAACCCTAGAACGACACCGTTATTTTAGCATTCAAATATGACACCGTGGGGTCTAGGGGACCCCAAGCTCAATATTCTCAAATTCATAAAAATCGAATGAAATTTAAAACTTATAAATCTTTTTGGTACACTCAATACATCAACTATTAAAATAACAACTATTTATTCTTAACAGAACAATAACCGGACGGTAACCGCAGTTGACTAAAAAACTTACTTTTTCTTTTTTCAAACAAGTAGAAAATAAAATATCAAAATGGCTGATGAGCCAACAAAATTAATAATACTTTAAACTGGAATGATTGTAGTTACATAATCAGAAAACAGAACAATAAAATCATTAAAAATGTCCATGTGCCAGGCATCAGCATTCTATGCATTTTCCGGATCGATGGTCATCGCTAATGGCACGTTGACACGATTGACAAGCCCTTTTCGTCTTCGTCTTTTTCCCTCGGGCAGAATGAACATTTAGATTTCTTATCTAGCAACACTTGAACGTTTGAAGAAGATTCGGGGGTTGCTACATCTCCTAAAACCTGTCGAATCGTCTCTGTGTTCTAACCATGGTTTGACCTATCAGTCGCTATCAGAACTGGAAGCGTCTCCACCGAAATCTTCAACTTCTAACTCGTCCAAAATTCTCCTGATTTCTTCAGAATTGTTATACTGCCGAACTTCAGTCATTTCTAGTGTGTTGTTAATAATAATATAAAATAAACACCAAAAAAATGTATGCAATTATAAGACTAGAATTAAACTACAAGATATTAATGACTAGGCGTTAACTACACCTGCGGACCCCAGGACTAGTTTGTTCACGCACAGCTCAAAGATTAGAAGAAGACTGAGTGTACCAAATTCGGAAATAGGTGGGGGAGATGTGTTGGTGTATTTAGGGAGAGGGCAGAATGGTCAAAAATCACAAGAAAGCCAGTAAATTTTACAGTAACCAAAACGTTGGGGTCCCCAGGACCCCAGGTGTCGTTCTAGGGTTAAATGTTGCAAACCGAAATATTACATTGTTAAAAATAATTGTTATGGTTTTTATTTCAGTTTGAAGTAATATTTTTTAAATGATACATAATAACTAAGAAGGGTACAAACCCTTCCTCGAATGGCTCCAATTCAAGGTCCATCTGTTAATGTTATTACTATGGCTCGCATGTTAATGCATTTTTATCTCTGCTTTGTACATCACTATTATGACTATTAAAACATGTTTTGGACCAAAACGGTTCGATTAAAGTAGCTTTTATTTTGCATATGTCTGCATATTTGACCATAAATGCATATTTATCACATTTCAGTGGTTTTCGCATATTTTAACTGCATATTATGTTGCGCCAATTTTTTTCATTTATGAAAAAAAAAAGTTTAGAGCCGAAAAAGAATTAATGCTGAGTGAGACACGCAGAACACTCAGAAAAGCCGCGGCTTTAATTTTCTAGGAAGTTTGATGGATGTTCGAATTCTGAAAATCTCCTCCCCTTCCTTTAAATCTCAAACAAAGTAAACAAACGCAATTATTTCAGTTCAGTCTACATCGTTCATAGCATCAGCAAAGATGCCAAAACTAAAGAGCAAAACGAGTGAGTTAATGAAAAAGTATTTACGCGATATCCCTAATGAAACTATTCGAACCGATTCCGGGATTTTATATTGGACAAGTTGCAATGTAGTGGTTTCAACGGCTCGGAAGTCTCAAGTGACAGCACATTGGGACGACCAAACATAAAGAAAACTTAAAAGTGAAACAAAAGGCAACTCAATCGTTCCTTACTCCTTCAACGGCATCCACTAAAAAATCACCAGTTTTTCAGGACTTATGTCGCGCATTTGTAAGTGCGGATATTCCATTTTATAAAATTAACAACCGCGAGTTAAAACACTTTTTGGAAACGAACATTGGCCTCCAATTGCCCGACGAGAGTACCATTCAGAAAAATTATCTCTGTGAAAATCCGCAGCCATATCAAAGACGGTCCAATTTGGGTGTCGGTGGACGAAACTACTGACGCTCTAGAAGGTATGTAGCTAACATTATTATCGGAAAGCTCTCTGAAGAACCATCTCAACCCTATCTTCTAAATTTACAACTCCTAGATAAATGGAACCACGAGACGATTGCCCGATTCTTTAATGATTCGATGTCCTTGATTTGGCCAAACAGAATTTTACACAAAAAGGTATTTCTTTTTCTTACTGACGCTGCTCCATATATGGTCAAGGCTGCCAAACCGTTGAAAACATTTTACCCTAATTTGATTCACGTAACCTGCCTAGCACATGCTCTTCACAGAGTTGTAGAAACTGTCAGAAATGAATTTGAAGATGTTGATGCACTCATTTCCAATGTGAAAAAAATCTTCCTGAAAGCGCCGAGTCGAGTAAAACTATTAAAAGAGACCTACCCAGAATTAAATTTACCTCCTGAACCTATTATCACAAGATGGGGAACATGGCTAGAAGCAGCCCATGACTACTCAATAAATTTCGACAAAATTAAAAATGTGGTTTTTAAACTGGATGATGCAGCAGCGATGTCAATACAAAAAGCCAAAAATTTACTCCATAAAACTTCTTTGAAAAATAATTTATGCTTCATTTCGACAAACGTTGGGTTTTTAGTCGAAACCATAAAAACCCTGGAAACACAAAATTTATTGCTGTCAGAAAGCTTAGCATTGGTAGAGGATGCTGTAAGAAAACTAAAAAATATCCAAGGACCTTACAGTTCAAAAATACATCAAAAAGTAGAGGATGTTTTTTAAAAAAATCCGGGACTTGAAAATTTACGAACGATTAGTAACATTTTTAAGGGAACCATCGAGGAAGAAGATATGCCGTTCAGCCCTTCTGAATTAGCGACGTTTAAACGTGCTCCGGTGACTTCAGTGGACGTTGAAAGATCATTTAGGTAGTAGATATAAAAAAATTTTAGGTCCGATCGGCAAAGTTTTACTTTTGAAAATTTGAGGAAGTATGTTGTTGCCAACAATTTTAAAAATGAATAACTTTTTTCTTATAACCTTATTTAGTGTTTTATTATAATAAATAATTTATTTGATTGTGCATATTTTTTTTTGTTTTACCTGCATATTTATCAAAAATAAATGCATATTTTATGCACATATTTTTAATTTTTAATTGCATAAACATCCGAGCCCTAGTTGATATATTTATTACAATTATGGTTAACCTCTCAGAAGACAAGATATTGTTTGTAGTAAATTGCAGTTCAGGATCTCAAAACACCTCCCCCCACCCTAGCAGCTAAGAGTATGTTTGGTCTTTGCCTGAGGTCTTTAGGTATATATCCACGGCATTGAAGAAGACAGAAGCTAATAATATAACAGAAATATCTACAATTATATAATGTTATGTTAATTATATAAAGTACATCAAGGCATTGTTCACCAACGGGACCCTTCAATGTGTGATCTCATCATATTTCTATGTAATATTTTAAAATTGTTTTTAACATGAAATTGTTGGAGTTTGTTGTTCTTTCCTGACGTATTGTTGTATTATTTTATATATAGAGGGAAAAAATCTATTTAAAATAAATAATTTTGTTTTGACAAAAATCAAAAATGTTTTCATAAAAATTCAATCAAAGATCTGCGTAAAAAAAGCAATACAGCTGCCAGGAAAACCGAATTGGTCGGTAAAGCACTTATATCAATAAATAACTTTGGTAATGTTCCTAGGAAATGTCTATAGGAAAAACCTTCAGCATTAAATAGAAACATGTAGACCATTTCATATTTTCCTTGTTTCTTCTAAAAACTAGCACTCCTGCAAAACCTGTTAACGTTGCGTCACCTCCCGTGCCCCCGGGAGAGACTTGATGAGAACTAAGGCCGCGGGGAGTGCTTAGCATCAAAACCACTCACTCAGTAGCGTCTCTCTCATCCTGGTTCAGTCAGGCAGATATCTTAAAGCAGATAATTGACCCAACCTAGGTCCTTTGTTTGTTTGTGTGCTACACAATATCAGTCGCCATGATTAGTTTCCCAGCTTTACGAAGTATAGCACAAGTTACGTCATCAGTCACAAATTCAATTTTGAGTTTTCATCCAAATTTTTTGTTTTACACCCCCTTATTCCAAAAAGCAAAAAAGCATTTCCTGTCTATGTCCCTTTGAACACGTTAGATTTTCTCACAACTCTGAACAACTGGATTCTTCGTGCAACATTTTTCCCCTTTCAATGGAATCACTACAAATCATCATTATATTAAAATCAAACAAACAATTATACTCCTCTTCCTATCGCCCTATCAGTCTTCTTCCTCTTTGCGAAAACTTTTTCGAAAAGTTGGTACACTAATGAACTTTCAATATCATAACTTCCCAAGAAGCTCACTCAGATCATTAGTTGGGCTTTCGTTGACAATACATAGGTTGGGAAGAAAATATATGGAGCAGGGGTCTTTCTTGAAGTGTCAAGCTTTAGATCGAGTTTGGCACGAGGCACTGCGGTTAGGGATCTATCGATACAAGTAAAGTATCGACTTTTAGTAGATACCAAGTACTTTTGGTATCGATACTATCCTTTCGATACCAAGTAGGTATCGAATAGATATTACTTGTATCGATTCAAAGTACTCGTTTCAAATTTCAACACTTACAAAAATTATATAGTTTTCAATTCATCAAAATCGTTCATCGTTTATTTTCCCCGTGGCCCCATTAAAATCTCATCCTTTGGAACAATGGGATGAAATGAAATGCGTATTCCCACTCCTGTACAAACAGGCATTGACAATGGAAAAACTATTATTTTTAGAGTGCCTTTCGGGGCAAGAACTTTTTCAATAATTGTACGTACATATATTCTTTCTTTGTTTTGTTCAACTTTGTAATTTATTTCTAATAATATAATTTGTTTTGTCTCCAGTACTTTTATCTCTTTAGTTAGAAGAATAAATTGTAAGTTTATTTTATAAGGCTTTTTAATATTTTCATTCAGTTTGATTTGCCAAGAGAAATTGTTCTTTTAGATGTAATAACTTTTAATAATATAATTTTATCTTTTCGATTTCATTTATTTGTTTTTATGCCCACTACAATATTTCATTTATACCTTTCCAATTTTATTGTTTTTTATATATAATATATATTTATACATTTTTAAAAATTAATAATACAAAGTACTCGATTCAATCGATACTGCTCAAGAGTAAACGTATCGATACCTTGTGGTATCAATTGAACCCTAACTGCGGTACAAATTAAGACCAGTACTTATATCTCATCCGAACTCTGCTGTGTCTTTGTTGCAGCCCATTTTGGCAGTGAGTGCCGCAAGGGTATATTTCATAGACGCTATCCACCACTCGAATTGAGAGCTGATGTAACACATGGAAAGCTAAACTAAACACGGACAACTAACGTATAACGTTAACACTAAGACAAGATAACAAGCCCCGCCACAAACAAACACCTTGAGATATTTAAGACTTATACACGACAGAAGATTGACATGAAACCCTCATTGGTAATACATTAAACAGACGACTTAAAATGCTTTATTCCCAACTGAACAGACACTCGGAATTATCCTTAACGCCACTTTGTGTTGCATCTTGCTAATCAAACCATTCTGGATATACGACTCACAATACGTCTTTAGAGTTTCCAATAATCAGAATGGCCAGAGAACACTCCACAATGATCATGTTGAACACAGTAGGTGACAATCCAGGATGATCTATACAGACGTTTCTACAACAAATTGAACACAAACACGAATCCATACACCCACTCACCCACCCCAGGAGGCTGAAGACGAGGTGGAACCGTGACTAACTTCAAACACAAATTGCAACCCCCACACCTTTTGAAAATATGTAAATATTCCCAGACAACCCAATACATCATTTATAACTTTGATCCTGAGGAGCTGCCGCTGGGAGGACATCTTCTCTCAAGCCACTTAATACAGCACACCTTTCTACTAGCAAATATTTAAAATCTTTCTGTAGCTATATTCCATCAACTATTTAAATTTCAATCTATTAATCGCTGTAAGATATTTCTAATTAAAAGGAATACAATTTCATTGCTTATATACCCATTATTCTTTTCGAAATAGACCTTTTATTTTTTTATTTGTTTTATTAACTTTAACAACTTCTAAGTTGAGGAACGCGGACATATTGTGGAAACTTGTAATAAACTGTTCAGTTCATAACTAGACCTGACGTTGGTATAAAGCCGAAACCGGTAGTTATATATGTATATATATCTTTAGTGAAATAGACAATATTTCAAAAATAAGTTTGTTTTATTTATTTATTAACTTTAGTTTCGTCGCATCACCGTTTGAACACTGTTTTCTTCCATTTTGTTTTCAACTAAATGTAAGTAAATTTGTAATACTACTCTGGTATTCTGTGAATTGTATGAAACATGTGGGTAAAGGAAATGTTAAAATAGGACTAATTTGGAGGCTTCGTATCTGTTTTAAATCATATCGACAAAACAGTTAACTATATCCACTGTAGTTTTCAATTATGACTGCACTATTTTAAATCAAGAAATATACACAATTTGTTGTTATGTTCGTGAAGTCTACTGAATCTACTAGTAAAATTTATAAGATTAGGAAGAATTAACAAGTACAAGTTAAGAAGTACATGCACTCAAGACTCTCCCAGAACTGAGCTGTCACAAAGAAGTAGAGGATACGATACATGTCAAGTCTGAAGGCCCTCCTGTGGGCCCAATATTAGTTATATCAAAACAGATCAATAATATAATAAAGATATCTAGTAATATTACAATTTAAAAAAATGACCACCTGACAGACTTAGCGCCACAGGTCAATAACAGCTTTAGGCCACACAACCGGAGAAATAGAAAATAAATAACACTGCGAAATGCGAGTGAAAAGAGTATTAACATGGGAAAGAGTCAAGACTCCTCAGAAGAAGTGAAGGAGGACAGGGAAGCAAAAAGAGAATGCTAGGGTATGAAGGATATAACAAGAATATAGCTGTCAGACTGTCTTCTGAGAAGTTGACACCATGTTAGTTATCCGAGGCTGTTGGTACATACCTGGGCTGGAAGCCGTGGCTCTCGAGGATGGCATACAGCTCCCGGTAGGCCCCTCTGTGGAAGGCCACCAGCGCCCTCGCTCGCAGCACAGTCTCCTGGCCCCGTAACAGTTCGTTGGGTGGGAGCGACCATAGGAAGCGCGCTAACTTCTCACAGTCGCCGCTCTGATGGAGTGCTTCGCACACTGTGGACACTTGCTCCGGAGTGAAGCTCACTCCACGAAGCTCCAATCTCGCCTGCTCCATTCTCTCTACTGAAGGGCGGGACCCTCCCCCTTCCCCCTCCACATCCCTCCTATCCCCTCCCCTCACCTTCATCCACCAATCTCTCACTCTTTAGCTCCTCTAAAAAAAAACTGAAATCGGACCTAAGATATATTGTACTAGGAAGCAATGGAATAGTGAAATACCTGAACCTTGATGTTCTGAGTTCTGACAGTACTAGGCTAGGGGTCTTCAGCCCCCCGTGTCTTCGGTATCTCCATACGTCAATACGACATAACTGAAAAAACAGCAAGATATCCATAATTAAAAGAAAATTCAATATATCGTATCAGTTACTTTATATGCAGCTACTGGAATTGACCAAACTTAGTTCTATAACGTTTTTCACAGATAAATCAAACATATTGCCAAAAAAAAAATGGAACTTTACACTTGAACCGGAGGGCCACAAAACGGCCGCAGGGGCCGTACCAGAGAGCCACAAGAGCGCCGACCAGAGAGCCACGGTCCACAGAGGCCATCACTGATCCACGATCTACCACCTCTCTAAACTATCAGGTTCAACAAGATATTTATTCTCAGAAATGGGTACCAAAAAATTCGAGTACCCGGTTCTAGAGTCAGAAACCAATCTCAGTACTTCAACCGTCTGCCAGTTGTAAGTTCAACAAATAAAGAGATAGAAGATATAGAGGGAGAGCTGAAACTTATGTGTAGACTCAAATTTGGAGATCGAAGGCCGTTCAAAAGAGCAATAACAGAAAGAAGGGCAAAAAAAATAACGAGATCAAATATTTTTAAAAAATTGCACGCAATTTACCTTATCGGGAAACGAGAACCGGGTACAAAAGTCAAAAATTCAAAAACCTCGGTTCTACAATGGCCAGGCACCGGTCTCGGTTCACCCGGAACCGTCTACCAGCTTTACTGATGAAATATCATCGAATCTCATTGAAGTCTATTTACCGACATTACTGTATTGTTTTTTTTAGAAAATATGAAGAATCGGTGCCACAAGGATCACAAACATTCTATATTTCTTCATCGGCTATTTTTGTTAGAATCAGGACAATGTTTCATCTTTACTTATATGTAGTTGGAGCCTTTCTTCTGACATTGCTGCAATAATGTGTTTCTCTAGGCTACAGAGGCTTCACCCAAACTTAAAGGTAAGTTTCTGCTCTCCCTCTAAACATTGAAATCTTTATTTGCTGGACCTTACCTTCAGTTTTGTTCTTTTGGGGGTCCTTCGGAATTCAAGGCTACACCCCGACTCACACGAATGTTTCCGCTCTCCCTCTAAACCTTCAGTCTCTTCATTGGTGGACTAATTTGACAGTTCCAGACCTGCTTGCCTATCTACCAACTTTGCTGTACTCGTCGTCCTTTACACCACAGTTTGTCCTATCCAATAAATTGGTTCTTACCAAAAATGTTCCTAACTAAACTTCCAATTGGTTCGATGCTCTCACATTTGAGGTAGAACCAATACGACTCAAGTTATAGCCAACAAAAAATGGAAAATAAATTTCCGTAGGAAATATTTCAAAGTAATGTTTAAATTGTTTCGAATTATAATTTATTTTTATATTATCGATAATTTTTTTATTACAAATAAAGAAAAAAATAAAATATACGTGATGTGGAAATTAGAGGACTTTCTTATACCGACCATGCTTTTAAAAATAACTCTCCGAACTGCCAACATTTCGCACTTTCTTTTTGTTTCATGTTTAATATTGAACGTATTTTTGCCCTAATTGTAATTCGTAAAAATATATACTATACTATATATATTTGGTAAATAAAATTAAATGTTTATTATTTATATAGGTATAAAATTAAATATTATATTTAGATATTTTACTCATATCATATTAATACGAACAAATATATGGCACTCCAGAGAGTGTAGGTACAATAAGGTGCTGTAGGATATAGTTCAAAATAATGTAACGCAGGGCAACCAGTTGAAAAATGTGTTTTTATTAAAACTTTTGTTAGTTTCAAAATTAATAATGAAGAAAAAAATGATAGCCAACCCTGATAGCCATATTATAGAAAATGGGTGTGATCAGAGAGATGCTTTAATTGAGGCGGGCAGGAGGAAATTATTCCGGTTACGGCTGAATCAACTAAACCAATTCAAATTTCAGAGATGTGTTTAATTCACGATTTTTTTCTACACGCTCCTATAAACTCAGATTTTGCAAAAACGTAATACATAAAAATTTCGCATCAACATTTCTGATAATCAATAGTTTAAAAAATTAAAACTGATGAACCCTTCTTTGAAGCATCATACTGAAGCAAATGCAGTTTTCAGATTAAAAATTGATTGATTTTTACTAGACAATAAACAAGAACGCAAGTTTCCAAAAATCTAAAAAAGTACTAAATGCAGGGCCGAAACCAAATACTGGAGTTGGAGCCCTACTGGAGTTGGAGCCCTACTGTAGTTGGACCCCTACTGTAGTTGGACCCCTCCTGTAGTTGGACCCCTACTGTAGTTGCACCTCTACTAGAGTTTGACCCCTACTCTCTGGAGGGGTGAACCTCTGCTGTAGTTGGACCCCTCTGGAGGGGTGGACCTCTACTGTAGTTGGACCCCTACTAGAATTGGACTCCTATTGTGCCCAGCTACCTCCAAGATGGGAGAGGACTCTGCCAGTCTCCTTCTATGGATGATCCTTTGTTTAGTCAAGTCAAAAACAGAAGACAATGAGACTATTTGATGTTGTTCTGGTATTGTCAAACTTTGGTCAGAAATACTCAAATATCACGTTATTCACCCGTAATGGTAACTGCTCCAAAACATTTCGATATCGACACTATTATTTACCTTATTTTCAACTAAACCTTTCTATTATTATTAATAGTCCATCCCCAAATCCCTGACCTCGCCATTTTGACATTTGTTTATTGCTTCCTCGCATATCCCAAGGATAGAGAAACCTTTGTCATCCTTTCCAAGAGCGAAGAATTTTTTGATCTTCAATTCCAAAATTTTCTTCACAACTGTTTAGGTGAAAAGACACACTTTTCTTCCATATCTGTTTGACTCCTTAATCCTTTTCGCAGGCCTAACTCAAGAAGCACTCAACGATTTTAGAAAACCTCATCAAAAGGGTACATTTTATCACAATATTTGTAGTGACAAAAAAGTTTCCGCTCAACAAAATACCGATAGTGATAATATATGTGATAGTAAGATGTTGTGGGACGAGATTTATCATAGAAATATCCGTAATGTAGGTTAGGTTAGGTTTTATGACTCATGCCCGGGCTTTAACTACGAGGTCATATCGCCTACTACCAGAGCGCTCTTTCGTCACTCTGGTGGACATGAGCCCGACTCTACTGTGGGACTCCTAAATTTTGCCTACCCTAAATTTTTATTTATCTAGGGTAGGGGTCTTTAACGAGTACCTGACATCGTACAGGCTCGGGACCATCACTTAACGTCCCATCCGAAGGACGGCGTGCTTAAGTTTATTTTACCTCCCAGATAAAATAAACTAAGGGCCTCGGTTGGGCTACGAACCCACGACCTTGAGCTCAGAAGTCAAGCACGCATACCACTGAGCTACCGGCGCCCTCATCCGTAATGTAAAAAAACATAAATAACAACGTCTTTTATTTCTATGGTAATGGAAATAATCAGCTGAACAATAATTATAGGTAGGTTCACATGCAAACAGCTGTAGTTCAATTAGGCACTGAAGATTTTCTTCCAAGGAAATAAAAAGTACCAGTTATTTGGATGAGAAAAAAGAAAGAACATAGATATTGTAAAAAAAAGAGGGGGAACTGAAAACTGTGTAGTTTTAAATGTTTCTTCAGAACGGGACCCCTGGGAACTGATATAGATATATTTATTTACATGTGGTTTTATTCTTTTACATTACGGATATTATTTATGGCGGGTGGAGAATGAAACCATTTCGCTATGATTTCTGTGTGCTTGATTGGGGCTTTGTGAGCGCTCCGATTCAAAAACTATTGTAGCATTGAACTTGAAATTTGTGAAGGAGATGTCACATGTATTAAGGTAGATCTGATTCGTCAAATACTCGTTAAAGACCCCTATCCTAGGGGAATAAAAATGTAGGGTAGGCAAAATTTAGGACTCGCAGAGTAGAGTCGGGCTCATGTACAGCAGAGTGACAGAGGAGAGCTCTGGTAGTAGGCGATAATAACTATTATTGTGAATTCACAATCTCCTTACACAACCCATATATAATATTAAATATTAATCTTGTCATTTTGCAGAGGAAGAAGACCCGGTTTCGCCCGGAAGGAGAGCGTACACGATGAAATAATAAAGAAAGAATAGCAAAAGAAGGAGAAATAATCGGTGTTAAATTATTGCAAATTCCAGATCAGAGAATCGAAAATGTCGAGTAAGTATTTGTGAGGCTTTGGGCGCCTTTTATTACTCAATGGTTTATATTTTTAGTAATTTGTATGTATGCGATGGGAAAGTTGAAAAAGAAATATAAACTTAAGAGTGGAATAAATAAATAATACCTAATAAAATACAGTGTCCCCACAAGGCTGTGGTCGTGGGAACTGCTCTCTACTGCTGACTCGGCTAGGCTAGCATGCAGTTCAACAACTTACATCTCACATCTGACACTTCACTCCGGTACATTGCTTCCTCAAACCAACATCACCGCCAGTAGTTCCTCCATCCCGACTTACAACTGCCTGCCTCATCATGTAAAAACAAATATCCCATAAAACATTAACCCTCAATTAACCATTCTCTAGACTGAAATACCTCCTGATAATTCGAACTCATATTTGCATGTAAATTGCAATACATTTTGAATTTGTAAACTTTTCATTGCTCTAGTGAAAAAAAAAAGAAGGATGTTATGTTCCACGACCAGTCACAGGCAACCTCGTGTAGCTTACCAACCTCGTGTAGCTTACCAACCTCGTGTAGCTTGCCAACCTCATGTAGCTTACCAACCTCGTGTAGCTTACCAACCTCGTGTAGCTTACCAACCTCGTGTCTAGCTAATATTCAGTATTTTTAAATATTACATTTACATATTTACTTTGTAATTAAGTATACACATTATTATTTTTTTCTGAAAAGAAATATAAATAACAATCCTAGTAGAAGTATGTTAATGTAAACAACTTCAGGAAGTCTTTCTAATTTGTTTGTTTACTTCTTCACCCTCAAGAAGACAGTCAATGGATGAGAGGACGCAGGTAGCTCAGTGGTATGCGTTCTTGCAACTGAGCTCAACATCGCGGGTTAGAAACCCGACCGAGGCCCTTAGATATTTCATCTGAGGCGTGAAAAAAACTTCGAGCACGCCGTCCTTCGGATGGGACGTTAAGCGATGGTCCCGAGGCTGTACGAAGTCATGTACTCGTTAGAGATCCCTACCCTAGCTGAATAAAATTTTAGGGTAGGCAAAATTTAGGACTTCATGTTCACAGACAGACAGAATTTATTTTCTGTTAGGGGAGGGGGGGGGGGGGGGGGGGGGGGGGGGCTACTGGAACATGACATCCGACACCTAACATGGCATTACCAGAGTAGGGGGAGCTCATTGTGACCCCACATGTCCCTCATTGCGCATACCTCAGAGGACACACGTCATGACCCGCCCCACCATGGCAGTGACCTCACTCCGCAATCACTGACAACTTCCCCACCTCCAATCAATCAACTACGTTTTCGGTTTCTTTGATTTGTTTGAAAATCAACAATTATCAACCCTATGAGGATCTCCATCCAAGTTGTCGAAATATTTATTTTATGAAGAGTTAGCTATATACACACATACAAGGACAGACAATAGGATTTTTTCCATTTTTGGAATCGGAAGAACTGAAAAATGAAATCTGCTGAAAACCAACGTGGAATTTCTGCCCGATTACATACCTTCCCCTATACTTTGTATTAATGCGGAAATAGAAAATTAAAAGTCGTCGGTCAATCACCGGCGATGTACTTCCCCAGAGTTAATTAATCAATTAACATTCCCCCCCCCCCCCCCCCCCCACTCCGTCTGCGCTAATATTCAAAAGTTGACTTACTTTGGAGCTGCTAAATCCTCAAACTAAATTCATTAAATCATAAAGTATTAGAGTTTTTGACTTGAGCCCCCCCCCCCCCCCCCCCTGAATCCCCCGTCCTTTCAACCGATAACGCTGAAATTTAACAGGTAATGTCCTCATTGGGTTTTGACTATTTTGAAATTTCAATTCGATACCTTCATTACATGGGCAGTTATTGGGGAGGCAGACACTTTTTTTTTTTCATTCTTGAAATCTAGAGTTCGGAAAACATGAAATTCCGTTGAAAACTCCGCTTCGAATTGTTGACCGATGACATAACTTCTATACTTGGCATAGCTGTCTAAGTAGCAATAACACGAAGCTTGCTTGGGTCCAAGTGACCAACCGTTCAGTCATTGTTTCTTTGAGGTGAGATATTATTTATTATTTTTTAAATATATATATTTATATATGTGCAATTGGCTGGGATTTGCTATTATTTTTTAAATATATATATTTATATATGTGCAATTGGCTGGGATTTGCTATTATTTTTTAAATATATATATTTATATATGTGCAATTGGCTGGGATTTGCTATTATTTTTTAAATATATATATTTATATATGTGCAATTGGCTGGGATTTGCTATTATTTTTTAAATATATATATTTATATATGTGCAATTGGCTGGGATTTGCTATTATTTTTATTTTTGCCTATTATATTGGCTAGTATTTATTTGATTTTATATTAACTATTATTTAACAATCAACGTTTGAGGGTCAACATTACATTAAGTACTGAATAACGATTTGTTACAATTTGATTAAAGTACTAATCTTGATACAAAAGTGGCCAAGAAATTGTATTATTGTATAGTTGGATTATTTTAGTAAGTTACCATCTGATTGCTTGTTTGGGATGTTTGCTCAAGTTAACCTGTATTTGATATAAGTACATTTTGTAGATGGCTGCATTTAATGCTTCTTATGTCATTATTTTGACCATATTCATTTTGTAATTTGCAATGTATGTCTATTGTTTACATTATGTATGCAAAAAAATATATTATACTAAAAGACTACATTAATTGGTATTTATTTAAGCTTATTCAACCCTTTCCCCATATAATACTTTTTTTTTCCTTCTTTAAGGAATTTCGACCACGAGGGGGTCATGGATGCCTGATGGATGCAGGTCTCTAGGGATCCTAGCGGGCTAAGTTAGATAGGCGCAGATTATTAATAATAAAGGTCGAGAGATATACGGAATAGAAAGGCTACGTTATAATTATAATTTAGATAGGAGGTTTGTGAAGTGCAGAAACTGAAATAATTGGGTAATTTGGGAGCTATTATTGGATAGAATTTCGGAAATATAAAAGCACTACCCCAGACACTTCACACTTGGGCTTCATGCATCCAGTTGAAAGCACTACCCCAGACACTTCACACTTGGGCTTCATGCATCCAGTTGAAAGCACTACCCCAGACACTTCACACTTGGGCTTCATGCATCCAGTTGAAAGCACTACCCCAGACACTTCACACTTGGGCTTCATGCATCCAGTTGAAAGCACTACCCCAGACACTTCACACTTGGGCTTCGTCTCCAATATACGAAAATCCGTATTTTATATATTCATCACAATATTTTCTCTTGACGCCTCTTTGAAGAACTGAAGACTGCGCGATTTCAACGTTTTGCACCGATTTTTCAGATCTATCATTTGTAGAACTCGGCAATACATCACTGTTCGTGTTTTGCTTGAGATTTTGGCACGTACCGGTTCTTAACCATTGATCCATGGGTTATTGAAAAAACCAAAATCAATACGGGGATCAATGAATTTTAATAAACAAAGACGATACAATCACAAACAATAACCTGTCACTTGTAAGCCGCGCGGTGAAGTGAACGAGAGTGCAGCGCCATCACAACAGTGGCGGCGACATCTCAAGTTACTGATGGCTATCGGCTAAATTTAAAAGTGCACTCCAAAAAAACGATATCGATTGCCAGATTTTCGATCATCGACTGTACATATTAACAACTTTACTGTATAATATTATTTATTAAAATAATTTTTATGAATTATAGGAAAAAACGTTTCTATGATATTTTTATGATTTAATTTTTTTTATTTTTTATGTCCGCAGTTATTGATTATTTTTCGCGTACCACCAACCAGCAACTCGCGTACCACAGGTTGGGAAACGCTGCTCTAGAGTTCCCCGAACGGGGGAACAAAGCCCTTCGAGCCTCCACCGGGAAATGTGAGGTCAGGACTTACTTATGGATGTATTTTTTTGGAAACTGCCGGATCGGTGTTTTAACAAACCTTACCTGGATGTGACATGGAGGACGTGGCGGGGTGGCTTTCTTTGGATGTCAATGACCAAGGTTTACATAAGTGGAGCCAGGAACAAGAGACGTTGGATACCTCTCTCAGACTATAGAGAGTTATCAGCCGGCTGCAAAAATAAAACAAAAACTACATTACATTTAAAACAATCAAAAAATGATTTACTTGTGTTGGGAAATATAGAATATAGATGAGCTCTGTGGTACCGTTTTGACATATTTTCTGAAAAACACATTAAGACAGCAATGTCGGTAGATAGGCAGCAACCAGAAACGATGATCGTCAACCACAAACAGATTCAGATATATTCGGAGGGTTGTTGTATACACCTAGGGACCTAAGCATCGAATGCTCTTAGCCCTTTCCTGTTATCTCTACAGCAAGAGACCGAAATTACATAAGATACGACTCATTAACGAGTACCTGTCATTCAAAAAAGCCCTGGATCGCCTAAGTTCCCATCCGAAGGACGACATGCTCAAGGTTTTACCTCTCAGATTAAATACCTATTGCGACCGCCCGATTTCGATCTCTTCAGGCAGCATGTGTAAAGGTTTTTTTTTTTTTTTTTTTTTGTATTTATTCATTTAAAGCCACACAACTATGTAAAGGATGCACAACCAGCGGCTGGGCTCACATGAGGTACTATACAGAAATAATAAAGATAAATATGACATGAGAGGCTTGAGAGAGGAAACCCAGCGGTGAACCCTCATGGCATCACTTCATACCAGGAGATCTCTATGCCAAACTCTCTTTAATCTTCTTGGGGGATTGTGGGTTTTGTACTTAAGATTTTGCAAACTTCCGGAGAAACGTTGGTATAAATGTTTAATGGTTGTGTCTATGGATGTGATGTTCAAGTCGCGGTGTAAAGTCTTGTTGCTAACGTATGGTGGGCATTGCGTGATCAGTCGAAGAGTCTTGGATTGAAATATCTGTATTCTTTTGATGTTTGAAGTCTTGGCTGTACCATATATTTGTAAGCCATAGGTCCAGAGAGGTCGGAGAAGATAGGTATAACAATTTAGTTTTTGTCGAGTAGATAATTTAGAACGCCTATTCAAAATACTGTACAATCGTCTAAGTCGCCGGTCTAGTGTGAGTCGTGTCGTCCGATTATGAGGGTTCCAAGTCAGCCTTCTATCGAGGGTTAATCCTAAATATTTTATGGAAGAGGTATGAGGTAATGGCTGGTTTTCAAGGAATACTGGGGGGCAGTCACCACGGCGGAGAGCGAATGTTATGTGTTGACATTTTGTGGTGTTAAATTTAATTTTCCAAGAATTACTCCAAACTTCAATTTTGTTGAGGTGTTGCTGTAGTATGAGTGAAGTGGTGTGAGGATCTGTGTGAGAGGCTAGAATGGCGGTGTCATCTGCGTATGTGGCTGTTAATGTGAGAGGGTCGGTGGGTAAGTCGAAGGTGTACATAGAGTATAATAAGGGGGCTAATATTGAGCCCTGAGGCACGCCGACCAGTATGAGGTGGCAGGAGGAAATAGCTGAGCCCTGACGGACGGCGAAATACCTATCCGTTAAGTGTGACTGAAGAATGAGATAATATGTATGGGGTAGGAGGGGTTTAAGTTTATATAGAAGTCCCGCGTGCCAGACCCGATCAAAAGCCTGAGATATATCCAGGAATGCCCCGGCTGCGTAGAGTTTTCGCTCTAATGCAGACGCTGTGTAGTCGACAACTCTGTGCAGTTGGTGGATGGTGAGGTGAAAAGAACGAAACCCAAACTGATGATCGGGAAGATGAAGTGAAAGGATAGAAATGAGGCGTTTATAAAGAAGTTTTTCAAAGATCTTGGAAAGAAAAGAGAGAAGACTGATAGGTCGAAAGGAAGAAGGGTCATGCTCAGGTTTGTTTGGTTTTGGAATCATGGTGATAACAAAGTACTTCCACTGAATGGGGAAGTATGTTGTACGAAGAATGGAATTGTACAGAGTGTCAGAAATACAACAGCTTTCCGGGGCAGCCGCTGGAGAATCTCCGCTGTTATCAGGTCGTAGCCCGGGGACTTCCTTCTGGGGAGATTTTTAATTTCGTACTGAACTTCGGAGGGTGTGAACGCTTTTGGTGGGAGGGATATAGGAAGGGGTGTGTCTAAGAAATGGTGGATACGTGATTCATGATGGATGTCTGAGAGATCGTGATGAGGTTTGAAAGTAGATGAGAGATGAGCAGCAAATAAATCGGCTTTCTCGTCGTCCGTCACGGCCCAGGACCCGTCGTTCTGTCGGATTGGCATCGGCTGAGATTGGTGTCGGAGAAGTCTACGGGTTCTCCTCCATAGGCTGCCATCCTCCGCATTCAGATTGGAAAGGGAGGAGTCGTAGTATTCCCTGTTAATCAGTCTGATTTGCGTCTTCAGGTCATTGCTTAGTCTGTTGTATGTCCGTCTGTCTGAAGGTAATCTCGAGGTGTGCCATCTTTTTCTCGCTCTCCTCTTTTCTCCAATCAGCTCACGGATGTATGTAGGGTAGGAGGGGAGAGTCGGATGAGGACCAGTGTTTGTTGGGAGGACTGCTTGCGAGGCAGCCTGCTGTATGGATACGGTAAGAAATTCCACAGCCTCCACTATTTTCTCTCCCGTCTTCAGGGAATATGGCACGGACAATGTTGTCTCCAATTGCTGTTGGAAAAGGTTCCAGTCCATAACTCCTGGTGTTAGACTTGGTCTCTTTGGTTCGATCTCAATCTCCGCCCAAAGCGTGAGATGTACTGGTGAGTGATCCGAGGAGAGATGAGAGCAAGATTTAACATCGTATGGCACACCTCGCAGCCCCTTCTGTATGAAGAAGTCTAGTAAGTCTGGCAATTTGCGTCTTGAGGTTGGCCAGTAAGTCGGTGAGTTTGTCGAAATAGTGTCTAATGAGAGCTGATTAACAGAAGAATACAGACTTCTGCCCCTGGGGTGCAAAGGCGTGAACCCCATCGCTGATGCTTGGCGTTGAAGTCACCTCCAGCGAGGAAACATGCGCCCAGATCCGTAAAGAACTGGACGAATGTTTCCGGTCTTATGGCGTGCCTCGGGGGACAATATACGGCCACGAGTGAGATTTTTCTGTGTCTGGTATGTAAGGATTCAACTGCCGCCTGTATGTGTGGTGTGGTATGTGATGGTAGTGCATAGTGTTTAAGAGATTGTTTAATTATGACAGCCGCACCGCCGTGTCTCCTGTTGTCGGGGTGGTCGGCTCTATACACTTTGTAATTTTGAATGAAAAATTTTGATTTTGTTGTCAGGTGGGTTTCCGAAATGAGGGCTACGTCAATTCTTTTTTGATTCAAAATAATTTCAAGCTCATTTTTATGTTGTATTATGCCATTGGCGTTCCATAGAAGGACTGTCAAGGAACCCAGTGTGAGAGTATTAGCGGACATATTGGGAACAAAAGGTTTGGGTAAGTTGGGATAGCTGGCTAAGAAGATTAAAAAGAGGTTGGACTATCTGGTTAATACCTGATATGAAGTGTACCATTTGAGGTGGGAGGCCATTTGCTGACCACTGGGTGTTGTCCTCTCCCTGCCGAGATGTGCGGTGGTCTCTGAAGGGGAGGTGTCTCGGTGGGGAGGTTCCTGGCGGTGGCTGCAAAGGTCTGCCTCAGAGAAGATGGTGGAGGGGGGGGCCGCACCAGAGAAGGGTAGATCGCCTGGTCCTGGTGGGAAGGGGGCGCTGCTGCTGGGGTTCTCGGTGGTTGTGGTCTACTGCCCTGTCGTTTGGACTGCAGTTCTTTGTACACCCGGCATCCCTTGTAGTTGGCCGGGTGGGATTCCTGGCAGTTCGCGCAGGTGGCTGGAACAGTCCGGGGTTTGTTGCAGCTTCCCGAAATCTGTTCGCCGCCACACCGAACACAACGATGTGTGTGCCTGCAGTAGCTCTTTGTATGCCCGAAGGCCTGGCAGCGAGTGCACTGTGCCACAGTGTGCTTCTTTCTTGGCTCCTCTATTTTAATTTTTGTATACAATAAACTTTCAATGTCGTAAATTTTTTCATTGTAGCTGCCAGGCTCTACATCAACAAAGAATAATGGTAGTGGCACTTTGTATCTCGACCACACATTAGTGATTCGGGTGGCGACGAACCCTTTCTCTTGCAGGGCTCTGTGTATAGTGTTCACACTCGTGGAGGGATGAAGACCTCGGATGACCACTCGAGGGACTTTGTCGTTTGGGTTTTGGTATGGAAAATTTCCTTCTAATAGGTGGACGAAGGCCCTGTATGCCGTCGGGGTTTTGGCATATATTGTTATGCCCTGTGTGGTAGTCCGTAGGGAGAATGACTCCAATCCTCCTTCTTTTAATAAAATTTCTATTAGGCTGTCATAATTTTCGACTCCCTTTAGAAAGCTTGGTGGAGGCTTGTCAGCTTTTTTAACATTAATTGTTGGGTCTGACTCTGACGCCTCCATGTCGGTCAGAACACTAAAGCTATTTGCTACCGTGGTAGGGGTGAGGTGCTCACCTGACTGTTTGGCCACCTTGCATGGGTCTCTGGACGTGGTCCCGCTTCTCTTCCGGCCCACTACTGACTCCCAGGTCGCTCCCAAGTTGGACGGGGCTACTTCCATGGCTGCTGTGGTGCTGGTGCTAGGACTAGCAAGGGCCCCAACTGGGGCTTCCTCACTAACCGCCACCATTAAGTCCGCACAAAATCACAATAATTAAATAAAAATAGTATTTGTAAAGGTTACTTTTAACACTTTAAAGATAAGGAAAACATAACGAAATGAAAACGCACTTAAAGAAACGAAACTTATGTCTAGAAAGAACGAAGCAAGAACTATATACAATAACTATTTACACACTTTGTTTTTGTCATTTAATCACTGAAAATAAAAACAAATCTAACTGAACAAAATATTTAAGGTTTATCAATTTGTTTGCCAAACAGCTGAGATGTGTAAAGATAAAATAAATATTTTGGTTGGATCTAACATAAATTGTAGTAGAAGAAATATAGAATATAGTTGGCTTTCCAAATATTTTCTGAAAAACACATTGAAGCAGCAATGTTGGTGAATAGATATTGACCAAAAAAAGATTTTTGAGGTGAGGCATATTGGCCAGCTTGAGACAGTACAATGTAACCAAGTTTCAAGGTCATGCCATCCACATTACGTTCTGTCTTCTCTATTTCACTCCTAAATACCGGAAAAAATAAATACAATTTTTATTGTTTCTAAAGGATCTTAGCCTACTCTTTCTTGTGGTCACAACGGACTTCTCATGTCATTTAAAAGCTCTTTATTCGCGGGGTATATGTTCCGTAAATATGCCGCGAATACAGAAACCATGGATATGGAATGGTAATTAGTATGGAATCATAGGGGATACGTTCCAAGGTTCCAAAATAAAACCAATATGTATCAAAATAAAATCAATATATTGATAAATTCGCAATTAAAATCAATCGTTATTGTCAGCTTTAGGCAAGGGTTTAAAGAATTTAGTAATTTTTTCTTGTTTTGCAGCTTTTAAAAGGTCTTTAAATTCAGATTGATATTGAGCTGTAGCATTAATAATTTGCCTTTTAAAAATAAGGCTCCTTTCCATAGATGGATCAATTTTCATGAAGAAATCACAAAGTTCATTTGCCATACGTAAACCTTCACTCAGTTAAAGGTCAACTTTTCAGTGCTCGTGGAAGGCTCTTCTTCAGTGGAATGTGGAGTTAACATTTCCTCCAAGTCGGTTTCGGTCAAGTCATCCTGCGAATCAAGCAACTCCTGAATGTCACTTGATTCTATCTGTTCGAAGCCATCTCGTCCTATTCCATTTGTAACTTGAACAACATTGTCAGTTAAAGTTTGAATCTGCGAGGATTCTTCATCATTTCCAACAGTCACAACAGGCCACAGTTTTTCCAGCATGGTGTCAATGTGTCTGCCTCGGCAAGTACAGCGGTACTCAAAGGATGCCGATACGTTAATAAACTACACCGAATCCCTTTCTATTTACCGATTGCATCCGCGAATAAAGAAATTGCTAGCCGCGAATACAGGACCTGGGTGGCAATTTTGTCACCCGAATCAAGCGAAGAAGCGAGTCTCGCTTCTGAAGGCTGCAGTTGAAGAAAATCCATTTGTAACAGTTGAAGTACTTGCCAACAAACGTCCACCATCCACCAGCTTAGCGAGGCAAATCTTAGAGGGCGTATCTCGATTTGCTCTTCATCAACCCTAGGCTTAATGGGGAGCCATTTCTTGCTAGGATCGTCACTGATGAAGAAAAGTGGGTTCTTTACAACAATGTTGTGATTTCTAGACAATCGCTCAGTCCAGGGCAAGAACCAATACCACAGCCTAGAGCAGGCCTCCACCCCGAAAAGATTTTGTTGGGATATGGTAAGCATAATTCACTATGAATTTTTAAAAAAGAATGAAACGATTACCAAAGAGGTTAACTGTCAACAGCTTCACCGTTTAAATCAAGCTCTGAAAAATAACAGCGTTACCTGTCTCATTAACAAGCTATGATATTTGCAAACAACAGGGATAGGAATTTATTTTAATATTGAAGATAAATAATGCAGAAGGAACCTTCCAAATATGTTTCTTTAAATTATCTAGTAGGTTACAGTGGGGTTGTCCGGTTAGTAAACTTAATCAGGTTAGTCACGTACCTGTTTACCAGGATGGTAACTTTATGTTCACCCTCAACCCCTTATAATAAAATTGAATGTTTCACGATTTGATAATTGAATGTTTCACGACATTGAATGTGAACGGACTTATAAGGATGTTACATGTTAAATTTTATGAAAATCCAATATATCGTTTAAGAGATAGCACTAATATTATGTTTGGGGCCTCCTCCCGTTCAAACTTCTGAGTTGCCATCTAGCCTCAGTGGGCCTCACTTGAAATACCCTTCACAACATTCAACCGTTCTCCAGCTGTTGGGTAGCTGACAGACATCCTAGTTGCCATCTATCCCCAGTGGGCCTCACTTGAAATACCCTTCACAACATTCAACCGTTCTTCAGCTATCGGGTAGCTGACAGACATCCTAGTTACTTATCTTATTTGTTGTCACTATTGAACTTTGTGCTGAGGATACGTCAGCCGATACCGGTACACTTTAGGTACCTACATATTTGTGTAGGATGAGACAATATAAAAGATAAACAAGTTCTTTGTTTTTATTTATTTTCCGTTGTAGATGAGACGATATGCGACGGTCCCGAGTCTATGCTTGAGCATTCTTTTATCACAGACATATGGAACAGAACTGGACTGAAAACTGCAAAATATGTAGGTAGGTACTTTAGTAAATAGTGGGAGGGTTATGAAGGTCCCTTGTTATTGTGAGTGGATGCACATTGCACTAATGTCGTTGAATGCTATCTTATAACATCTTTGTGGGCAGTGCCAGATGCATCCACACCTGGGCTCTACCAGTCTATGTGTCCGGAGATCGATGCAATTACAGGACAATGTCCAATACTCGTCCGGTCAGTCAAACAGAATCAGCATAGTCCAGTCTGTACGTATAGTTAATTGCAAGTAGAACCACACATCTAATCAGCATAGTCCAGTCTGTACGTATAGTTAGTTGCAAGTAGAACCACTCATCTAATCAGCATAGTCCAGTCTGTACGTATAGTTAGTTGCAAGTAGAACCACACATCTAATCAGCATAGTCCAGTCTGTACGTATAGTTAGTTGCAAGTAGAACCACACATCTAATCAGCATAGTCCAGTCTGTACGTTCGGTTGAGGGGAGTTCGGGGGAGGGGGCCCTTCTCAAAAATCTCAAAAACTGCCGATGTAAAGAATGTATCAACATCAAATTTCGTATTTAAAATTAAAATCCACTGAGGACATAACCATTTATACTTAGACCCCCCACAACCCCTCCTCCCGTTCAAACTTTATGGACGCTACATAGCCTATTTTTCAACTTGGCTTTTAAGGATATTACATGTGAACTTTCATGATAATCCGTCCATCCATTATTGCGCTAGAGTTACTTTTATGCTTAGCCCCCCCCTTACAACCCCCCTACCCTTCAAAATTTTGGGACGCCACATAGCCTATCATTCAATGGGGGTCTAAAGGATGCTACATGTGGAGTATCATGAAGATCCGTCCAGCGGTTTGGGCATGTTGCTGGAACAAACCCACAAACAAACCCCGTTTCAGCTTTATTGTTATAGATTATGAAGGTGGGTGAAAGAGAACGGGGAGTTAAGAGATTGCGCAATTCAAAATCCCAATAACTGCCGATGTAATGAATGTATCAACATCAAATTTCGTATTTAAAATTAACATCCACTGCGGACATGACCAGTCAAATTTCAGCAATATCGGTTGAGGGGAGGAGGGAGTTCCGGGGTGGGGGCCCTTTTCAAAAATCCCAATATTCAAATTTCGTATTTGAATTAACATCCACTGCCGACATGACCAGTAAAATTTCAGCGATATCGTTTGAGGGGAGGGGGGAGTTCCGGGATGGGGGCCCTTTTCAAAAATCCCAATAACTGCCGATGTAATGAATGTATCAACATCAAATTTCGTATTTAAAATTAACATCTACTGCGGACATGACCAGTCAAATTTCAGCGATATCGGTTGAGGGGAGGGGGGGAATTCCGGTGTGGGGGCCCTTTTAAAAAATCCCAATATCTGCCGATGTAATGAATATATCAACATCAAATTTCGTATATAAAATTAAAATCCACTGCGGACATGACCAGTCAAATTTCAGCGATTTCGATTGAGGGGAGGTGGGAGTTTTGGGGTGGGGGCCCGTTTCAAAAATCCAAATAACTGCCGATGTAATGAATCTATCAACATCAAATTTCGTATTTGAAATTAACATCTACTGCGAACATGACCAGTCAAATTTCAGCGATATCGGTTGAGGGGAGGGGGGAGTTCCGGGGTTTGGGCCATATTCATTTATACTTAGGCCCCCAACAACCCCCCTCCCGTTCAAAATTTATGGACGCCACATAGCCATTTTTTCAACTTGGTTTTTAAGAATATTACATGTGAACTTTCATGATAATCCGTCCATCCATTAATGCGCTAGAGCAATTTTTAGGCTTAGGCCCCTCCTTACAACCCACCCTCCCGTTCAAAATTTATGGACGCCACATAGCCATTTTTTCAACTTGGTTTTTAAGAATAATACATGTGTACTTTCATGATAATCCGTCCATCTATTAATGCGCTAGAGCAATTTTTAGGCTTAGGCCCCTCCTTACAACCCCCCCTCCCGTTCAAAATTTATGGACGCCACATAGCCATTTTTTCAACTTGGTTTTTAAGAATATTACATGTGAACTTTCATGATAATCCGTCCATCCATTAATGCGCTAGAGCAATTTTTAGGCTTAGGCCCCTCCTTACAACCCACCCTCCCGTTCAAAATTTATGGACGCCACATAGCCATTTTTTCAACTTGGTTTTTAAGAATAATACATGTGAACTTTCATGATAATCCGTCCATCTATTAATGCGCTAGAGCAATTTTTATGCTTAGGCCCCTCCTTACAACCCCCCCTCCCCTTCAAAAGTTTGGGACGCCACATAGCCTATTTTTCAACTTGGCTACGATTATAATTATACTTAGACCCCCACAAATTCCCCTCCCGTTCAAATTTTTGGGACGCCACATAGTCTATTATTCAATCGGGCTCAAAAGAACGCTACATGTGAAGTTTCCGTCCAGCCGTTTCGGCGTGATGCTGGAACAAACATCCAAACACACAAACAAACAAACACACAAACCCCGTTTCAGCTTTATTAATATAGATTACTAGCAGTAATACCCGGCGTTGCCCGGGGAACTTTGACTTTTCTCCCAATATCTCCTATAAGGCTATTCAGTTCCTCGACAGTACATTCATGATGTTATAATTTTCATTTATTCATACGGAATAAGGCTTATAGTCCTTCAACGTCAAACACCCCAGCTAGTAAGTTTTTAGGACCCCTGGGCATCGGAGCTAGTATGCGTCTTTCAACGGCGGAAACCACAGATAGTGAATACTTAGCATCGCTGGACATCCAAGCCAGTGCGTACTTAAGAACGCTATTGACCGCAGCTAGTAAGTACCTTGCAACAGCGGACCCCACAGCTAGTACGATATTAGGTACGTTGGGCATCACACCTAGTAAACGCCTTGCAACAGCGGACCCCACAGCGAATACATAGTTACTACTACTACATGTGAAATTCATGCCAATCCGCTTACCCTTTAACAGTACATTCATGATGTTATAATTTTCAATTATTCATACGGAATAAGGCTTATAGTCCTTCAACTATAGTAACGCTAGTAAGGTTTTAAGGCCCCTGGGCACCACAGCTAGTATGCGCCTTTCAACGGCGGAAACCACAGCTAGTGAATAATTAGCTTTGCTGGACGTCCTAGCCAGTGCGAACTTTTTTTTTTTTTTTTTTTTTTTTTTTTATTTTATTCTATTTGCAATCTATATACAATATATACATAATAAGCAAATATGTGGTAAAAGAAAAATATAACGTCACTTGATGGGAGAAGCCAGCCAGCGTTGACACTCCCTCGAAAGTTAATTGTCATTATTCACTATCCTCCGAGAGAAGATCGCGAGGCCACCTCCTGTTCAAGCGGCGGGGAGGATTGTCAGGATGGGAATGAGAGGAAAGGTCTTGTGCGAGAGGATTTGAATGGGAAGAAAGGTTTCGGTGGAATGATTGGAATCGGGATTTGATTAATTCATTTACAGTGGGAATACTGAGATCTCTGTGTAGGACTTTATTGGTGACATAGAAAGGAGCATTGACAATTCGTCGGAGGAGTTTGGACTGGAATGCTTGGATACGATTGATGTTGGATTGTTTAGCTGTACCCCAAAGTTCGAGTCCGTAAATCCAAATTGGACGTATAATGGTCTTGTAAATCGTAAGTTTGTTGTTAGTCGTCAGTTTCGATTTTGGTTCAAGTAGTCGACGTAACAGTCCGTATCTTCGATTCAGTTCTTGTCGTTTAAGTCGTGTATGTGGGTTCCACGTAAGTCTACTGTCTAGGTAAAACCCGAGATAGCGGACTTGGTTTGAAGAGGGAATCAGGATGTTGTTAATGATGACGGGAGGACAGGATTGAGGGCGTAGGGTAAATGTGACTTGAACACATTTCTGCTCATTTAATTTAATTCTCCAGAGGTCGCACCACCTCTCTATTTCAGTGAGGTGCTCCTGGAGGATGAGTGAGGCTACAGCAGAATCAGGATTGGTGGAAAGGATTGCTGTGTCCTCAGCGTAAGTCGTCAGTAATGTCTGAGGATGGATAGGAATGTCGGCAGTATATGTATTGTAAAGGATGGGAGCTAGGATGCTACCCTGTGGGACACCGGCCCGAATAGGTATGAGTTCTGAGTACTCAGAGCCTACTCGGACCTTGAAATGGCGATCACTAAGGTAAGATTTCAGGATGAGGTAGTAGGTACTGGGAAGGAAGTGTTTCAGTTTGAAGAGCAGCCCCGGGTGCCAGACTCGATCAAAGGCTTGCGCCACGTCGAGAAAGGCGCCCGTGCAATACTCCTTGCATTCTAATGCATTAGATATGCAATCGACAACCCGAAAACACTGTTGGGTAGTGGAATGTTCAGGACGAAATCCAAACTGGTGTTTAGGTAAAATGGATTGAGATTCAAGGATTGGGATAAAACGTTTCAACAAGAGTTTTTCAAGGATTTTAGAGAAGATTGGGAGCAAGCTAATAGGACGGTAGGAAGAGACATCAGAGAGAGGTTTGTTGGTTTTGGGAATAACAGTAAGGATGGAATACTTCCATTGGACAGGAAAGTAGGTAGTTCTGAGGACTGAGTTGTATATAAGGGTGAGGAATAGGACAGCTTTGCGGGGAAGGTCTCGTAGGATTTTCCCTGTGATCAGGTCAAATCCAGGAGACTTACGGATTGGAATTTTATTTAGAATGTGTTGTACATCAGAGGGATGAAAGGCCTTTGGCGGAGGAGAGAGAGGCAAAGGACTGGTAAGGAACTCTTCAACTTCTGAAGTATGAAGGGCGTTATAATCAGGATGGGGTGTGTACGTATTTTTGAGGTGAGAGGCAAAGAGCTGAGCCTTCTCCTCGTCGGATCTGACCCAGGAGCCATTTTGCTTGATGGGATAGGATAAAGGACTATATTTTAGAATTTTTCGGGTTGCAAACCACAGGGAATTATCTTTGGTGGAAAGGGAAGCTAGGTATTCATTATAATTTTCGGAGCGGAATTGTGAAAGTTGGATTTTGAGGTTTCGGGAAAGGTTATTGAAGGCAGTTTTGTCGGAAGGATACCGTGTTCGTTGCCATAGGGCACGAGCGCGGCGTTTTTCTGAAAGGAGAAGTTGGATGTGGCGAGGAAGAGGAGGGTTCGGGTTTGAAACTGTAGGAGGAGTAGGAGTAGATGAAGCGTTCCAAGCACAGTCCTGTATGGCTTTAGTGAATTTTTGTACGGCTTCATCTAAGTCCTCAGGAGTTTTAAGGATTACATTTAAGTCAATTTGGTTTTCTAAGGAGGTTTTGAAGAGGTCCCAATTCACTGGGCCGGGAGTTAAGGAAGGCTTTGATGGGACAGATAACGGGGTTAGACCAACGGTGAGGAGAACAGGACTATGGTCTGAGGATAAGTCGGGGAAGTGCGAACTTAAGAACGTTTGTGACCACAGCTAATATATGCCTTGCAACGGCGGACCCCACAGCTAGTACGTAGTTAGAACGCTGGTCACCGCAGCTAGTATGTGCCTCGCAAGAGCGGACCCCACAGCTAGTACGAAGTTAGGAACGCTGGGCATCACAGCTAGTAAGTGCCTTGCAACAGCGGACCCCACAGCTAGTACTAGTTAGAACCACTGGGCATCACAGCTAGTATGTGTTTTGCAACGGCGGACCCCACAGCTAGTACGTAGTTAGAAACGCTGAGCATCACAGCTAGCATGTGTTCTGCAACGGCGGACCCCACAGCTAGTACGTTTTTAGGAACGCTGGGCCCTACAGGTAGTAGGTGTCTTGCAACTGCGGACCCCACAGATAGTATGTAGTTAGAACCACAGGGCATCACAGCTAGTATGAGTTTTGCAACGGCGGACCCCACTGCTAGTACCTACGTAGTTAAATACGCTGGGCCACACTGCTGGCGCCTTGCAACAGCAGACCCCACAGCTAGTACGTGATTAGGAACGCTGGGCATCACAGCTAGTAAATGTCTTGCAACAGTGAACCCCACAGCGAATACATAGTTACTACTACTACATGTGAAATTCATGACAATCTGATTACCCTTCAATGATTCAGCATTATTTTTATGCTTAGCCCCCCCCCCCCCCCTCCCTCCCAAATTTTTAAAATGTCACATAGTGTATTTTTTTATTTGACCATCAAGAATACTACACGGAATGGCAAACCAACTATACTGACTATCCCAAACCAAAGGACAATTCCACTACAGAGTACAGAAGACAATAACGACAAAGCCATGGTTCCACCCACACAGTAAGACACTGACGACTAAACAAATCATATACTTGACACGACTGAGGACCGGACATGCCAGAACAAACAAATACTTACATCTAATCAAAATAAAACCATCCCCCAACTGTGAACGCTGCAATGAGACTGAGGACGTAATCCACATTTTCACTAACTGCAAAAAATACGACAACCAGACACAACATGAGACACTACTATCCAACGAAAACACATTTCTTCAAACAATAGCTAACATTAATACCATAGAAAACATTAACAGACTCATTAAATTTATTACCAAATCAAAAATAGAATTATAGGATCAATGGACTCCTACACACTCGCTCCGGCTTTATAGGACTACAATTAGTCTTACGGCAAAATAAAAAAAAAAAAAAAAAAAAAAAAAAAAAAAAAAAAATACTACATGTGAAATTCCATGACAATCCGATCATCCATTAATGACCTATCACTATCTTCAAATTTAGGCCTACCCCCATAACCCCCCTCCCGTTCACAATTTTTTGACGTCACACACCCTATTTTTCTATTTGGCCTTTATGAATACTTCATGTGAAATTTCGTGACAATCCGATCATGCGTTAATGACTTATCACTATACTTATACTTAGGCCCCCATCAACCCACCCTCCCGTTCAAAATTTTATGACATATACACCCTATATTTCTATTTGGCTTTTAAGAATACTACATGTGAAATTTCATGACGATTCGCCCATTAGTTAATGAGTGAGTTAGCTCTATATTTATACTTAGGCCCCCCCACTACCCCCCCTCCCGTACAAAATTTAGAGCCGTCACACCGCCTATTTGTCTTCAGGAATACTACATGTGAAACTTCGTGACAATCCGACCAACCGTTAAAGAGTTAGCTCTATATTTATACTTCGGCCTATCCCCACAACCTCCCCTCCCGTTCAAAACTTTGGGTCGCCACACATCTTATATTTCTATTTGGCTTTTAAGAATACTACATGTGAAATTCCATGACAATACGACTAACCGTTATTGAGCTAGCACCATATTTATACTTAGGCCCCCCCCACAACCCCCCCTCCCGTTCAAAACTTTGGGACGCCACACACCTTATTTTTCTATTTGGCCTTCAGGAATACTCCATGTGAAATTTCGTGACAATCCGACCAACCGTTAAAGAGTTAGCTCTATATTTATACTGAAGCCCCCCCACAACCCCCCCTCCCGTTCAAAACTTTGGGACGCCACACACCTTTTTTTCCTACTTGGCTTTTAAAAATACTACATGTGAATTTCATGACGATTCGCCCATTAGTTAATGAGTTAGCTCTATATTTATACTTAGGCCCCCCCACTACCCCCCCTCCCGTACAAAATTTAGAGCCGTCACACCGCCTATTTTTTTATTTGGTCTTCAGGAATACTACATGTGAAACTTCGTGACAATCCGACCAACCGTTAAAGAGTTAGCTCTATATTTATACTTAGGCCCCCTCACAACCCCCCCTCCCGTTCAAAACTTTGGGACGCCACACACCTTTTTTTCCTTTTTGGCTTTTAAAAATACTACATGTGAAATTTCATGACAATTCGACCATTAGTTAATGAGTTAGCACTATTTATATACTTAGGCCCCCCTTACTACCCCCCTTCCCGATCAAAATTTTGGGACGCGACATAGCCTATTATTCAATCGGGCTCAAAAGAATGCTACATGTGAAGTTTCATAAAAATCTGTCCAGCTGTATGGGCGTGATGCTGGAACAAACATACAAACACACAAACCCCGTTTCAGCTTTATTAATATAGACTTAAACGTTCCGCTCAACATAGGGTACGTGACATCACCCAACACTCCTGCCAACTACCTACTACCATCTCCAAAGCCCACTTATATTCCACATTTCTTCCTTGATAATTTTAGTTGGAACCAAACGGTAACTTATTTTACCATACATATGGAGTCTACCGAGCTCAGGATCGCCATTTAGAAATCTAGCCAAGTCACTTAGCTCAGATATTTTAATCGGGAAGATAAAAATAAATTTGAGCACGTCGTCCTTCGGATTGGGCTTTAAGCTATGATCGAGGGCCTTTTTGTATGTCAGGTACTGGATAATGAGTCGTATGTTATGTATCTAAATCTGGGTAGCTGAAATTTCATTTACGTTAAAAATAACCTGAGCACATCGTCCTTAGGATTGGACTTCAAGCTATGATCGAGGGCCTTTTTGTATGTCAGGTACTGGATAATGAGTCGTATGTTATGTATCTAAACCTGGGTAGCTGAAATTTCACTTAGGTTAAAAATAAATTTGAGCACGTCGTCCTTCGGATGGGACTTCCCCGATATATCTGAATCTGTATATCAGTTTTAACAAATATTAAATCTAAAAACTGTTAAAAAGCAAGAAATTTGATGAATGGGATTTCGCCCGACTTTTTCGAAAAACATTTTTATTTCGATTTTTGTGTAGGATTCAGATAATTCGGTTGTTCATCAGTTTTAACAAATATTAAAACTAAAAACCGTTTAAAAGCGAGAAATTTGAAGAATGGAGTTTACCGAGCTCAGGATCGCCATTTAGAAATCTAGCCAAGTCACTTAGGTCAGATGTTTTAATCGGGAAGATAAAAATAACTTTGAGCACGTCGTCCTTCGGATGGGACTTTCCCGATACATCTGAATCTTTCTTTGATTGACCATCTTCGTTTCTGGATGCTGCCTATCTACTAACATAGCTGTATTAATTTGCAACAGCGGACACCACAGCTAGTACGAAGTTAGAAACCCTGGGCACCACATCTAGTATGTGCCTTGCAACAGCGGACCCCACAGCTAGTACGAAGTTCGGAACGCTGAGCACCACATCTAGTATGTGCCTTGCAACAGCGGACCTCACAGCTAGTACGAAGTTCGGAACGCTGGGCAACACAGCTAGTATGTGCCTCGCAACAGCGGACCCCACAGGTAGTACGAAGTTAGGAACGCTGAGCACCACATCTAGTATGTGCCTTGCAACAGCGGACACCACAGCTAGTACGAAGTTAGGAACCCTGGGAACCACATCTAGTATGTGCCTTGCAACAGCGGACCCCACAGCTAGTACGAAGTTAGGAACGCCGAGCACCACATCTAGTTTGTGCCTTGCAACAGCGGACACCACAGCTAGTACGAAGTTAGGAACCCTGGGCACCACATCTAGTATGTGCCTTGCAACAGCGGACCCCACAGCTAGTACGAAGTTAGGAACGCCGAGCACCACATCTAGTTTGTGCCTTGCAACAGCGGACCCCACAGCTAGCACAAAGTTCGGAACGCTGGGCAACACAGCTAGTAAGTGTTTTGTAACAGCGGACCCCATAGATACTACATAGTTAGGAACGCCGGGCAACCCAGCTAGTAAATGTCTTGCAACAGTGAACCCCACAGCGAATACACAGTTACTACTACTACATGTGAAATTCATGACAATCCGATTGCCCTTTAATCATTCAGCATTATTTTTATGCTTAGCCCCCCCCCCCCCCCCCCCCCCTCCAAATTTTTAAGATGTCACATAGTGTATTTTTCTATTTGGCCATCAAGAATACTACATGTGAAATTCCATGACAATCCAATCATCCGTTAATGACCTATCACTATCTTCAAATTTAGGCCTACCCTCATAACCCCCCTCCCGTTCACAATTGTTTGATGTCAAACACCCTATTTTTCTATTTGGCCTTTATGAATACTACATGTGAAATTTCGTGACAATCCGATCATCCGTGAATGACTTATCACTATACTTATACTTAGGCCCCCATCAATCCATCCTCCCGTTCAAACTTTTGTGACTTATACCCTATTTTTCTATTTGGCTTTTAAGAATACTACATGTGAAATTCCATGACAATACGACCAACCGTTAATGAGCTACCACTATATTTATACTTAGCCCCCCCCCCCCTCAACCCCCCCTCCCGTTCAAAACTTTGGGACGCCACACACCTTATTTTTTATTTGGCCTTCAGGAATACTACATGGGAAATTTCGTGACAATACGATCAACCGTTAATGAGCCAGCTCTATATTTATATTTAGCCCCCCCCCCCCCCCAAACCCCCCACCCGTTCAAAACTTTGGGACGCCACACACCTTATTTTTCTATTTGGCCTTCAGGAATACTACATGTGAAATTTCGTGACAATCTGACCAACCGTTAATGAGCCAGCTCTATATTTATACTTAGCCCCCCCCCCCCCCCCCTCAACCCTCCCTCCCGTTCAAAACTTTGGGTCGCCACACACCTTTTTTTTTTATTTGGTCTTCAGGAATACTACATGTGAAACTTCGTGACAATGCGACCAACCGTTAATGAGCTAGCTCTATATTTATACTTAGGCCCCCCCACAACCCCCCCCCTCCCGTTCAAAACTTTGGGACGCCAAACACCTTTTTTTCCTGTTTGGCTTTTAAACAGACTACGTGTGAAATTTCATGACAATTCGACCATTAGTTAATGTGTTAGCACTATTTATATACTTAGGCCCCCCTTACAACCCCCCCTCCCGATCAAAACTTTGGGACGCCACACACCTAATATTTCTATTTGTCTTTTAGAAAGACTACGTGTGAAATTTCATGACAATTTGACCATTAGTTAATGTGTTAGCACTATTTATATACTTAGGCCCCCCTTACAACCCCCCCTCCCGTTCAAAATTTTGAGACGCCACATAGCCTATTATTCAATCGGGCTCAAAAGGATGCTATATGGGAAGTTTCATAAATATCCGTCCAGCCGTTTGGGCGTGATGCTGGAACAAACATACAAACAAACAAACAAACCCCGTTTCAGCTTTATTAATATAGACTAGCAGTAATACCCGGCATTGCCCGGGGAACTTTGACTTTTCTACTATTATCTCCTATAAGTCTTTTAAATTCTTCAACAGTACATTCATGATGTTATAATTTTCAATTATTCATACGGAATAAGGCTTATAGTCCTTCAACGTCAAACACCCCAGCTAGTAAGTTTTTAGGACCCCTGGGCATCACAGCTAGTATGCGTCTTTCAACAGCGGAAACCACAGATAGTGAATACTTAGCATCGCTGGACATCCTAGCCAGTGCGTACTTAAGAACGCTATTGACCGCAGCTAGTAAATGCCTTGCAACAGCGGACCCCACAGCGAATACATAGTTACTACTACTACATGTGAAATTCATGCCAATCCGCTTACCCTTTAACAGTACATTCATGATGTTATAATTTTCAATTATTCATACGGAATAAGGCTTATAGTCCTTCAACTATAGCAACGCTAGTAAGTTTTTAGGACCCCTGGGCACCACAGCTAGTATGCGCCTTTCAACGGCGGAAACCACAGCTAGTTCGCTGGACGTCCTAGCCAGTGCGAACTTAAGAACGTTTGTGACTACAGCTAATATATGCCTTGCAACGGCGGATCCCACAGCTAGTATGTAGTTAGAACGCTGGTCACCGCAGCTAATATGTGTCTCGCAAGAGCGGACCCCACAGCTAGTACGAAGTTAGGAACGCTGGGCATCACAGCTAGTAAGTGCCTTGCAACAGCGGCCCCCACAGCTAGTACGTAGTTAGAACCACTGGGCATCACAGCTAGTATGTGTTTTGCAACGGCGGACCCCACAGCTAGTACCTACGTAGTTAAATACGCTGGGCCACACTGCTAGCGCCTTGCAACAGCGGACCCCACAGCTAGTACGTAATTAGGAACGCTGGGCATCACAGCTAGTAAATGTCTTGTAGGTGCCTTGCAACAGCGAACCCCACAGCCAGTACATAGTTAGGAACGCTGGGGCTGAGCACTACAGCTAGTAAGTGCCTTGCAACAGCGGACCCCACAGCTAGTACGATATTAGGAACCCTGGGCATCACAGCTAGTATGCTTTTGCAACGACGGACCCCACAGCTAGTACGTTTTTAGGAACGCTGGGCCCTACAGGTAGTAGGTGCCTTGCAACTGCGGATCCCACAGATAGTATGTAGTTAAAACCACAGGGTATCATAGCTAGTATGAGTTTTGCAACGGTGGACCCCATAGCTAGTACCTACGTAGTTAAATACGCTGGGCCACACTGCTAGCGCCTTGCAACAGCGGACCCCACAGCTAGTATGTAGTTAAATACGCTGGGCATTACAGTTAGTAAGTGCTTTGCAGCAGCGAACTTCACAGCTAGTACATAGTTAGGAACGCTGGGCACTACAGCTAGTAAATGCCTTGCAACAACGGACCCCACAGCTAGTACGTAGTTAGGAACGCTGGTCACCACAGCTAGTATGTGCCTCGCAACAGCGGACCCCACAGCTAGTACGAAGTTAGGAACGCTGGGCATCACAGCTATTAAGTGCCTTGCAACAGCGGACCCCACAGCTAGTACGTAGTTAAATACGCTGGGCATTACAGTTAGTAAGTGCTTTGCACCAGCGAACTTCACAGCTAGTACATAGTTAGGAACGCTGGGCACTACAGCTAGTAAATGCCTTGCAACAACGGACCCCACAGCTAGTACGTTTTTAGGAACGCTGGGCCCTACAGGTAGTAGGTGCCTTGCAACTGCGGACCCCACAGATAGTATGTAGTTAGAACCACAGGGCATCACAGCTAGTATGAGTTTTGCAACGGTGGACCCCACAGCTAGTACCTACGTAGTTAAATACGCTGGGCCACACTGCTAGCGCCTTGCAACAGCAGACCCCACAGCTAGTACGTAATTAAGAACGCTGGGCATCACAGCTAGTAAATGTCTTGTAGGTGCCTTGCAACAGCGAACCCCACAGCCAGTACATAGTTAGGAACGCTGGGGCTGAGCACTACAGCTAGTAAGCGCCTTGCAACAGCGGACCCCACAGCTAGTACGATATTAGGAACGCTGGACATCACAGCTAGTAAATGTCTTGCAACAGTGAACCCCACAGCGAATACATAGTTACTACTACTACTACATGTGAAATTCATGACAATCTGATTCATGACAATACGATCAACCGTTAATGAGCTAACTCTATATGTATATTTAGCCCCCCCCACAACCCTCCTTCCTGTTCAAAATTTTGGGCCGTCACACACCTAATATTTCTATTTGACCTTTAGGAATATTACATGTGAAATTTCATGACGATTCGCCCATTAGTTAATGAGTTAGCTCTATATTTATACTTAGGCCCCCCCACAACCCCCCCTCCCGTTCAAAACTTTGGGACGCCACACACCTTTTTTTCCTATTTGGCTTTTAAAAATACTACATGTGAAATTTCATGACGATTCGCCCATTAGTTCATGAGTTAGCTCTATATTTATACTTAGGCCCCCCCACAACCCCCCTCCCGTTAAAAACTTTGGGACGCCACACACCTTTTTTTGCTATTTGGCCTTCAGGAATACTCCATGTGAAATTTCGTGACAATCCGACCAACCGTTAAAGAATTAGCTCTATATTTATACTTAGGCCCCCCCACAACCCCCCCTCCCGTTCAAAACTTTGGGACGCCACACACCTTTTTTTCCTATTTGGCTTTTAAAAATACTACATGTGAAATTTCATGACGATTCGCCCATTAGTTCATGAGTTAGCTCTATATTTATACTTAGGCCCCCCACAACCCCCCCTCCCGTTCAAAACTTTGGGAGGCCACACACCTTTTTTTCCTGTTTGGCTTTTAAAAAGACTACGTGTGAAATTTCATGACAATTTGACCATTAGTTAATGAGTTAGCACTATTTATATACTTAAGCCCCCCTTACAACCCCCCCCCTCCCGATCAAAATTTTGGGACGCCACATAGCCTATTATTCAATCGGGCTCAAAAGAATGCTACATGGGAAGTTTCATAAAAATCCGTCCAGCGGTTTGGGCGTGATGCTGGAACAAACATACAAACAAACAAACAAACCCCGTTTCAGCTTTATTATTATAGATTATATGATATTTATATTCATATATCACATTTATATTTGATATTATCATATGGTATTTATATTCATATATCACATTTATATTTGATATTAGGTTGCCGTGGTTACATATGGCATGATCAGGCCGTGTGAACAACTTGATGGGTAAGTGTTCTGCCATCGGCTATTTAGACTACATTTCACTGGATACGAACAGACCTGTAAGTTCCACCTTAGATTCTGCAACTTCCTTTCTAATTAAATTGCAATAATTGATATTTAGTTTTTTTATTTCACAGTAGACTCTGCCTTATCCGGCGTTCTGTTAACCGGCGCGCTCCCTTATCCGGGGCTCGCAAAATAATATCAAATTTGTTAAACTAAAATTAACATTCAATTATTAGATTATCAATTATAAGAGCCACGTGTGTACACGAGCACATAATAATTCCGTAACTCAGGAATCTTTTATGTATTTTTATTGTACATACATACAGATGTACATTGTATTTATAATGAAGGGAACGCTAATACAATATTTTATTACTTCACTAATATCCTATGAACACTTTTTTTTATGGTTTAATTGTTGTATTTTTTCTCATTAATTGATGATTTCTGTTATCCGGCGTCAAGTCGGTCCCGGCAACGCCGGATAAGAGAGAGTCTACTGTATTTGTTTGTATCCAAAGTGATTGAGTCGTTAATAATAACATTCTGTTTCTTCTATTTAATCCAATTTTGCCTAGAACTCCTTTAGTAAGAAAGGTAATGACTTATTTTTTCATTTTTCTTCATTAGAAATAATTTTCCATCAGATCTTGGTTAAATAGTTACATAGTGAAAGTACAATTTAAAATAAGCCTTATTTTTGCTTGTTTTCTTGGACTTGGAGCCCCAAGACAACAACCAAGAAATCTTCACCATAACAAGGCTGGTCCATAGCGTGGTCAAGGTGGAGGAGCCACACAAACGGAGGGATATCCCCCAGTGCCATCGGTGTCAAGAGTATGGGCATACAAAGGGTTACTGCGGCCACCCGGTGTGTCAAGTGTGCGGGCCTGCATGCCACTGAGACCTGCCGTAAGCCGCGAGAACTCCCAGCAAAGTGTGCTTTGTGTGGCGGCCAACACCCTGCCAACTACAGAGGGTGCACCGTACACACAGATCTGAAGCGGCTGAGGAGCTCCGCCATCGGTAGAGGGCCCAAGGCAGCGCAGCCCCTTGTCCCGCAGTCCTTCGCCCCCCATCTTCCCAAGGACTTCCCAGCCCTGGCTTCAGGCCATCAGGGTGCACCACGCCCAGCGCCTCCTCGGACAGCCCTTCCCATGTCAGCCGCCGCTCAGCCAGGTCTCTCCTATGCCCATTTGGCTGGAGCCAGGGCTCAGTCGCCTCAGTCTTCAACCTTCATCCCGCCCTGTCCTTCACCCTTCATCCCTCCCCCTCCTTCCGCCACCGATATAACATCTGTCCTCTCCTCCTTCATGACGAAGATGGAGTCAATGTTCACTCAACTCTTCAACCTTCTGGCCCCAATCATAACCCTACTTGCCAATAGATCCCAATAGTGCCTCCTACCCAACATTCCTTATCCATCCTCCTTTGGAACGCCAATGGCTTACACAACCACAAAGACGAACTCGACGCTCTACTACACAACAAAAAGATAGACGTAGCTCTAATTACAGAAACTCGACTGACCACTAGAAAACACTGCAACATCCCGGACTATGTCACCTACAGGACGGACCACCCGGATGGTAGAGCCCATGGAGGCACTGCGGTACTTGTCCGCCGAGCCCTCTCCCACCATATCCTGCCTCCTTACTCCTCCAGTTATCTCCAAGCAACTCCTATCTCAATAGCCCTGTTTCCTTTTCCTCTCACTATATCAGCAGTGTACTGTCCTCCTCAAACTGTAATTTCACCTGACCAGTTTCATGCATTCTTCCGAACACTCGGTCCAAGATTCGTGTCTGGTGGTGACTACAATGCGAAACATCAATAAGCGATTCTTGACGTTTAACTTAAAAAAATATAAGTCAAATGTTAACAGTTAATTTTTAACTAGTTGTATAAATCTTACAGTCGGATCCACGTGGAGGAAAGACGCCGGTCCCTGCACGTTCCTCAATGCATGAACTGTCAAAAATTCGGGCACACCAAGAACTACTGCCGCCTTGAGTCGACCTGCGTTAAGTGTGCAGGGAATCACCATTATAAAGTTTGTCCTTTCCAAAAAACTGACAAACCGAAGTGCGCCAACTGTGGGGGCGACCATACCGCCAACTTTGGAGGCTGTCTGAAACGACCACCGAAACGGCAACTACAGTCAGCTTCCGCAGGCACCACCGCAAGCCAAACATTTCACACTAATACTAATCAACCTCCGCAACACACACACGCACATTCAGCCAACACACCCAATGCACCACCATACGCACCTACCTCCCCGGAGCCCAAACCACCTACGAACTTTTGGTTTGACAAAAATCGAAGTAGGCCAACACCACCGCAACCTAATACTGCAAACAATGGAATTAGCTCTGAGGCAACGACTGACCTGACTGGACTCATCATGAACCTCATCAAACCATTCATCCCCCACATCCAAGCATTCTTATCCAATTTATTCACTAACCTTTTTTCGATGAATCATGGCAAACCTTAATCTGGGAACTTTTCAAAATTTAACTATATTAAACTGGAATGCGGACGGCTTAAAGATAAGGCAACCGTCATTAACCAACTTTTTATCACGATATAATGTCGACATTGCATGCATTACTGAAACCCACCTCAAACCGACAGACAAACTCAAACTCTCTGGCTACTGTTCATATAGACTGGACCGACCGACACGTTTCGGTGGTGTTGGCATTTTCATCAAACGTCACCTGAAACATTCACAGATTTACATTCCCCCTCTCCAGAACTTGGAGGCAGTTGGAGTCACCCTCACCACACTCTCCGGCACACTCAACATCATATCAGCGTACCATCGACCGAACACAAGACTGGTACAGACTGACTTCGAACATATTTTCACAGGACTACCGACTATAATGATTGGGGACCTCAACAGCAAACACACGCTATGGGGATGCAGAAGACAGAATAACAACGGGACTAGACTACAATCCATCTCAGAAAACCTGGGGATACAAATATCGACACCTGACGAACCGACATTCTACCCAACTCAACGAACATACCAACCCGACATACTGGACATAGGACTGATACACAACTTTAACTTGCCCCTGTTTCACGAGACACTGACCGACTTAGACTCAGACCATCTCCCAGTTATCTGCACCTTCCTAGCACGGCCACAGAAGGAGGAATATCTTCCAAGGTTGATCACGGGGAAGATCGACTGGGCCACGTTTGAAGACGGAATGAACTGTCTCGGGGTCCCCCATCATTATAGCACGACGGACGACATTGACAATGCAGTTAGGACGTTCACACAAACCATACATACCTCAGTACATGAAGCAACATACCGACATTTCACTGACAAACGACACCTATTCCACAACAAGACACCAACACACATAATGGATATGATCCGTACAAAGAACAAACTACGACAACACTGGCAAAGAACAAGAGATCCCCTTGAGAAAAGAGAACTGAATCGCCTGACCCGACGCATACGATGGGAACTTGACAAAGACAGAATCGCGAACTATCGAAAATACTTGACTGATATGACTCCGGGCGACAACAACTTATGGAAAGAGACACGACGACTTCTAAACCAAAGGACACCCCTACCCATCTTAACTGACGGACAAATGACTGCCACAACTGACAAAGAGAAAACCGAATTACTGGCGACCCATTTGGAAAATAAATTCACAACGACAGACGCTGACGATCATGAAACACTCATCACAGTTGAATCATACCTCTCAAATACACTTCACACAGTCGAAGCACCCATTCAGCATACCACACCATCAGAAATACACGCCCACATTACACGACTACACATCAAGAAGGCCCCCGGTGAAGACATCATCCCCAACCTGGTGCTGAAGAAGCTTCCTCCGAAGAGCATAGCCTACCTGGCAAGTGTGTTCAACGCCTGTCTTCGCCACGGCTACTTTCCTGCAGACTGGAAAAACGCCGTTGTTCTAACATTTCACAAGCCAGGTAAGGCAAAAAACGATCCAGGCAGCTATAGACCAATAAGCCTTTTAAATAGCCTCTCAAAACTTCTTGAGAAAATAACTCACAAGAGGCTCCTCCGTCATCTGGAGACTGCAGGGACCATCCCTGCCCACCAGTTTGGGTTTAAATCAAACCACTCAGCCGTCCATCAGCTACAGAGAGTTGCTGAGACCATTGTGGGGGGCTTTGAGCGGAAGCAGTACACAGTAGCAGCCTTCTTGGACGTCGCAGCTGCCTTCGACACCGTCTGGCACGAGGGCTTGCTCTTCAAATTAAAACAGACCTGGCCTCCGCAATACATCCAGAACATCATTAGCTCTTTTCTTCGTGACAGAACATTCCAAATAAGGGTGAACAACACACTGAGCTCCAGAAAGAAGATATCAGCGGGAGTCCCACAAGGTGCGATCCTCAGTCCACTCTTGTTTGATCTGTTCTGTCACGACATGCCAGAACCAGTCTCTGCAACCCTGGCGACTTACGCTGACGACACGTTGATCCTCAGCCAAAACATAGATCTGGAAGCGGCCATCGACTCCCTACAAATCCAGGTGGATGAGATCGGCCAGTGGTTTGGAAAATGGAAGCTTAAGTTGAACGGTGGGAAGACGGAGGCGAAGGTGTTCGCTTTACGCCGCTTCTCGATAGAACACCTCAGAAGGCTGCAAATCGACCAACTCCCAATTCCATGGAATCCTAAAGACCAGGGTGTGCGCTATCTTGGAGTGCACCTTGACACAAGACTAACATGGCGCCTACATATCAACATAAAACTCCAACAAGCACACACACGACTCAGGCTCATCTACCCACTCATAAACAGGAATACACCACTCAGACACACATGCACATCCTTAGTTTACAAAACACTAATACTTCCACTCTTAACCTACGCTTGCCCCGTATGGTTCTGCACTAGCCACACTAACATAACACGATTACAAACATTCCAAAACAAAGTCCTCCGGATAGCGGTGAACGCACCTTGGTTTATCAGGAACACCCAAATCCATCGGGAACTGGGAGTTGCTCCTTTTGCAGCCCACATTGAGAAACTCACCCGAAGCTTCCATGAAGGTCTGCCAGCCTGCTCTGGTGCGGTTCACTACAGTCTCGGCCAGCCTGTAGCTCGCAGGCTGCAACCAAGACTGTACCAAGACTTTTTGTTTTAATTATAATTTTCATGTTTATTTGCTCATTTTGTGTAAAGTACATACTTAGTACTGGTCCAAATAAAATGTTTTTCTTCTTTCTTCTTCTTCTATATTCATATATCACATTTATATTTGATATTATCATATGGTATTTATATTCATATATCACATTTATATTTGATATTAGGTTGCCGTGGTTACATATGGCATGATCAGGCCGTGTGAACAACTTGATGGGTAAGTGTTCTGCCATCGGCTATTTAGACTACATTTCACTGGATACGAACAGACCTGTAAGTTCCACCTTAGATTCTGCAACTTCCTTTCTAATTAAATTGCAATAATTGATATTTAGTTTTTTTATTTCACAGTAGACTCTGCCTTATCCGGCGTTCTGTTAACCGGCGAGCTCCCTCATCCGGGGCTCGCAAAATAATATCAAATTTGTTAAACTAAAATTAACATTCAATTATTAGATTATCAATTATAAGAGCCACGTGTGTACACGAGCACATAATAATTCCGTAACTCAGGAATCTTTTATGTATTTTTATTGTACATACATACAGATGTACATTGTATTTATAATGAAGGGAACGCTAATACAATATTTTATTACTTCACTAATATCCTATGAACACTTTTTTTTATGGTTTAATTGATGTATTTTTTCTCATTAATTGATGATTTCTGTTATCCGGCGTCAAGTCGGTCCCGGCAACGCCGGATAAGAGAGAGTCTACTGTATTTGTTTGTATCCAAAGTGATTGAGTCGTTAATAATAACATTCTGTTTCTTCTATTTAATCCAATTTTGCCTAGAACTCCTTTAGTAAGAAAGGTAATGACTTATTTTTTCATTTTTCTTCATTAGAAATAATTTTCCATCAGATCTTGGTTAAATAGTTACATAGTGAAAGTACAATTTAAAATAAGCCTTATTTTTGCTTGTTTTCTTGGACTTGGAGCCCCAAGACAACAACCAAGAAATCTTCACCATAACAAGGCTGGTCCATAGCGTGGTCAAGGTGGAGGAGCCACACAAACGGAGGGATATCCCCCAGTGCCATCGGTGCCAAGAGTATGGGCATACAAAGGGTTACTGCGGCCACCCGGTGTGTCAAGTGTGCGGGCCTGCATGCCACTGAGACCTGCCGTAAGCCGCGAGAACTCCCAGCAAAGTGTGCTTTGTGTGGCGGCCAACACCCTGCCAACTACAGAGGGTGCACCGTACACACAGATCTGAAGCGGCTGAGGAGCTCCGCCATCGGTAGAGGGCCCAAGGCAGCGCAGCCCCTTGTCCCGCAGTCCTTCGCCCCCCATCTTCCCAAGGACTTCCCAGCCCTGGCTTCAGGCCATCAGGGTGCACCACGCCCAGCGCCTCCTCGGACAGCCCTTCCCATGTCAGCCGCCGCTCAGCCAGGTCTCTCCTATGCCCATTTGGCTGGAGCCAGGGCTCAGTCGCCTCAGTCTTCAACCTTCATCCCGCCCTGTCCTTCACCCTTCATCCCTCCCCCTCCTTCCGCCACCGATATAACATCTGTCCTCTCCTCCTTCATGACGAAGATGGAGTCAATGTTCACTCAACTCTTCAACCTTCTGGCCCCAATCATAACCCTACTTGCCAATAGATCCCAATAGTGCCTCCTACCCAACATTCCTTATCCATCCTCCTTTGGAACGCCAATGGCTTACACAACCACAAAGACGAACTCGACGCTCTACTACACAACAAAAAGATAGACGTAGCTCTAATTACAGAAACTCGACTGACCACTAGAAAACACTGCAACATCCCGGACTATGTCACCTACAGGACGGACCACCCGGATGGTAGAGCCCATGGAGGCACTGCGGTACTTGTCCGCCGAGCCCTCTCCCACCATATCCTGCCTCCTTACTCCTCCAGTTATCTCCAAGCAACTCCTATCTCAATAGCCCTGTTTCCTTTTCCTCTCACTATATCAGCAGTGTACTGTCCTCCTCAAACTGTAATTTCACCTGACCAGTTTCATGCATTCTTCCGAACACTCGGTCCAAGATTCGTGTCTGGTGGTGACTACAATGCGAAACATCAATAAGCGATTCTTGACGTTTAACTTAAAAAAATATAAGTCAAATGTTAACAGTTAATTTTTAACTAGTTGTATAAATCTTTCCTATCAACTCTTGACTTTTATTTAAAAATCATCAGTGATTTTTACTTTTTCAATCAAAAAATAACTGTTATTTCTTGATTTTACAAAAAAATTAATCCTCAAATTCAATCCCTGATAAAAACAAGTGTTGAAATATGATAATCGCTGTCTCATACGTTTTTTTGTAATCTTTAGTGAGGTTTCTTATGAGCTTAAGCCGGGTCTGGTATGCTGACCGTATTTTGTGCTATCAGACATGATAAGTGTTTAACAAGTATTCCTTGTTGTAATGGAACTCAAGTATGTAACTTAACTAACTTTAATTTTCCATCTTTTGAAAGTCCTATTGAATGTATCTAAAACAAAGAACATGTCTTTGTCACTTAATGGAGAACAACTGATTTAGGTGGCACACAGGTGATATATAGCAAACTGTCAAACATCTCGCATGACAGATACGGAAACCGAACCACCTTTTAACAGCCTCCTTAAAACTACGTTTTCATTTTTTCTTTGAATTTTTTATTTATTTTCCAACTCAAAATATGAGTAAATAAGAGAAGCAACTAACTGAAAAGTGGCCATATTTCAGGGTTTTTTTTATCTCCAGAAGTTGTGGTAAATTGGTGTTGAACTGGAGGGATGTGGGTTAGGCGAGGAGGTCTCGTGGCCACTGCCGCCCCGTCTCATTAACAGAACCCCCTCCCTATATATCACAAAACACAAAGTTGACATGCCGCCAGTCTTCCTTGTCTAGACACTTCTGACACCAGAGTGTGCTTGTTACGTCTAGAACCTGTCACATTCTCCGTCTCACCTCATCTTGTTTCATCAGGAAAAAAATGTTCAATGTGAACAAATTTGTTCTCGATAAAAAATGTGAATGTAGTGTAAGCAGCTGTCAAAATATCTCTGGCCTTACCCGGTGGATGGACTTCAACTGACAATGAGCCAACCCATCTGACGAAAATGTGTTTCGAATGTAAATTATACCATTTCTCACTATAACTCGAGTCGCCTCTTTATTCTCTAGTAGAAAACAATAAATAACGTTCGAATGAGATATATCCTAGTTTCTGCACTTTAAATAGGCCCATTTCGAACATTAGGGATATAAAGTGCAATTAAATCACTATGTGCACATATATTTCGACTTCTAACAGCCTGAATTTGACAATTCAAAAAGCAGTATACCCGCCATCTCTACCTCTGAGCTACCGGCGCTCTCATGTGTACATTTTTTTAATTATCTTCCTGAAAGAAAAAAAATAATTTTTTTAAAATGACATCCCTTGTTTTTATTACTTCTTTTAGATTTATTGTTTACTAGCTGTAATACCCGGCGTTGCCCGGGGAACTTTGACTTTTCTCCTAATATCTCTCGTTCGAATCCTATTCAATTCTTCGACAGTACATTCATGACGTTATAATTTTCAATTATTCATACGGAATAAGGCTTATAGTCCATCAACGGCAGACATCCCAGCTAGTAAGTTTTTAGGACCCCTGGGCACCACAGCTAGTATGCGCCTTTCAACGGCGGAAACCACAGCTAGTGAATACTTAGCATCGCTGGACATGAACTTAACAGTGACCACAGCTAGTATGTGCCTTGTGAAATTTCATGAGATTCCGATTACCCTTTAATGAGTCAGTATTATTTTTATGCTTAGTCCCCCCCCCCCCCCCCCCCCCCCTCCCGTTCAAATTTAGATGTCACATAGTGTATTTTTCAGTCACATTTCAGAGATATCGGCTGATGGGAAGGGGCAGTTCCGGGGAGGGGGCTCAATTCAAAAACCCTAATAACTGCCAGTGTAATGAATTTATCGATACAAAATTTAGTATGAGGATTAAGGAGCCCCTACGTAAGTCAACTGTTGAATATCAGCACAAACGGTCGACTGGTTTTGGAAGGGAAATGAAAAGTTAATTGATCAATTCGTTGTAGGGAAGTACATTGCCGGAGATCCATCGTCGTCTTTTTATCGTAATGTTGGAATAGAAGATGAAAAGTTAATAAGAAAATAGAAAGAAAGGTTTGAAGATATTTTTGGGGATTATCCATGCACAATGGTCCTGATAACCGATCCTGTAACATCTTGAAATGAATGACGTTGATAGTGTACAAAAAATGTACAGAGCAATTTTTATGCTTAGGCCCCCCTTACAACCCCCCCCCCCCCCCCCTCCAGACAAAATTTCGAGACGCAACATAGCCTATTATTATATACTACATGTGAAGTATCATGAAGATCTGTCAAGCGGTTTGTGCGTGATGCTGGAACAAACAAACAAACCCCGTTTCAGCTTTAATAATGTAGACACTAGCAGTAATACCCGCCGTTGCCCGGGCAACTTTGACTTTTCTCCTAATATTTCTCATTCGAATCCTATTCAATTCTTCTGTGAAATCTTCATCTTGTGAAATAGACAATATATATATATTTTTTTTAAACATACGTTTTTCTTTATTATCTACTAGCAGTAATACCCGGCGTTGCCCGGGGGAACTTTGAATTTTCTCCCAATTTTTCGACAGTACATTCATGATGTTATAATTTTCAATTATTCATACGGAATAAGGCTTATAGTCCTTCAACTATAGCAACGCTAGTAAGTTTTTAAGGCCCCTGGGCACCACAGCTAGTATGCGCCTTTCAACGGCGGAAACCACAGCTAGTGAATACTTAGCATCGCTGGACATCCTAGCCAGTGCGTACTTGTGACCACAGCTAGTATGTGCCTTGCAACAGCGAACCCACAGCTAGTACATAGTTAGGAACGCTGGGCACTACAGCTAGTATGTGCCTTGCAACAGCGGACCCCACTGATACAGCGAATACATAGTTACTACTCCTACATGTGAAATTCATGACAATCCGCTTACCCTTTAATCAGTTAGCATTATTTTTATACTTAGCCCCCCCCCCCCCCCCCCCCCCCCCCCCCGTTCAAATTTTTAAGATGTCTCATAGTGTATTTTTCTATTTGGTCATCAAGAATACTACAATGACAATGCGATCATCCGTTAATGATGTATCACTATCTTCATATTTAGGCCTACCCCCACAACCCCCCTCCCGTTCACAATTTTGTGATCTCACACACCCTATTTTTCTATTTGGCCTTTATGAACACTAAATGGGCAATTTCGTGACTATCCGATCATCCGTTAATGACTTATCACTATATTTATACTTAGGCCCCCATCAACCCCCCTCCCGTTCAAAACATTGGGACGCCAAAGACCTTATTTTTCTATTTGGCCTTCAGGAATACTACATGTGATATTTCGTGACAATCCGACTAACCGTTAAAGTGTTAGCACTATATTTATACGTAGGTCTACCCCCACAACCCCTCTCCCGTTCAAATTTTTGGGACGCCACACACCTTATTCTTCTATTTGGCCTTCAGGAATACTACATGTGAAATTTCGTGTCAATACGACCAACCGTTAATGAGCTAGCTCTATATTTATACTTAGCCCCCCCATAACCCCCCCTCCCGTTCAAATTTTTGGGACGCCACACACCTTCTTTTTCTATTTCGCCTTCAGGAATACTCCATGTGAAATTTCGTGACAATATGACCAACCGTTAATGAGCTAGCACTATGTTATTACTTAGGCCCCCCCTACAACCCCCCCTCCCGTTCAAAATTTTGGACGACCAACCGTTAAAGAGTTAGCACCATATTTATACTTAGGTCTACCCCCACAAACCCCAACCTGTTCAAATTTTTGGGACGAATACTACATGTGAAATTTCATGATAATCCGACCAACCGTTAAAGAGTTAGCACTATATTTATACTTAGGCCTACCCCCACAACCCCCCCTCCCGTTCAAAACTTTGGAACGCCACACACCTTATATTTCCATTTGGCCTTTAAGCCTACTACATACAAAATTTCATTACAATCCAACCATTAGTTAATGAGTTAGCACTATTTATATACTTAGGCCCCCCCTAAAACCCCCCCTCCCGTTCAAATTTTTGGGACGCCACACACCTTATTTTTCTATTTGGCCTTCAGGAATACTACATGTAAAATTTCGTGACAATACGACCAACCGTTAATGAGCTAGCTCTATATTTATACTTAGGCCCCCCCACAACCCTCCCTCCCGTTCAAATGTTTGGGACGCCACACACATTACTTTTCTATTTGGCTTTCATGAATACTACATGTGAAATTTCATGACAATTCGACCATTAGTTAATGAGTTAGCACTATTTATATACTTAGGCCCCCCTTAACCCCCCCCTCCCATTCAAAATTTTGGCACACCACATAGCCTATTATTCAATCGGGCTCAAAAGAATGCTACATGTGAAGTTTCATGAAGATCCGTGCAGCGGTTTGGGCGTGATGCTGGAACAAACATCCTAACAGACAAACACACCCCGTTTCAGCTTTATTAATATAGACTAGCAGTAATACCCGGCGTTGCCCGAGGGAACTTTGACTTTTCTCCCAATATCTCCTATACAGGCCAAGCAAATTAGCTCCAAAAAATGGTGTGCCTGGAAATAATTGGTGGAGCTCGGGAAACTGCTTTAATCATTTATTTAGACCTCTAATATGAGTAGTTTGAGTTTTGCCCCAATTTCCCAGTGGAGCGTATGTCGTGACGTTCGAAAAACCTCGAAATTTTCGGACTATTTTAGGTTTTTCTCGAATAGCTCCTAAACTAAGCACTTTATCAAAACTTTGTTATTTTCAAAAGTGTTCAGCATTAAATTCTGCTTCTAAAAAGTACTATGACATTATATTTTGATCAAGTAGTTTCATAGAAACGATACGTGGAAATATGGCAAATTTTTACACTTTTTGAAAAAACACATTTTTTTACTATAAAACGTAAAATATCTATGAAACTACGAACTTTAGAACGAAATGTCATAGAATAAAAGTTGTAGACCATTAAATTGTCATAAAAACGTACCCCCCTCCCTCCTCACCACAATGTAAAATCGCGCAGTAGCTCATTAGCACCCCCCCCCCCTCCCCCCACCAAGCACATCTTCATATTTTTATTAATAATGAACAAATACTCGCAATAGTTATCGAGTAATATCAAGTATAATATATAATTATATAAAATTGGTTACTGAAATATTTAAATACTTTTTAGGTTTAATTACGCTCAAATTTATTATGATACATTTTAATTACTTATAGTTGTGTAAAATCATTATTTAATTCAGTGTTCTATTTCTTAAGACGTTTGGAGGAAGTTGGTAGTGTTAATATGGACTCTAATTTTTCCATCTCTTCCATATTTAAATCATCATTAAGGTCTTCTCTACTTCCTTCCTTCAGGTAGTCATCATAATCTAGGTCGAAGTCGTCAGTACCAAGAATCTGGTTTTCTGTTTCGGCATTTGTGCACGACTGGCCTTTGCATAATTTACAAATGGTGGTGCACTCATCCCATTTTTTCTGCATGAGCAAGCTCCAAGGCAGCCTTTAGAGCATGTGCAGCATATCGTTTTCAGGAGTTCCAGAGGTGCTACTTCTTCAGTAGTGGTTACTGGCCTAAGGCCTAAACTTCCCGTCTTCCATCCCCATTGAAGTGGGTCGAGTGGGTTGTTTTTCCAAGCTTGCACCTGAAAATGCTTAATTTTATATGTTATATAAAAAAAATTAAAATTAATTAACAAAAATATAATATGGGGAGGTAGACTACAATTTTGTGGACAACTGTATTTAAATTTAATTATAATAATAAACGTGGGACTCATAAATTAATAACTAACAATATTACTTATTAATAACTAGCAGTAATACCCGGCGTTGCTCGGGGAACTTTGACTTTTCACCTAATATCTCTCATTCGAATCCAATTCAATTCTTCGACAGTACATTCATGATGTTATAATGTTCAATTATTCATATAGAATAAGCCTTATAGTACTTCAACGGCAGACACCACAGCTAGTATCTGCTTAATACCGGTGTACAGAAGAAGAGAAAGCTACATGTGAAATTCCTTCAGCTTAATGCACCCCACCCCTCAGGTTCAAAAAGTTGAAACGTCACAACGAATTTTCAAATTTTGTTTTGAAATTACTACATGTGAAATTCCATGACAATCCGACCATTAGTTAATGAGCTACCGGTATCTTTATATTTAGGCCTATCCCCACCACCCCCCCTCCCGTTCAAAATTTTGGGACGCCACATAGCCTATTATTCAACTGGGGTCATATGAATGCTACATGTGAAGTTAATAAAAACCCGTCGAGCCCACCTCAAAGCCCACTTATATTCCACATTTCTTCCTTGATAATTTTAGTTGGAACCAAACGGTAACTTATTTTATCTTACATATGGAGTCTATCGAGCTCAGGATCGCCACTTAGAAATCTAGCAAAGGCATTTAGGTCAAATGTTTTAATCGAGAAGATAAAAATAAATTTGAGCACGTCGTCCTTCGGATTGGACTTTAAGCTATGATCGAAGGCCTTTTTGTATGTCAGGTACTGGATAATGAGTCGTATGTTATGTATCTAAATCTGGGTAGCTGAAATTTCATTTACGTTAAAAATAACTTGAGCACGTCGTCCTTCGGATTGGACTTTCCCGATATATCTGAATCTGTCTATCAGTTTTAACGAATATTAAATCTATAAACCGTTAAAAAGCAGGAAATTTGAAGAATGGTATTTGGCCCGACTTTTTTCGAAAAACATTTTTATTTCAATTTTTGTGTAGGATTCAGATATCCGGGTTGTTCATCAGTTTTAACAAATATTAAATCTAAAAACCGTTTAAAAGCGAGAAATTTAAAGAATGGAGTTTACCGAGCTCAGGATCGCCATTTAGAAATCTAGCCAAGTCACTTAGGTCAGATGTTTTAATCGGAAAGATAAAAATAAATTTGAGCACGTCGTCCTTCGGATTGGACTTAAGGCTTAACATTTTTATTTCGATTTTTGTGTAGGATTCAGATATCACGGTTGTTCATCAGTTTTAACAAATATTAAATCTAAAAACCGTTTAAAAGCAAGAAATTTGAAGAATAGAGTTTACCGAGCTCAGGATCGCCATTTCGAAATCTAGCCAAGGCACTTAGCTCAAATGTTTTATTCGAGAAGAAAAAATAAATTTGAGCACGTCGTCCTTCGGATGGGACTTTCCCGATACATCTGAATCTTTCTTTGGTTGACCATCTTCGTTCCTGGATGCTGCCTATCTACCAACATAGCTGTATTAATTTGTTTTTCAGAAAATATGTCAAAACGGTACCTCAAAGCCCACTTATATTCCACATTTCTTCCTTGATAATTTTAGTTGGAACCAAACGGTAACTTATTTTATCTTACATATGGAGTCTATCGAGCTCAGGATCGCCACTTAGAAATCTAGCCAAGGCACTTAGGTCAGATGTTTTAATCGAGGAGATAAAAATAAATTTGAGCACGTCGTCCTTCGGATTGGACTTTAGGCTATGATCGAGGGCCTTTTTGTATGTCAGGTGCTCGAAAATGAGTCGTATGTTATGTAACTAAACCTAGGTAGCTAAAAGTTCACTTAGGTTCGAAAAACCTTGAGCACGTCGTCCTTCGGATGGGACTTTCCCGATATATCTTAATCTGTCTATCAGTTTTAACAAATAGTAAATCTATAAACCGTTAAAAAGCAGGAAATTTGAAGAATGGTATTTAGCCCGACTTTTTTCGAAAAACATTTTTATTTCAATTTTAGTGTAGGATTCAGATATCCCGGTTGTTCATCAGTTTTAACAAATATTAAATCTAAAAACCGTTTAAAAGCGAGAAATTTAAAGAATGGAGTTTACCGAGCTCAGGATCGCCATTTCGAAATCTACCCAAGTCAATTAGGTCAGATGTTTTAATCGGGAAGATAAAAATAAATTTGAGCACGTCGTCCTTCGGATGGGACTTTCCCGATACATCTGAATCTTTCTTTGGTTGACCATCTTCGTTCCTGGATGCTGCCTATCTACCAACATAGCTGTATTAATTTGTTTTTTAGAAAATATGTCAAAACGGTACCTCAAAGCCCACTTATATTCCACATTTCTTCCTTGATAATTTTAGTTGGAACCAAACGGTAACTTATTTTATCTTACATATGGAGTCTATCGAGCTCAGGATCGCCACTTAGAAATCTAGCCAAGGCACTTAGGTCAGATGTTTTAATCGAGGAGATAAAAATAAATTTGAGCACGTCGTCCTTCGGATTGGACTTTAGGCTATGATCGAGGGCCTTTTTGTATGTCAGGTGCTCAATAATGAGTCGTATGTTATGTAACTAAACCTAGGTAGCTAAAATTTCACTTAGGTTCAAAAAACCTTGAGCACGTCGTCCTTCGGATGGGACTTTCCCGATATATCTGAATCTGTCTATCAGTTTTAACAAATATTAAATCTATAAACCGTTAAAAAGCAGGAAATTTGAAGAATGGTATTTAGCCCGACTTTTTTCGAAAAACATTTTTATTTCGATTTTTGTGTAGGATTCAGATATCACGGTTGTTCATCAGTTTTAACAAATATTAAATCTAAAAACCGTTTAAAAGCAAGAAATTTGAAGAATAGAGTTTACCGAGCTCAGGATCGCCATTTAGTAATCTAGCCAAGTCACTTAGCTCAGATGTTATATCGGGAAGATAAAAATAAATTTGAGCACGTCGTCCTTCGAATTGGGCTTTAAGCTATGATCGAGGGCCCTTTTGTATGTCAGGTACTCGACAATGAGTCGTATGTTATATATCTAAACCTGGGTAGTTGAAATTTCATTTACGTTAAAAACAACTTGAGCACGTCGTCCTTCGAATTGGATTCCAAGCTATGATTGAGGGCCTTTTTGTATGTCAGGTGCTCGAAAATGAGTCGTATGTTATGTAACTAAACCTAGGTAGCTAAAAGTTCACTTAGGTTCGAAAAACCTTGAGCACGTCGTCCTTCGGATGGGACTTTCCCGATATATCTTAATCTGTCTATCAGTTTTAACAAATAGTAAATCTATAAACCGTTAAAAAGCAGGAAATTTGAAGAATGGTATTTAGCCCGACTTTTTTCGAAAAACATTTTTATTTCAATTTTAGTGTAGGATTCAGATATCCCGGTTGTTCATCAGTTTTAACAAATATTAAATCTAAAAACCGTTTAAAAGCGAGAAATTTAAAGAATGGAGTTTACCGAGCTCAGGATCGCCATTTCGAAATCTACCCAAGTCAATTAGGTCAGATGTTTTAATCGGGAAGATAAAAATAAATTTGAGCACGTCGTCCTTCGGATTGGACTTTAAGCTATGATCGAGGGCCTTTTTGTATGTCAGGTACTGGATAATGAGTCGTATGTTATGTATCTAAATCTGGGTAGCTGAAATTTCATTTACGTTAAAAATAACTTGAGCACGTCGTCCTTCGGATTGGACTTTCCCGATATATCTGAATCTGTCTATCAGTTTTAACGAATATTAAATCTATAAACCGTTAAAAAGCAGGAAATTTGAAGAATGGTATTTAGCCAGACTTTTTTCGAAAAACATTTTTATTTCAATTTTTGTGTAGGATTCTGATATCCGGGTTGTTCATCAGTTTTAACAAATATTAAATCTAAAAACCATTTAAAAGCGAGAAATTTAAAGAATGGAGTTTACCGAGCTCAGGATCGCCATTTCGAAATCTACCCAAGTCAATTAGGTCAGATGTTTTAATCGGGAAGATAAAAATAAATTTGAGCACGTCGTCCTTCGGATTGGACTTTAAGCTATGATCGAGGGCCTTATCGTATGTCAGGTACTCGATAATGAGTCGTATGTTATGTATCTAAACCTGGGTAGGTGACATTTCATTTAGGTTAAAAATTACTTGAGCACGTCGTCCTTCGGATGGGACTTTCCCGATATAACTGAATCTGTCTATCAGTTTTAACAAATATTAAATCTATAAACCGTTAAAAAGCAGGAAATTTGAAGAATGGTGTTTAGCCCGACTTTTTTCGAAAACATTTTTATCTCGATTTTAGTGTAGGATTCAGATATCCCGGTTGTTCATCAGTTTTAACAAATATTAAATCTAACAACAACAACACACTATATTTGGCCAGAACATCTTGGTTCTTCACACAAAGTATAAAATGGAAAATATAAAATGAAATTAATTAATAATAATGTCTTGGTGTAGTCTTGGTTTGAGCCTTCTGTGCAGAGTAGGCTGGCCAAGATTGTAGTGGGCTGCTCCAGAACACCTAGTCTTCCGTGGTAGTAATCTACTAAGGACCTTAAATAGGCTGCGACCCGAGGAACTCCCAGTTCCTCATGGAGTTGGCTGTTTCGGATAAACCATGGTGCATTCAGAGACACACGAAGAATTTTGTTCTGAAATGTTTGTAGTCGTGTTGTGAGTGAAGGACTGGCGCCATGCCATATTGGACAGACGTATGTTAACAATGGGAGAAGTAACGCTTTGTACAGGAGCAGTGTGCAAGAGTGTTTGAGGGGTGTGTTGCGGTTAATGAGTGGATAGAGATGTTTTAAACGGGTGTATGCTTGTGTAAGTTTTGTGTTGATGTGAAGTTTCCATGTGAGCCGTGTGTCTAAGAATACACCAAGGTACCGGACAGCCTGATCTTTAGGGTTCCATGGAATGGGAAGTCCGTCAACCCGCAGCCTACTCTGGTCCTCTGTAAAAAATCGGCGAAGGGCAAAAATCTTCGCTTCTGTTTTACTGGCGTTCAACTGAAGCTTCCATCGACCGAACCAGCTGGAGACGTGGTTGAGAGAAGTTTGTAACATGTCAACTGCTGTCTGGAGGTCTTCATGTTGACACATAAGTAGTGTGTCGTCTGCGTATAGTGCTAGAGTTGTACTACATGGCTCGGGGATGTCGCAGCAGTATAAGCTGAAGAGGAGGGGACTGAGGATAGCTCCCTGTGGCACTCCCGCCAGAATACTACGCATGAAGCTGAGGATGTTGTTGGCCCGCACTTGAAACGTCCTGTTCTCCAAAAAGGAATCAACGATCTTTTCCAAGTACTGTGGAGCCCATGTCTTCCTCAGCTTATAGCGGAGACCTTCATGCCACACCGAGTCGAACGGGGAAGCTACATCTAAAAAGACAGAGGTTGTATATGTCTTCTGTTCGAAACCATTCACAATCTTTCCGAGACCCTCTGTAGCTGGTGCACAGTGAATGATTATGTTTGAAACCAAACTGGTGAGCTGGAACAATTCCTGCGCTTTCCAGGCGAGAACCCAGTCTTCTCAATATTAGTCGTTCGAAGATCTTCGACAACGAGTTCAGAAGGCTTATAGGCCGATAGCTGTCCGGCTCTTGCTTGGAGTTACCAGTAGGATATTTCTGTCTAAATTTGGGCCTGTTAAAGGGGGCCTATGCTGGTCTAGTAGTGCCTCGAGTGTTAGGAAGGGTCAGGATTTAAAGGGACCATTGTAGGTCAGGTTTTAAAGGGGGCTCCGTGGATTGTGTCAAATGATTGTGTGTCAAATGATTGTGTGTCAAACAGATGTAAACCTATCATTTATATATTTATTTTGCTATCTCAAAAAAATCGCTAGCGTCTGAGAGGTCATTCAACCGTGTATGTAAACAGACGACGAGAGGTCATCCAACCTTCAGTGAGTGTGTCTTACAGATGTAATTGATATATTTATTTTGCTATCTCAAAAAATCGCTAGCGTCTGACAGGTCATTGAACCTTGCATGTAAACACACGAGATTATACCACCACCTCATTCAACCTTCAGTGTGTATGTGAAAACTTATCATTTTGGTATCTTACAGAAATTTTTTCGAAAAACGGTGAGCGAAAAATGTATTATTGAGAAATTAACACAGTCAACGAACTTTCAGTTTAGAAAGTATGAGAGTGGTTCATCTGGTGAAAGTAGGAGCGAAGATGACCACCTTCGTGGGAGCCTAATTTGCATACCGGTCCAGGACCGTGTCCTCCTTCCTCCTCATTTTTCGAAAGTGGAATTTTTTTTAATGTGTTGGTTTTTCAAAATTCGATGCTTTTTCCGAGAATATAAAAAGACGGGAATCTAGCGGGTCCCATCATTATCTAGCCAATCATGGACACAGAAACTCAGGAGAGTGACTTGAACGCTCTAGTCCAAAAACTAAATTCATCTAGGGCGGAATTTATACCAATAAATGAATTATTAATAGATGAGAAATATTCGATTCTTGCAATGAAAAGAATAAATACAATTTATGGACCCAGTATCATCGCGACTTTTATTGAGGGGAGTGTCGACGAGCCCAGCGACAGCTTGAAAAGCATTTTTTTGCCAAAGCGCTATACCGAAATGTTTTCCGATGAGGAATTACTTCAAGCCTCAGGTACCTTTTTTAAAAAAAAATAATTTAAAAAAAGTCACTTTTTTAAGAAAAACTAAAAATTTTTTTTTTACAGGCAATTTGAAATTGGCGTACAAAGGCCGAAGAATCAATAAGGAGCATTTATTTGAATTCTCAGTGTAATCTAATGTATTTTGGAAAAATATATAATTTGTAATCGATGTTGACTTTATTTACACAACCAAAAATGATGAAATCTCACCCCCCCCTCCCCTCAAACACAAATTTGTGCCAACCTACTTTCTAAAAGAAACTTGTATGAATTTGAAATGTCAAATCCGAGTATATAAACCCTCTGAGATCCCCGAATTGGTATCAGTCTTTCGTCTGAGAACATCACATCTCCAATAATGAACACTTCTGCTTCTAGCGCTTCCAAGGTATATTCTAAAATTCTCTTACGACATTTTTATACTCTAAAAAAATTCGATAATAATTTCATGATGGCACAAATTTTTCAACATCTTGTAGATTTCATCTCTTGTAAGAAAACTAAACACCAAAATGCGTGGTGAAGTCGTATCTATGACCGAATTAACAGTAGGTGAAAAATATAGAATTCTTACCATGAAAAAAATTGAGACAAGTTACGGTCTTAGTATAATGGCAACGGTGATTGAAGATGAGGACCGTAATGCACAAAGATGGAATGATGGTCAGAAAACGGTTTTTTTACCAAAAAGATATACTAAAATGTTTACCGATGATGATTTAAAAGATGCAGAAGGTAATAAAAAAAAGCTTAAGCCGTAATTTTTGACTTAGATAATTTTTTTAAAATTATTAAGCATCTCATTTATTTTTATTTTTATTTTTTGTAGGCAAGCTAAATATGGTGTATAAAGGTCGTGGATCAAGACAGGAGTATCTTTTAGAGTTTTCAATGTAGAGTATTCAATGTAATACCGATATTTTGAAATAATAAAAATCTGATTAAAAACGTATTGATATTGATTTATAAACACCTTAAGGGAAGGGGAAAAAATAAATAAAATAATTTGAAAAGATTTTATTTTTTTATATTCACACTAGCTGAGATAAATTGACCCAACTCTTTTCTGACAGTCCGAACCACTTCACATATATACGATTCCCTTTTCGTCGAAGAACTTTTTCAATGAGATAAACACCAGGATCCTTTACAATCTGTAATTCTTCTTTATAAAATGCGCCAAATATGTCTTGATTATTCGCATCTTGTAAAAGGTATGTGATGGGGTTTGTAAATTGCACCTTGACAACTTTGAAGATCTCAGGTGAGAATTGAGCAAGATAGCCTTTGGCAAATGCATTGCGTAATTTTGATATGCGGACATAATCCCCCTCCTTGAATTTAGGTTTGGTAGTGGTAGCCGGGACTGAATAAACAGTGGCAATTAGCTCATTTTGAAGCTTCTTATTAGCGACAACCTCAGACGGAGTGGCTTGAATTGTACGGTGCTTTGCATTATTATATCTTGAAAGCAGAGCAGGTAGCAAGTCGACATATTTATGATTTCCATTCAAGGTGAACATTTTCCACATATGTCCTTTTAATGTTCTATTGAATCGTTCAGCAATCGAAGCCTTCTTTCCAGAGTATGTAGAATAGTGGTGAATATTATTTTTTTTCATAAGAGTCTGGAAGTTAGTATTGTAGAATTCACGTCCTTCATCTGTATGAAGGTCCGTATTCGAAGTGAGTCTTGGAGAGGTCTTTTTCTTCCTTTGGGGTTGATGTAGTTTTGAATAGGTCCTATGTTGGTGGAGAGTCCTGTCCAATCTGCCGTGTCCAAATAAATTGATACCTTCTTGTGGCAAAATACCACTACTGGTGACTGGTTGAGAAGTCCTACCTTGATGACCTTGGTCTTGGACTTGTTGAGAGCAAACTCTGTTACTAGATACAACTCCATTGCGACAACTGGTCTCTCTACATTTTTTCACTTCATATCATCTTCTTACCCCCACCTAGTTCCCCCCTCTCTGGTCTTTTTAAAAACCTGTTTTCATGAGCGGGTTAACAATCTTTTCTCACAATTGTTTTTGTTTTCTTTTGATTATATATAGGCAGACTCCTCCTTCGACTATTATAACATGTTCAAGTGTACAAAGTGTGACACCATTTTTCCATCTTGGAAAAAACGCAATGTTCATCAGTTCAACTGTAAGAGAAATATCGACGAGATATTGGATGTAGAACCACCAAGGAAAAAAATATTTTTATGTTCATCTTGCGGAGGACGGTTTGAAAACGATTATCATGGACAACGACATGAATCAGTATGTCATGGGGAATATTCATCCTCAAAGGAACCGACCAAGGACGCATTATTAGCTCTGGTGCCTTCTGATAATATTGTACAATATGAAAGTGCCTTTGCTAGTCGTTTGGAATCCTATTTTATTCGCTCAAACAAATGCAATGATTTGACGTGTTTCTTACTGGATGTGAAACCAACATTAATACACAAAGTATCCAACATACTACAAATGAAATCTGCAATAAAAATTAATTTGATGGTTGAATGTTTATTTGAAAATGCTCTTGGTGAAAGGACAGATCGAGCCTTTAAGACTATGAATAAACCAGTTTTTCGAGCAACAAATCTCAAAAAATTCTTTGACAATGCATTTGAAAAAATACACTCGGAGGTGGAAAATAGTGCATTGAAAGGAAGTGGATGGAAACTATTAGCCGTAGACGGAATTCGTCTACGGGTGAATAGATATGATCCACTACGTGCTTCTACATATATACCATTACCACTGAGTCTTGAAAATAAAAAAGCATGTGTAAATGTACAAAATAATGATGAGAAATGTTTTGCATATTCAATCTTAGCAAAATTCGTGACATCGCATTCTTATCGACCACAGGAATATACTGATTTATTCAGTTTATATGATTTTTCATGTGTTTCGTTTCCAGTCGCTCTAGCGGGTATTTCAAAATTTGAAAAGGTCAACAATATGTCTATAAATGTATTTGGAGTTGATGGAAACGAGAAAATATACCCCCTCAAGGTTTCAGCAGAAGAAAAATCAGATCACCGGGACATCCTCCTTTTGGAAAATAAACAACACTACGTCTATATAAAAAACTTTAATCGGTTGGTGGGTCGTCAATTACGAAAATCTTCTCGACGAAAATTTTACATCTGTAAAAGATGCTTCATAACTTTTGAAGAAAGAAGTGGTGGATCTGACAAGCTGGAGATGCATAAAATGTATTGTAAAGATCAGAAGACTGTACGAGTTGAATTACCATATGATCCGATAATGTCATTTACAAATGTTGAGCGTCATCACAGAGTTCCCTACGTTATTTATGCAGATTTTGAATCTATCTTGGAACCTATTGCAGGATGTCATCCATCATCTGAGTCATAATTTACTACTCGAGTTCAAGAACATATTCCAATGTCGTTTTGTACGTATGTGAAAAGTTCTTCTGGTCTTTCACCTGTCTCTTCAGCTCCGTATTTGTATAGAGGACCTGATGCAGCCGGAGTTTTTATAGAACACATCATCGAATTGAGTAAAGCTATATCAGCTGTCTACAATGGTAACCCTGTGGATATTAATATGAATTCTGATCAAGAAACCCAGTGGGATTTAGCAACTACATGTTACCTCTGCGAAAATGAATTCACAGAGTCGAATTTGAAAGTACGTGATCATTGTCATCTCACTGGGGATTACAGAGGTGCAGCATGCAATAGTTGTAATTTGAAATGTTGTATTCCTAAATTTATTCCAATTATTTTTCACAATCTCACAAACTATGATTCAAAATTTATAATTAGACAGCTGAGTAATAAAAAATGTGGTAGAGTTACAATTATACCACACACTCAGGAAAGAAGAAGAAGAAGAAAAACATTTTATTTGGACCAGTACTAAATATGTACTTTACACAAAATGGGCAAATAAACAAGAAAATTATAACTAAAACAAAAAGTCTTGGTACAGTCTTGGTTGCAGCCTGCGAGCTACAGGCTGGCCGAGACTGTAGTGAACCGCACCAGAGCAGGCTGGCAGACCTTGATGGAAGCTTCAGGTGAGTTTCTCAATGTGGGCTGCAAAAGGAGCAACTCCCAGTTCCCGATGGATTTGGGTGTTCCTGATAAACCAGGGTGCGTTCACCGCTATCCGGAGGACTTTGTTTTGGAATGTTTGTAATCGTGTTATGTTAGTGTGGCTAGTGCAGAACCATACGGGGCAAGCGTAGGTTAAGAGTGGAAGTATTAGTGTTTTGTAAAGTAAGGATGTGCATGTGTGTCTGAGTGGTGTATTCCTGTTTATGAGTGGGTAGATGAGCCTGAGTCGTGTGTGTGCTTGTTGGAGTTTTATGTTGATATGTAGGCGCCATGTTAGTCTTGTGTCAAGGAGCACTCCAAGATAGCGCACACCCTGGTCTTTAGGATTCCATGGAATTGGGAGTTGGTCGATTTGCAGCCTTCTGAGGTGTTCTATCGAGAAGCGGCGTAAAGCAAACACCTTCGCCTCCGTCTTCCCACCGTTCAACTTAAGCTTCCATTTTCCAAACCACTGGCTGATTTGATCCACCTGGATTTGTAGGGAGTCGATGGCCGCTTCCAGAGCTATGTTTTGACTGAGGATCAACGTGTCGTCAGCGTAAGTCGCCAGGGTTGCAGAGACTGGTTCTGGCATGTCGTGACAGAACAGATCAAACAAGAGTGGACTGAGGATCGCACCTTGTGGGACTCCCGCTGATATCTTCTTTTTGGAGCTCAGTGTGTTGTTCACCCTTATTTGAAATGTTCTGTCACGAAGAAAAGAGCTAATGATGTTCTGGATGTATTGCGGAGGCCAGGTCTGTTTTAATTTGAAGAGCAAGCCCTGGTGCCAGACGGTGTCGAAGGCAGCTGCGACGTCCAAGAAGGCTGCTACGGTGTACTGCTTCCGCTCAAAGCCCCCCACAATGGTCTCAGCAACTCTCTGTAGCTGATGGACGGCTGAGTGGTTTGATTTAAACCCAAACTGGTGGGCAGGGATGGTCCCTGCAGTCTCCAGATGACGGAGGAGCCTCTTGTGAATTATTTTCTCAAGAAGTTTTGAGAGGCTATTTAAAAGGCTTATTGGTCTATAGCTGCCTGGATCGTTTTTCGCCTTACCTGGCTTGTGAAATGTTAAAACAACGGCGTTTTTCCAGTCTGCAGGAAAGTAGCCGTGGCGAAGACAGGCGTTGAACACACTTGCCAGGTAGACTATGCTCTTCGGTGGAAGCTTCTTCAGCACCAGGTTGGGGATGATGTCTTCACCGGGGGCCTTCTTGATGTGTAGTCGTGTAATGTGGGCGTGTATTTCTGATGGTGTGGTATGCTGTATGGGTGCTTCGACTGTGTGCGGTGTATGTGAGAGGTATGATTCAACTGTGATGAGTGTTTCATGATCGTCAGCGTCTGTCGTTGTGAATTTATTTTCCAAATGGGTCGCCAGTAATTCGGTTTTCTCTTTGTCAGTTGTGGCAGTCATTTGTCCGTCAGTTAAGATGGGTAGGGGTGTCCTTTGGTCTAGAAGTCGTCGTGTCTCTTTCCATAAGTTGTTGTCGCCCGGAGTCATGTCAGTCAGGTATTTCTGATAGTTCGCGATTCTGTCTTTGTCAAGTTCCCATCGTATGCGTCGGGTCAGGCGATTCAGTTCTCTTTTCTCAAGGGGATCTCTTGTTCTTTGCCAGTGTTGTCGTAGTGTGTTCTTTGTACGGAGCATATCCATTATGTGTGTTGGTGTCTTGTTGTGGAATAGGTGTCGTTTGTCAGTGAAATGTCGGTATGTTGCTTCAAGTACTGAGGTGTGTATGTTTTGTGTGAACGTCCTAACTGCATTGTCAATGTCGTCCGTCGTGCTATAATGATGGGGGACCCCGAGACAGTTCATTCCGTCTTCAAACGTGGCCCAGTCGATCTTTCCCGTGATCAACCTTGGAAGATATTCCTCCTTCTGTGGCCGTGCTAGGAAGGTGCAGATAACTGGGAGATGGTCTGAGTCTAAGTCGGTCAGTGTCTCGTGAAACAGGGGCAAGTTAAAGTTGTGTATCAGTCCTATGTCCAGTATGTCGGGTTGGTACGTTCGTTGAGTTGGGTAGAATGTCGGTTCGTCAGGTGTCGATATTTGTATCCCCAGGTTTTCTGAGATGGATTGTAGTCTAGTCCCGTTGTTATTCTGTCTTCTGCATCCCCATAGCGTGTGTTTGCTGTTGAGGTCCCCGATCATTATAGTCGGTAGTCCTGTGAAAATATGTTCGAAGTCAGTCTGTACCAGTCTTGTGTTCGGTCGATGGTATGCTGATATGATGTTGAGTGTGCCGGAGAGTGTGGTGAGGGTGACTCCAACTGCCTCCAAGTTCTGGAGAGGGGGAATGTAAATCTGTGAATGTTTCAGGTGACGTTTGATGAAAATGCCAACACCACCGAAACGTGTCGGTCGGTCCAGTCTATATGAACAGTAGCCAGAGAGTTTGAGTTTGTCTGTCGGTTTGAGGTGGGTTTCAGTAATGCATGCAATGTCGACATTATATCGTGATAAAAAGTTGGTTAATGACGGTTGCCTTATCTTTAAGCCGTCCGCATTCCAGTTTAATTTAGTTAAATTTTGAAAAGTTCCCAGATTAAGGTTTGCCATGATTCATCGAAAAAAGGTTAGTGAATAAATTGGATAAGAATGCTTGGATGTGGGGGATGAATGGTTTGATGAGGTTCATGATGAGTCCAGTCAGGTCAGTCGTTGGCTCAGATCTAATTCCATTGTTTGCAGTATTAGGTTGCGGTGGTGTTGGCCTACTTCGATTTTTGTCAAACCAAAAGTTCGTAGGTGGTTTGGGCTCCGGGGAGGTAGGTGCGAATGTTGGTGTATTGGATGTGTTGGCTGAATGTGCATGTGTGTGTTGCGGAGGCTGACTAGTATTAGTATGAAATGTTTGGCTTGCGGTGGTGCCTGCGGACTGTAGTTGCCGTTTCGGTGGTCGTTTCAGACAGCCTCCAAAGTTGGCGGTATGGTCGCCCCCACAGTTGGCGCACTTCGGTTTGTCAGTTTTTTGGAAAGGACAAACTTTATAATGGTGATTCCCTGCACACTTAACGCAGGTCGACTCAAGGCGGCAGTAGTTCTTGGTGTGCCCGAATTTTTGACAGTTCATGCATTGAGGAACGTGCAGGGACCGGCGTCTTTCCTCCACGTGGATCCGACTGTAGTATAGTTTCGTAAGTGAGAATATGGCTTTTCCCTGGTCGTTATTAATCAGTTCGACTGCGCACAATGGCGTGGGCATTTTGTCTCTATTGTGCAACCTGGTGACCGAAATAACTGGGTAGTGAGGGAGCAATTCATTTTTGACGTCTTCTTCGCTGAGCGCGTATGGCACACCTCGGAGAATCACCGATACGTTTTTAGTTTCTGGATTAACATAAGTGTAATAGTTAATTTTATGTGTATCGTAGAATTTTGTCAGGGCCCTAAAATCGTCTGACAAGGTCGCTTAAATTTTAATTTTTTCTTTTAGGCATTGTTTGGTTTCAAACGGTGATGTAGCCACCTTTAATATGTCAGCTGTTATTTCTTTTAGGTTATTGTAACCTACAATAAAAATTGGAGGAATTTTAATTTTTTTACTATTTTCGGAATTTGATTCGGCCGGTTGGGGCTTGGAAGTGTCTAAATTGGTTAGAGCGGAATACCTGTTAGAAACTATGACTGGTGAGTTGTAAGATTTATACCTCTTGGTGACGGCGAGGTGTGAGGCGGGTGTCTGCTGGTCAGGCTGGTCTAGGGTCCTCTTCTTGCCGCTAAGGCCTGGAGGGTCAACGGCCATCGATGCTGTGGCCAGGGGCTGGTGTGGTACCTGTTTGAAGTTACTTGGCTGGCTGTGGCTGGCCGTGGGCACTGGTGCACTCTCTTCAGCCCAGGAAGAGCGCGCCCCGCTGCAACTCATTCCGTTTGGTGAAAAGGTCCTCTCCCTGGTACTTTTCACTGTTTCACGTTTTTACAAACACAGTAAAAACCGCACTATTAATTATTTTTTTTGAAGAGCAATTTTATAACACTAGCAATTTTATAACACTCCACACACTCAGGAAAAGTTTATATCATTTTCAGTTAAGATTGACAACATTTGGATGAGGTTTATTGATTCTTTTCGTTTTATGGCTTCCAGCTTGAATCAGCTTGCTCGAAATTTACCATCTGATGCATTTTTGGAAACATCACGTTTCTTTCCGAGTGAGCATATGTCTCTCATGACCCGAAAAGGTGTGTTTCCGTATGATTATTTAGATTCTATGAAGAAACTGGATGAAACTCAATTACCACCAAAGGAAGCATTTTTCAATTCGTTAACACAATCACATATTGATGAGGAAGACTATGCACATGCTCAGACCGTCTGGAAAACATTTCAATGCACTACGTTGGGTAGTTATAGTGATATCTATTTAAAATCAGATGTTTTAATTTTATCGGATACGTTTGAATCATTTCGAAATATGACTATGAAAAACTATGGAGTTGATGCGGCCCACTACTATACGACACCAGGACTCTCCTTTGATGCTATGTTACGATATACAAAGACTAAGCTAACACTACTACAGGATTATGATATGATAATGTTTTTCGAGAAAGGTATAAGAGGGGGGATATGTCAAGCATCACATCGATATGCTACAGCAAACAATAAATACATGAAAAATTATGATCCACAAAAAGAATCATCATATATCACTTATCTGGATGCTAACAATCTATACGGATATGCCATGAGCAAATATTTACCATATGGCGATTTTCAATGGGTGGAAAGACCGGACGAGGTTGACATTCTTAATTTACGAGAAGACGATGATACAGGCTATGTATTTGAGGTGGACGTGAAGTACCCGACAAAACTTCACGAGACGCATGACGATTTACCATTTTTGGCAGAGACGATTCCTCCCCCAGGTGGCAAGGTTAAAAAATTGATTCCTCATTTAAATTCACGCGAACGATATGTGGTACACTATGTAGCTCTAAAACAGGCTCTACAGCATGGACTCGAGATTGAAAAGATCCATAGAGCAATCAGTTTCAAGCAATCACCCTGGCTGCGGTCTTATATAGATCTTAATACTCAACTTAGACAAAATGCACAAAATGATTTTGAAAAAGATTTCTTCAAACTCATGAATAATTCCATATTCGGGAAGACGATGGAAAATGTACGAAATCGACAGAATATACAGCTAGTCAAGACTGCAAGACAAATGATGAGACTAATAGTAAAAACTAATTTTCTTGAGAGAATTATCTACGACGAGGAGCTAGCAGCGGTTGTAATGGCCAAGACAAAAATATACTTTAATAAGCCGATTTATGTGGGTATGTGTGTACTCGATTTGTCCAAGGAACTCATGTACAGATTTCATTATGATTTAATGTTGCCTAGATACGGAAAAGAAAGATTAAAATTAATGTATTGTGATACTGACTCTCTCATCTATCATGTGATAACACAAGACCTCTACTCAGATATGCATTCAATGCTGGATCATTTCGATACGTCCAATTATCCTCCAGACCATGTGCTATTTTCACTCATTAATAAGCAGGTAATTGGAAAATTCAAGGATGAAGTATATGGAGAAATTATAGAAAAGTTTATTGCATTACGAGCAAAGGTGTATGCATTTTCCATTGCCTTTAAGAAAATTGTAAAAAAGGCAAAAGGTGTGTCACGAGCTTCATTGAGACATTTTATTTCTTTGGAAGATTACGAAAGGACACTATTTGATTCTACATTAATGTTTACATCCATGAGAAGTATAAGATCATACAAGCATATACTGTACACCATCGATCAAAATAAATTGGCACTAAATCCATTTGATGACAAGCGGCACATTCTTGAAGATGGTATATCTACTCATGCACATGGTCATTTTTTAAACTAATTCACTTTTCCCCCTCAAACTCGAGAATTATCATCTTGTGAATTACCTACTGAGTTGACCCCCGAATCACTAGAAGAATTTTAAGATTGTATAAAAATGATATGCAGATACATATGATGAAGAAAATGTGTAAAGTTCATTCTGACCCCTAAATTTCCTCTGCCATCGGTGGTCCACATTTCATCCGACCTCTCTTATCCACCCCACAACTTCCTCAAATGTGCTTCCGCTTTGACGTAGCGAGGAGGCTTAATTGATTTATATGATCAAGAACCAAGAGAAGCACTATTTTCTTTTTTTTTAATTTTATGTCTAATTTTTTTTTTCAGATCTTTCCGCATGATCGAGGGAGCTGAGATTAATTCACTAATTTTTTTCTGTTTATTGTTCCAGTTGTGCCGCCGCCATCAGTGCTTCTTGAGGCGCCTACAAAGGGTGCCCGTCCCCTACGTCAAGGAGGTGGTGGAACTCCCTCTAAGAGAAGCATTCCCCATTAAGCGCTTCGGCGGGTCGGGGAAGGAAATAACCGTTGCCCTCCAAGTGAGGGGGGACCTGTGGGAGGTACGACTCCCAGAAAAATATACTGATGTTATCGACTACATCCTATTCTGGGAGTCGCCCGAGTACGGGTTTACCCTCACATACGAGGGCAGGGTAGGAGGAGTAGACAAGATCGTTTTTAAGTATGATTTTAAATATATCCATTAACACACATAAATTTAATTTTAATTTTGTATTTATTCTTCTTTTTTTTCTGTTATAGAGAAAACCCCGACTTCGAGCCCCCTGAAATATACTACACCGCCCCTCATGCAGACACGGAAGATGAATACTGGGATTAATTTTATAAATAAATTTTTGTATTTTTTTCTATATATTTTTTTCATTGACTTCCTACCTCACTGAATATTATAATATGCAAATCTTGGTGTGGTCTGGACGAAGGTCGACGAGATTGATGACTCACTGAAGGTAGAATGAGGTGGTGGTATAATCTCATCGTCTGTTTACATATATTATTTTTTTTTGATTCACTGAGATAGAAAAATGAATATATGAATTACATCTGTAAGACACACTCACTGAAGGTTGGATGACGTTTGTTTACATACACGGTTGAATGACGTCTCAGACGCTAGCGATTTTTTTGAGATAGCAAAATAAATATATAAATGATAGGTTTACATCTGTTTGACACACAATCATTTGACACAATCCACGGAGCCCCCTTTAAAACCACCTCCGTCTGACCTACAATGGTCCCTTTAAATCCTGACCCTTCCTAACACTCGAGGCACTACTAGACCAGCATAGGCCCCCTTTAACAGGCCCAAATGTAGACAGAAATATCCTACTGTTACCATGTTTATGGAAGACGATTACAACCGCGTTTTTCCAATTTCGAGGAAAATAGCTGCATCGCAGGCATGCGTTGAACAGACCGGTTAGAAAGGCTATACTCTTGGGTGTCAGCTTCTTCAGCACTATGTTCGGAATGAGATCCTCACCGGGGGCCTTGTTGTTTGCTAAGTTTGTTATTAATGTTGTGATTTCTGAGGGAGTGGTGAACTTGATCAAATTTTCAACAGTTTGTGTCGGTATGGATAGATATGTGTGTACTGTGGTGTTCATGTCTGTGTTAGCAGTGTCGTGTGTGCGGTACTTTTGTTCGAAGTGTGTTGCCAGGATTTCGCATTTGTCTTCATCGCTCGTCACTGTGTGATGTCCGTCTGTCAGTGGGGGCAAGGATGTGTTTTGTCTCAAAATTCGTCGGGTTTCTTTCCAGAGACTACTTACTAATTCTGTGGTTGTCGAGCTCCCATCTCACCCGTCGGGTCAAGCGATTGAGGTCTCTTTTATCTACATCACTTCTTGTTCTTTGCCAGGGTTTGCGAGCCGTGTTTTTTTCGTGAATTAGTGCTAGGATTTGAGTAGATTAGAGGGAATGGAGTCATGTATATGTGGTCGTCTGTCTTTGAAGTGGTGATATGTAGCATTGTGAACAGATGTGTAAACAGTTTGTGTGAATGTCTGTATTGCCCAGTCTATGTCGTCTGTGTGATTGTAGTAGATTGGAATTTCAAGAGTTTGATCCATTTCCCATTGAAAAGTTTTCCAATCAATTTTTCCTGTTATAAGTCGTGGAAGCGGTTCGGTGTAGTGTTTGTGTGCTGTGAATGTGTTAAGGACGGGGACGTGGTCTGAATCAAGTTCTGTTAGTGTCCCGTGATATATTGGGAATGTGAAATTTTGTATAAGTGTGATGTCTAGGATGTCTGGATGATATCTGTGTTGTGACGGGTAGAAGGTTGGTTCGGCTGGAGCTGAGACCTGAACACCGAGGTTGTTTGTGGCCGACAAAAGTCTGACCCCATTGTTATTGGTTCTTCTGCCGCCCCAGATTGTGTGCTTGCTATTGAGGTCCCCGAAAAGTGCAGTCGCATCTCCTGTAAAAATGTGTTCTAGGTCTGTCTGTTTTATTCTTAAGTTTGGTCGTTGGTATCCCGAGATGATGTTGAGTCGTCTGTTGTTGGTGAGTGTCAGTTGAATCCCGACAGCCTCCAGGTGCTCCAGTTCAGGAAGAAGTAGATGGGAATGCTTTATTTTTTTCTTCACACAAACAGCTACTCCTCCAGAGGCTATTCGGGTTTGTCTGTCTCGTCTGTATGTCAAGTATCCTGTCAGTCTGAATGTGTCTGTCGCTTTGAAGTGTGTTTCTGTTAGGCAAACTATGTCTATGTTGTATCGTGTTAGGAGGTTACTGAAAGACTGTTGCTTTGCTTTCAACCCATTCGCGTTCCAATTTAGGATTGTTAAATTTTGATCAACTGTGGAATTAGGGCTGACCATAATTGGAAGAAAGTATGTTATTGAGTATTGTGGAAATGAAGTATTTGATTTTGGGAATGAAAGGTTTAATTAAATTTAGTAGTATGTCAAATAGGTTTGATGAGGGGTCATGTTCGTTGAGGTTAGTTTGATGAGGGGTGCTTGCTGGTGTCTGTGTGTGGTGTCTGCTCCGGGTAAACCAAGGGTTTGATTTAGCTCCTGAGGGGATGTTTTGCTGTGACTGTGGAGGATTTTCTGAGACTGGTTGGGGAGTAAGTCTAGATGGATTTGCATTTGTTGTGTCATGAATGTGGGTTGGTATGTGTTTTCTGTGTGTGATTCGTGATTGAAGTTTTAAGAAGGTTTCACAGCCTTTATAATTGGCGGGGTGGCTTCCACCACAGTTAGAGCACTTTGGGGACTCTTGGAGAGTACGTGATGGGCAAGCTGTGAAATGATGATCTCCTGCACACTTGACACATTTTGGGTCAAGGTGGCAGAAGTTCTTGCTATGTCCCACTTGCTGGCAATTCGTGCACTGCACAATGCGTTGAGACCTCTTCCGCGGTTCGACAGTCACTATAGTGTAAAAGAGACGAGATAATTGAAAAATCGCTTTCCCCTCCGGAGTATTCTGGAGCTCGACAGCACACAGTGGAGTGGGGCCTTTGTCCTTGTTCAGTAGCCTTGTTACACTGAGGACTGGGTATGTCGGGGTTAGTTCGTCTTGGATTTCGGTTTCAGTCAGGGAGTATGGAACCCCTCGGATAACAACGGAAAGTTTCCTATCCTCGGGGTTCAGGAAAGTATAGTATTTTACGTCATTTGTTTGGTAAAATTTGGTCAGTTTCCTAAAGTCTTCAGATGTCATAAGGGATATTTTAATTTTTTTGTGGCATTGTTTTGTTTCGAAGGGAGATGTTATGATACTATTAATGTCTCTCAGTACTTTTTGAAAATCGTCGGCTTCACAAAGGAAAATTGGGGGGATTTTAAGTTGTTTTTCGGTCTGTGGGGTGGTATCGTTAGTGTGTTGGTCGGTGATGAGTGCTGCGAGTGGCGCGAATGTGTTGTGCGTGGGTATAGTGGAATGAATTGCGTACCTGTTCCGCTTGGGCTGGGTGTGGCTGGCCCCCGGTGAGGGCTCTCCGTCTAGCTGCATGGCTGACTCCGGGAGTGCTGGGAACTCCATGTCTTCTTCTGGGGTACACGGTTTCTTCGGCTGGCTCACTAGTCGGGGTGAATTCGACTGATCTGGGTTACCTGTATTGTTCAGTCGTGCTTTGAGGTTATCCGTGAGTCCATTTTTCGTGTTGACCGATTTTTCGGTCGAGTAGATGTTGGGCTTCATTCTCACTCGTAACTTAGGTGAAAAGTAAGTAATTTTGCTCACTTTTATGGGTATAAATAACTTTTCAAATAATAAAAAGGTAAATTTTCTTGAGACAATTTGTTTACGTGTTTAAACAAACAAAAGTTCACAAAAACGTTAAATAAAACATTGAATTAGCAAATTTCCTAGCATCCTTAAACGTTCTGCTCAAACATAGGGACGTGACATCACCCAACACTACGTGACATCACCCAACACTCCTCTCACAGTTTGTTCATCTCATGGCCTCAGATTTTAATTATGGAATGTTTCATGAAAAAGGTACAAACATTATCTTAAATCTAAAAACCGTTTAAAAGCTAGAAATTTGAAGAATGCAGTCTACCGAGCTCAGGATCGCCATTTAGAAATCTAGCCAAGTCACTTAGCTCAGATGTTTTAATCGGGAAGATAAAAATAAATTTGAGCACGTCGTCCTTCGGATGGGACTTTCCCGATACATCTGAATCATTCTTTGGTTGACCATCCTCGTTTCTGGATGCTGCCTATCTACCAACATAGCTGTATTAATTTGTTTTTCAGAAAATATGTCAAAACGGTACCTCGAAGCCCACTTATATTCCACATTTCTTCCTTGATAATTTTAGTTGGGACCAAACGGTAACTTATTTTATCATACAGCTCAGGATCGCCACTTAGAAATCTAGCCAAGGCACTTAGGTCAGATGTTTTAATCGAGAAGATAAAAATAAATTTGAGCACGTCGTCCTTCGGATTGGACTTTAGGCTATGATTGAGGGCCTTTTTGTATGTCAGGTGCTCGATAATGAGTCGTATGTTATGTAACTAAACCTAGGTAGCTAAAATTTCACTTAGGTTCGAAAAACCTTGAGCACGTCGTCCTTCGGATGGGACTTTCCCGATATATCTGAATCTGTCTATCAGTTTTAACAAATAGTAAATCTATAAACCGTTAAAAAGCAGGAAATTTGAAGAATGGTATTTAGCCCGACTTTTTTCGAAAAACATTTTTATTTCAATTTTTGTGTAGGATTCAGATATCCGGGTTATTCATCAGTTTTAACAAATGGCTATCTTCGTTTCTGGATGCTGCCTATCTACCAACATAGCTGTATTAATTTGTTTTTCAGAAAATATATCAAAACGGTACCTCAAAGCCCACTTATATTCCACACTAGCTGACCCGACAGACGTCGTTCTGTCAAAAGCTATTGGACTGGATATTTTTTTTTTTTTCCACTTGGAACCACAGCTAGTTCCTACTTAAGAACGCCGGGCACCTTAGATAGTGTGCGCCTTGCAACTCCGTGCAACCAGCTATTAAGTTCTTAGGAGACGTCACATATCCTTTTTTTGTTTTTGTCTTTTAAGAATACTACATGTGAAATTCCATGACAATCCGACCATTCGTTAATGAGCTACAACTATTTTATGCTAAGGCCCCCCTCCCTTTCAAAATGTTGAGGTGTCACACACCCTATTTTTCAATTCGGGCTTTAAGAATACTACATGTGAAATTCCATGACAATCCGATAATCTGTTATTGACCTATCAGTATCTTTATATTTACGCCTACGCCCACAACCCCCTTCCTTTTGTGACGTCACACACTTTATTTTTCAATTTGGCTTTCAAGAATTCGACATGCGAAATTCCATGACATTCCGATCATCCGTTGAAGACCTATCACTATCTTTATATGTAGGCCTACCCCCACAACCCCCCCTCCCGTTTAAAATTTTGAGATGTCACGTACCGTATTTTTCAATTTGGCCTTTAAGAATACTACATGTGAAATTCCATGACAATCCGATAATCTGTTATTGACCTATCAGTATCTTTATATTTACGCCTACGCCCACAACCCCCTTCCTTTTGTGACGTCACACACTTTATTTTTCAATTTGGCTTTCAAGAATTCGACATGCGAAATTCCATGACATTCCGATCATCCGTTGAAGACCTATCACTATCTTTATATGTAGGCCTACCCCCACAACCCCCCCTCCCGTTTAAAATTTTGAGATGTCACGTACCGTATTTTTCAATTTGGCCTTTAAGAATACTGCATGTGAAATTCCATGACAATCCGACTATTAGTTAATGAGTTACCGGTATCTTTATACTAAGGCCTACCCCCACAATCCCCCCTCCCATGCAAAATGTAGCCATTCATTTTTATAATATAGATATAGATATGTAAAAATTGAATAAAACGAAACAGTAAGTAAATGACAAAGATGAAAACCAAACAACCAAAGATAAATCAAGAAACTTGCCAGAAGCGAAGATTTAAAAACAACCAAGAAAATAACGCGCACTAAAAACTGAATAAAACGAAACGGTAAGTAAATGATTTTGGGGTGTCTGAGATCGAATCACTTGATCGATTCATTGCACACATCCATCATTACGACCCCTAACATCGATTCTTCGATTAATCTATCTCAGATCGCCATCCCTTGAATTGACAGGTAAGAACTCTTCATAAGAACCTTCCTCGGACTTCAACGAATATTTGAAAAAAAAAATTAGCCGAATTGGTTCAGCCGTTCTCGAGTTTTGCGCTTAGCAAAATTAGCCAGTCATTTTTATTATATAGATTTCTTCCTTGATAATTTTAGTTGGAACCAAACGGTAACTTATTTTATCATACATATGGAGTCTTCGAGCTCAGGATCGCCGATTAGAAATCTAGCCAAGGCACTTAGGTCAGATGTTTTAATCGGGAAGATAAAAATAAATTTGAGCACGTCGTCCTTCGGATTGGGCTTTAAGCTATGATCGAGGGCCTTTTTGTATGTCAGGTACTGGATAATGAGTCGTATGTTATGTATCTAAATCTGGGTAGCTGAAATTTCACTTAGGTTAAAAATAACCTTGAGCACGTCGTCTTTCGGATGGGACTTTCCCGATATATCTGAATCTGTCTATCAGTTTTAACAAATATTAAATCTATAAACCGTTAAAGAGCAGGAAATTTGAAGAATGGTATTTAGCCCGACTTTTTTCGAAAAACATTTTTATTTCAATTTTTGTGTAGGGTTCAGATATCCGGGTTGTTCATCAGTTTTAACAAATATTAAATCTAAAAACCGTTTAAAAGCGAGAAATTTGAAGAATGGAGTTTACCGAGCTCAGGATCGCCATTTCGAAATCTACCCAAGTCAATTAGGTCAGATGTTTTAATCGGGAAGATAAAAATAAATTTGAGCACGTCGTCCTTCGGATTGGGCTTTTTGTATCTCAGGTACTGGATAATGAGTCATATGTTATGTATCTAAATCTGGGTAGCTGAAATTTCACTTAGGTTAAAAATAACCTTGAGCACGTCGTCTTTCGGATGGGACTTTCCCGATATATCTGAATCTGTCTATCAGTTTTAACAAATATTAAATCTATAAACCGTTAAAAAGCAGGAAATTTGAAGAATGGAGTCTATCGAGCTCAGGATCGCCATATAGAAATCCAGCCAAGTCACTTAGGTCAGATGTTTTAATCGGGAAGATAAAAATAAATTTGAGCACGTCGTCCTTCGGAATGGACTTTAAGCTATGATCCTTCGGACTTTCCCGATATATCTGAATCTATCGGTTTAAAAAAATATTAAATCTATAAACCGTTAAAAAGCAGGAAATTTGAAGAATGGTATTTAGCCCGACTTTTTTCGAAAAACATTTTTATTTCAATTTTTGTGTAGGATTCAGATATCCCGGTTGTTCATCAGTTTTAACAAATATTAAATCTAAAAACCGTTAAAAAGGGAGAAATTTGAAGAATGGAGTTTACCGAGCTCAGGATCGCCATTTCGAAATCTAGCCAAGTCAATTAGGTCAGATGTTTTAATCGGGAAGATAAAAATAACTTTGAGCACGTCGTCCTTCGGATTGGACTTCAAGCTATGATCGAGGGCCTTTTCGTGTGTCAGGTACTCGATAATGAGTCGTATGTTACGTATCTAAACCTGGGTAGCTGAAATTTCACTTAGGTTAAAAATAACCTTGAGCACGTCGTCCTTCGGATGGGACTTCCCCGATATATCTGAATCCGTCTATCAGTTTTAACAAATATTGAATCTAAAAACTGTTAAAAAGCGAGAAATTTGTAGAATGGGATTTCGTCCGACTTTTTCGAAAAACATTTTTATTTCGATTTTTGTGTAGGATTCAGATAACCCGGTTGATCATCAGTTTTAACAAATATTAAAACTAAAAACTGTTTAAAAGCGAGAAATTTGAAGAATGGAGTTTACCGAGCTCAGGATCGCCATTTATAAATCTAGCCAAGTCACTTAGGTCAGATGTTTTAATTGGGAAGATAAAAATAAATTTGAGCACGTCGTCCTTCGGATGGGACTTTTTCGATACATCTAAATTTTTCTTTGGTTGACCATCTTCGTTTCTGGATGCTGCCTAAGAACGCCGGACTCCTTAGATAGTATGCGCCTTGCAACTCCGTGCAACCAGGTATTAATAAGTTCCTAGGAACGCTGGGCAACACAGATAGTATGTATGTAGTTAGGAATGCTGGGCACCGCAGCTAGCATGTGCCTTGCAACAGCGGATGCCCTAGGTATTTTGTGCTTAAGAACGCTGGTGATAGCTATTATTTACCGTGCAACGGTGGACCTCCTAGGTAATACATGCTTGGGAAACCCACCATATTAAAATTAGAGCTATATCCCATCTTTAAGAAAGCTCCATGTGAGATTCATTCTGCATTAATGCACCCCCGCCCCTCCCGTCCAAAGGGTCACAGCCAATTTTTAAATATTGCTTTTGAAACTACCATTTAGGTATATGCTTGCCCTCCCCATACCCCCCTCCCGTTGACAATTTTCAGACGTCACATATCCTTTTTTTGTTTTTGTCTATTATGAATACTAGATGTGAAATTCCATGACATTCCGATCATCCGTTAAAGACCTATCACTACCTTTATATGTAGGCCTACCCCCACAACCCCCCCTCCCGTTCAAAATTTTGAAATGTTACGTAGCGGATTTTTCAATTTGGCCTTTAAGGATACTACATGTCGAATTCCATGACATTCCGATCAAAAGACCTATCACTATCTTTATATGTAGGCCTACCCCCACAACCCCCCCTCCCGTTCAAAATTTTGAGATATCTCGTAGCGTATTTTTCAATTTGGCCTTTAAGAATACTACATGTCAAATTCCATGACTATCCGATCATCCGTTAATGACAGAACTATCTTTATATTTAGGCCTACCCCCACAACCCCCCCTCACGTTCACTATTTTGTGACGTCACACACCCTATTTTTTACTTGGCCTTAAAAAAAACTACATATGAAATTCCATGCCAATCCGATAGCACTACCTTTATATTTACAACCCCCCCTACCGTTCAAAATTTATGGACGCCGCATAGCCTATTTTTTAACTTGGCTTTTAAGAATACTACATGTGAAATTTCATGATAAAACGTCCATCCGAAAATGCGCTAGAGCAAGTTTTGTGCTTAGCCCCCCCACCCTCCAGTTGACCGCTAGAAACTCTCTTCATAAGAACCTTCCTCGGACTTCAACGAATATTTGAAACAAAAAATTAGCCGAATTGGTCCAGCCGTTCTCGAGTTTTGCGCTTAGCAAAATTTAGCATTCATTTTTATTATATAGACTAAGAACATTATAATAAATATTGTTAGTACCTGTAAATACCTCCTCAACGAGTGCTGTCGAGCATCTGCTTCAGTTGGAGGCAAAGAGGCAAGATTAAATGAGGTCTTGGTTAATAATTTTTCGAACATTTCGTACCTCAATACATTTAATTGCTTGGAATCATTTCCATAAAGGGCTGCCTCATCGGCAGTAGCATTAGATTTGCTAAACACTTCTGCTGCTTTTAGCAGGTTTGAGTTGATTTCCAATGTCTTTAGGAATTTCAGTTTTCCTTTACCGAAAAATGATGACGAAGTGTCGCAACCACTAAAAGCATGGAGGAATAGTATGTTGTTTTTCGGAACAGAGGAAAACTTGTAGTGCAAGGGAGAATAGACAACATCGTCTTGCTTGCCTTTGCCAGGCTTTAGTAAAAAAATGTTGGTACACATAGGGGCTGAAGCAGTCAAAATTACAAGAAGGTCAGTGTCCTCCACAACAATAACCACACACTCATGAGACTGCTGAGCAACTTCAATAGCACTAGCTACGATTAAATTATCAGCATCCTCAGCAGCTTGTCTAACTTTGAAATCCTCCGCTTCAAGTCTTGAAACCAGTAATGAAATTAGGCACTTTTTATTTTGTTCATTCAAAAGAAATACTTCTTTTGACAATGTTATTGACGTCCCTTCTTCAAATGTAACTTGTGGCGCTGATTTTTTAATGGTCCTGCGAAGCTTCTCGGATGATTTCGTATTTTTGTCACATGCTGCATCAGGGTATCCATCAAACACAATTATTGCTCCTTTACCATACCAATGCTTGATGTATTCTACATACTTTGTTATTATGGAGGACAGTGCTTTACCACCAAACTATTCTCAAATCCCTTCTTTTATTGACCATAGCGAATTTCAATTGAACACATCTGAACTAAAAATAAATATAATTTCCTTTTTTTTTACACAATAATAAAATAATTGGCTGCTTAATAATAGTTGGGTGTATTTTATATTCTAAATAACAACATTTATTATTAATAGCTGGAGTTGGGGATAAAATAAATTGTGTAGCGTTACTGGTTTTTAATTATATTTTTTTATTTAAATGTATGGCGGCCTCCGAAGCCAAATTCTGTAATCCGCGACCGCTGGTAGAGAAAAGTAATTAAAAAATAACCAGGCAATATTTAAAAAAGTGGAAGATGAGCTACTGCGCGATTTTACATTGTGGTGGGGAGGGGGGGGGTACGTTTTTATGACAATTTAATGGTCTACAACTTTTATTCTATGACATTTCGTTCTATAGTTCGTAGTTTCATAGATATTTTACGTTTTATAGTAAACAAATGTGTTTTTTCAAAAGTGTAAAAATTTGCCACATTTCCACGTATCGTTTCTATAAAACTACTTGATCAAAATATAATGTCATAGTACTTTTTAGAAGCAGAATTTAATGATGAACACTTTTGAAAATAATAAAGTGCTTAGTTTAGGAGCTATTCAAGAAAAACCTAAAATAGTCCGAAAATTTCGAGGTTTTTCGAACGTCACGACATACGCTCCACTGGGAAATTGGGGAAAACTCAAACTACGCATATTAGAGGTCTAAATAAATGATTAAAACAGTTTCCAGAACTCCACCAATTATTTCCAGGCCAAAGTCTAATTTGCTTGGCCTATATAAGGCTATATGGCGGACCCTACAGCTAGTACGTAGTTAGGAACGCTGGTCACCACAGCTAGTATGTTTTTGCAACGGCGGACCCCACAGCTAGTACGTTTTTAGGAACGTTGGGCCCTACAGCTAGTAGGTGCCTGGCAACTGCGGAGCCCACAGATAGTATGTAGTTAGAACCACAGGGCATCACAGCTAGCATGAGTTTTGCAACGGCGAACCCCACAGCTAGTACGTAGTTAAATACGCTGGGCCACACTGCTAGCGCCTTGCAACAGCGGACCCCACAGCTAGTACGTAATTAGGAACACTGGGCATCACAGCTAGTAAGTGCCTTGCAACAGCGGACCCCACAGCGAATACATAGTTATTACTACTATATGTGAAAATCCGATTACCCTTTAATCATTCAGCATTATTTTTATGCTTAGCCCCCCCCCCCAATTTTTAAGATGTCACACAACCTATTTTTCTATTTGGCCTTTATGAATACTACATGTGAAATTTCGTTACAATCCGATCATCCGTTAATGACTTATCACTATACTTATACTTAGGCCCACCCCTAAAACCTCCCCTCCCGTTCAAAACTTTGGGTCGCCACACACCTTATATTTCTATTTGGCTTTTAAAAATACTACATGTGAAATTTCGTGACAATCCGACCAATGGTTAAAGATTTAGCACTATATTTCTACTTAGGCCCCCCCACAACCCCCCCCCCCTCCCGCTCAAAATTTTGGGACGCCACACACCTTATTTTTCTATTTGGCCTTTAGGAATTCTACATGTGAAATTACGTGACAATCCGACCAACCGTTAAAGATTTAGCACTATATTTCTACTTAGGCCTATCCGCACAACCCCCCCTCCCGTTCAAACTTTTGGGCCGTCACACACCCTATTTTTCTATTTGGCCTTTAAAAATACTACATGTGAAATTTCGTGACAATCCGACCAACCGTTAATGAGCTAGCTAGCACTATTTATAAGCTTAGGCCCCCCCACAACCCCCCCTCCCGTTCAAAATTTTGGGACGCCACATAGCCCATTATTCAATCGGGCTCAAAAGGATGCTACATGGGTAGTCACAGCTAGTAAATGTCTTGTAGGTGCTTTGCAACAGCGAACCCCACAGCCAGTACATAGTTAGGAACGTTGGGGCTGAGCACTACAGCTAGTAAGTGCCTTGCAACAGCGGACCCCACAGCTAGTACGATATTAGGAACGTTGGACATCACAGCTAGTAAATGTCTTGCAACAGTGAACCCCACAGCGAATACATAGTTACTACTACTACATGTGAAATTCAAGACAATCCGATTCATGACAATACGATCAACCGTTAATGAGCTAGCTCTATATTTATACTTAATCCCCCCCCCTCAACCCCGCCACCCGTTCAAAACTTCGGGACGCCACACACCTTATTTTTCTATTTGGCCTTCAGGAATAATATATGCGAAATTTCGTGACAATACGACCAACCGTTAATGAGCTAACTCTATATGTATATTTAGCCCCCCCACAACCCTCCTTTCTGTTCGAAATTTTGGGCCGTCACACACCTAATATTTCTATTTGACCTTTAGGAATACTACACGTGAAATTTCATGACAATTCGACCATTAGTTAATGAGTTAGCACTATTTATATACTTAGGCCCCCCTTACAACCCCCCCTCCCGATCAAAAGTTTGGAACGCCACACACCTTATTTTTCCATTTGGTCTTCACAGCTAGTATGTGCCTTGCGACGGCGGACCCCACAGCAGGTACGTAGTTAGGAACGCTGGTCACCACAGCTAGTATGAGCCTCGCAACAGCGGACCCCACATCTAGTACGAAATTAGGAACGCTGGGCATCACAGCTAGTAAGTGCCTTGCAACAGCGGACCCCACAGCTAGTACGTAGTTAGAAACGCTCAGCATCACAGCTAGTATGTGTTCTGCAACGGCGGACCCCACCGCTAGTACCTAATTAGAAACGCTGGGCATCACAGCTAGTATGTTTTTGCAACGGCGGACCCCACAGCTAGTACGTAGTTAGAACCACTGGGCATCACAGCTAGTGTATTTTTCTATTTGGCCATCAATAATAGTACATATGAAATTCCATGACAATCCGATCATCCGTTAATGACCTATCACTATCTTCAAATTTAGGCCTACCCCCATACCCCCCCCCTCCCGTTCACAATTTTTTGACGTCACACCCTATTTTTCTATTTGGCTTTATGAATACTACATGTGAAATTTCGTGACAATCCGATCATCCGTTAATGACATCACTATACTTATACTTAGGCCCCCATCAACCCACCCTCCCGTTCAAAATTTTGTGACATATACACCCTATATTTCTATTTGGCTTTTAAGAATACTACATGTGAAATTCCATGACAATACGACCAACCGTTATTGAGCTAGCACTATATTTATACTTAGGCCCCCCCGCCACTACCCCCCCTCCCGTACAAAATTTTGAGCCGTCACACCGCCTATTTTTCTATTTGACTTTCAGAAATACTACATGTGAAATTTCGTGACAATCTGACCAACCGTTAATGAGCCAGCACTATATTTATACTTAGGCCTATCCCCACAACCTCCCCTCCCGTTCAAAACTTTGGGTCGCCACACATCTTATATTTCTATTTGGATTTTAAAAATACTACATGTGAAATTTTGTGACAATCCGACCAATCTTTGAATAGTTAGCACTATATCTATACTTAGGCCCCCCCACTACCCCCCTCCCGTAAAAAGTTTTGAGCCGTCACACCGCCTATTATTTTTATTTGGTCTTCAGGAATACTACATGTGAAACTTCGTGACAATCCGACCAACTGTTAAAGAGTTAGCTTTATATTTATACTTAGGCCCCCCTCAACTCCCCCTCCCGTTCAAAACTTTAGAACGCCACACACCTTATTTTTCTATTTGGCCTTCAGGAATACTCCATGTGAAATTTCGTGACAATCCGAACAACGTTAGGAACGCTGGTCACCACAGCTAGTATGTGCCTCGCAACAGCGGATCCCACCGCTAGTACGAAGTTAGGAACGCTGGGCACTACAGCTAGTAAATGCCTTGCAACGACGGACCCCACAGCTAGTACGTTTTTAGGAACGCTGGGCCCTACAGGTAGTAGGTGCCTTGCAACTGCGAACCCCACAGATAGTATGTAGTTAGAACCACAGGGCATCACAGCTAGTATGAGTTTTGCAACGGCGGACCCCACGGCTAGTACCTACGTAGTGAAATACGCTGGGCCACACTGCTAGCGCCTTGCAGCAGCAGACCCCACAGCTAGTACGTAATTAGAAACGCTGGGCATAACAGCTAGTAAATGTCTTGTAGGTGCCTTGCAACAGCGAACCCCACAGCCAGTACATAGTTAGGAACGCTGGGGCTGAGCACTACAGCTAGTCTGTGCCTTGCAACAGCGGACCCCACAGCTAGTACGATATTAGGAACGCTGGACATCACAGCTAGTAAATGTCTTGCAACAGTGAACCCCACAGCGAATACATAGTTACTACTACTACATGTGAAATTCATGACAATCCGATTCATGACAATACTATCAACCGTTAAAGAGTTAGCTCTATATTTATACTTAGGCCCCCCCACAACCCCTCTTCCCTTTCAAAACTTTGGGACACCACACACCTTTTTTTCCTATTTCGCTTTTAAAAATACTACGTGAAATTTCATGACGATTCGCCCATTAGTTAATGAGTTAGCTCTATATTTATAATTAGGCCCCCCACAACCCCCCCTCCCGTTCAAAACTTTGGGACGCCATACACCTTATTTTTCTATTTGGCCTTCAGGAATACTCCATGTGAAATTTCGTGACAATCCGACCAACCGTTAAAGAATTAGCTCTATATTTATACTTAGGCCCCCCCACAACCCCCCCTCCCGTTCAAAACTTTGGGACGCCACACACCTTTTTTTCCTATTTGGCTTTTAAAAATACTACGTGAAATTTCATGACGATTCGCCCATTAGTTAATGAGTTAGCTCTATAATTATACTTAGGCCCCCCCACAACCCCCCCTCCCGTACAAAACTTTGGGATGCCACACACCTTTTTTTCCTACTTGGCTTTTAAAAAGACTACGTGTGAAATTTCATGACAATTCGCCCATTAGTTAATGAGTTAGCTCTATATTTATACTTAGGCCCCCCTTACAACCCCCCCTCCCGATCAAAACTTTGGGACGCCACACACCTTTTTTTCTTGTTTGGCTTTTAAAAAGACTACCTGTAAAATTTCATGACAATTCGCTCATTAGTTAATGAGTTAGCACTATTTATATAATTAGGCCCCCCCTACAACCCCCCCTCCCGATCAAAATTTTGGGACGCCACATAGCCTATTATTCAATCGGGCTCAAAAGAATGCTACATGGGCAGTTTCATAAAAATCCGTCCAGCGGTTTGGGCGTGATGCTGGAACAAACATACATACAAACAAACAAACAAACCCCGTTTCAGATTTATTAATATAAATAGTTAGTACACCCCCCCACAACCCCCCCTCCCGTTCAAACCTTTGGAACGCCACACACCTTTTTTTCCTATTTGGCTTTTAAAAATACTACATGTGAAATTTCATGACGATTCGCCCATTAGTTAATGAGTTAGCTCTATATTTATACTTAGGCCCCCCCACTACCCTCCCCCCTCCCGTAAAAAATTTTGAGCCGTCACACCGCCTATTTTTCTATTTGGTCTTCAGGAATACTCCATGTGAAATTTCGTGACAATCCGACCAACCGTTAAAGAGTTAGCTCTATATTTATACTTAGGCCCCCCCACAACCCCCCCTCCCGTTGAAAACTTTGGGACGCCACACACCTTTTTTTCCTATTTGGCTTTTAAAAATACTACATGTGAAATTTCATGACGATTCGCCCATTAGTTAATGAGTTAGCTCTATATTTATACTTAGGCCCCCCCACTTCCCCCCCTCCCGTAAAAAATTTTGAGCCGTCACACCGCCTATTTTTCTATTTGGTCTTCAGGAATACTCCATGTGAAATTTCGGGACAATCCGACCAACCGTTAAAGAGTTAGCTCTATATTTATACTTAGGCCCCCCCACAACCCTCCCTCCCGTTCAAAACTTTGGGACGCCACACACCTTTTTTTCCTGTTTGGCTTTTAAAAAGACTACGTGTGAAATTTCATGACAATTTGACCATTAGTTAATGAGTTAGCACTATTTATATACTTAGGCCCCCCCTACAACCCCCCCTCCCGATCAAAATTTTGGGACGCCACATAGCCTATTATTCAATCGGGCTCAAAAGAATGCTACATGGGAAGTTTCATAAAAATCCGTCCAGCGGTTTGGGCGTGATGCTGGAACAAACATACATACATACATACATACATACATACATACATACAAACAAACAAACAAACCCCGTTTCAGCTTTATTAATATAGATTATATCACAATGTACACAAGTTTTAATTTGTGTTCATATCTATACATACATCTTTTTTTTTTGGCATTTTTCTTCCATAGTGGATCGGTGTCACCATATTTAAAGTCAGTCTGAACGTTGTGCTGACGTTGGCATAATCCGAAACCAGCACACTCTATGGCTCTGTCAGTTAACAAATATTAAATCTATAAACCGTTGAAAAGCAAGAAATTTGAAGAATGGAGTCTACCGAGCTCAGGATCGCCACTTAGAAATCTAGCTGAGGCACTTAGGTCAGATGTTTCAATCGGGAAGTTAAAAATAACTTTGAGCACTTCGTCCTTCGGATGGGATATTAAGCGATGATCCAGGGCTTTTTCGAATGTGAGGTACTCGATAATGAGACGTATGTTATGTAAATAAACCTGGGTAGGTCAATTTCCACTTAGGTTGAAAGCCTTGAGCACGTCGTCCTTCGGATGGGACTTTCCGGATATATCTGAATCTGTAGTATCAGTTTTAACAATTATTAAGCCTATAAACCGTTAAATAGCGCGAATTTTTTGAAAAACGTTTTCATTTTGATTTTTGTGTGGGGTTCAGATAATCCGGTCGTTCTCTATCAGTTTTAACAAATATTTAATCTATAAACCGTTAAAAAGCGAGAAATTTGAAGAATGGAGTCTACCGAGCTCAGGATCGCCACTTACAAATCTAGCTGAGGCACTTAGGTCAGATGTTTTAATCGGGAAGTGAAAAATAACTATGAGCACGTCGTCCTTCGGATGGGACTTTAAGCGATGTTCCAGGACTTTTTCGAATGTGAGGTACTCGATAATGAGACGTATGTTATGTAAATAAACCTGGTTAGGTGAAATTTCACTTAGGTTGAAAATAGCCTTGAGCACGTCGTCCTTCGGATGGGACTTTCCGGATAAATCTGAATCTCTCGTATCAGTTTTAACAATTATTAAGCCTATAAACCGTTAAATAGCGCAAATTTTTTGAAAAACATTTTTATTTTGATTTTTGTGTAGGATTCAGATAATCCGGTCGTTCTCTATCAGTTTTAACAAATATTAAATCTATAGCAGTTATACCCGGCGTTGCCCGGGGAACTTTGATTTTTCTCCCAATATCTTCTATAACGCTATTCAGTTCCTCGACAGTACATTCATGATGTTATAATTTTCGATTATTCATACGGAATAAGGCTTATAGTCCTTCAGCTGTTGTAACGCTAGTAAGTTTTTAGGACCCCTGGGCACCACAGCTAGTATGCGCCTTTCAACGGCGGAAGCCACACCTATGAATACTTAGCATCGCTGGACGTCCTAGTCAGTGCGTACTTAAGAACGTTTGTGACCACAGCTAGTATGTGGCTTGCAACGCTGAGCACCACAGCTAGTACGTAGTAGGGAATGCTGGGCATCATAGCTAGTATGTGCCTTGCGACGGCGGACCCAACAGCTAGTACGAAGTTAGGAACGCTGTGCATCACAGCTATTAAGTGCCTTGCAACAGCGGACCCCACAGCTAGTATGTAGTTAAATACGCTGGGCATTACAGTTAGTAAGTGCTTTGCAACAGCGAACATCACAGCTAGTACATAGTTAGGAACGCTGGGCACTACAGCTAGTAAATGCCTTGCAACAACGGACCCCACAGCTAGTACGAAGTTAGGAACGCTGGGCACTACAGCTAGTAAATGCCTTGCAACAACGGACCCCACAGCTAGTACGATATTAGGAACCCTGGGCATCACAGCTAGTATGCTTTTGCAACGACGGACCCCACAGCTAGTACGTTTTTAGGAACGCTGGGCCCTACAGGTAGTAGGTGCCTTGCAACTGCGAACCCCACAGATAGTATGTAGTTAGAACCACAGGGCATCACAGCTAGTATGAGTTTTGCAACGGCCGACCCCACAGCTAGTACCTACGAGTGAAATACGCTGGGCCACACTGCTAGCGCCTTGCAACAGCAGACCCCACAGCTAGTACGTAATTAGAAACGCTGGGCATAACAGCTAGTAAATGTCTTATAGGTGCCTTGCAACAGCGAACCCCACAGCCAGTACATAGTTAGGAACGCTGGGGCTGAGCACTACAGCTAGTAAGTACCTTGCAACAGCGGACCCCACAGCTAGTACGATATTAGGAACGCTGGACATCACAGCTAGTAAATGTTTTGCAACAGTGAACCCCACAGCGAATACATAGTTACTACTACTACATGTGAAATTCATGACAATCCGATTCATGACAATACGACCAACCGTTAATGAGCTAACTCTATATGTATATTTAGCCCCCCCCACAACCCTCCTTCCTGTTCAAAAATTTGGGCCGTCACACACCTAATATTTCTATTTGACCTTTAGGAATACTACATGTGAAATTTCATGACAATTCGACCATTAGTTAATGAGTTAGCACTATTTATATGCGTAGGCCCCCCTTACAACCCCCCTCCCGATCAAAACATTGGAACGCCACACACCTTATTTTTCCTATTTGGCTTTTAAAAATACTACATGTGAAATTTCATGACGATTCGCCCATTATTTAATGAGTTAGCTCTATATTTATACTTAGGCCCCCCAACTACCCCCCCCTCCCGTAAAAAATTTTGAGCCGTCACACCGCCTCTTTTTCTATTTGGTCTTCAGGAATACTCCATGTGAAATTTCGTGACAATCCGACCAACCGTTAAAGAGTTAGCTCTATATTTATACTTAGGCCCCCCCACAACCCCCCCTCCCGTTCAAAACTTTGGGACGCCACACACCTTTTTTTCCTATTTGGCTTTTAAAAATACTACATGTGAAATTTCATGACGATTCGCCCATTAGTTAATGAGTTAGCTCTATATTTATACTTAGGCCCCCCCACAACCTCCCTCCCGTTCAAAACTTTGGGATGCCACACACCTTATTTTTCTATTTGGCCTTCAGGAATACTCCATGTGAAATTTCGTGACAATCCGACCAACCGTTAAAGAATTAGGTCTATATTTATACTTAGGCCCCCCCACAACCCCCCCTCCCGTTCAAAACTTTGGGACACCACACACCTTTTTTTCCTATTTGGCTTTTAAAAATACTACGTGAAATTTCATGACGATTCGCCCATTAGTTAATGAGTTAGCTCTATATTTATACTTAGGCCCCCTCACAACCCCCCCTCCCGTTCAAAACTTTGGGACGCCACATACCTTATTTTTCTATTTGGCCTTCAGGAATACTCCATGTGAAATTTCGTGACAATCCGACCAACCGTTAAAGAATTAGCTCTATATTTATACTTAGGCCCCCCCACAACCCCCCCTCCCGTTCAAAACTTTGGGACACCACACACCTTTTTTTCCTATTTGGCTTTTAAAAATACTACGTGAAATGTCATGACGATTCGCCCATTAGTTTATGAGTTAGCTCTATATTTATACTTAGGCCCCCCCACAACCCCCCCTCCCGTACAAAACTTTGGGACGCCACACACATTTTTTTCCTACTTGGCTTCTAAAAAGACTACGTGTGAAATTTCATGACAATTCGCCCATTAGTTAATGAGTTAGCTCTATATTTATACTTAGGCCCCCCTTACAACCCCCCCTCCCGATCAAAACTTTGGGACGCCACACACCTTTTTTTCTTGTTTGGCTTTTAAAAAGACTACCTGTAAAATTTCATGACTATTCGCCCATTAGTTAATGAGTTAGCACTATATATATACTTAGGCCCCCCTTCCTACCCCCCCTCCCGATCAAAATTTTGCGACCCCACATAGCCTATTATTCAATCGGGCTCAAAAGAATGCTACATGGGCAGTTTCATAAAAATCCGTCCAGCGGTTTGGGCGTGATGCTGGAACAAACATACATACAAACAAACAAACAAACCCCGTTTCAGCTTTATTAATATAAATAGTTAGTACACCCCCCCACAACCCCCCCTCCCGTTCAAACCTTTGGAACGCCACACACCTTTTTTTCCTATTTGGCTTTTAAAAATACTACATGTGAAATTTCATGACGATTCGCCCATTAGTTAATGAGTTAGCTCTGTATTTATACTAATCCCCCCCCACTACCCTCCCCCCTCCCGTAAAAAATTTTGAGCCGTCACACCGCCTATTTTTCTATTTGGTCTTCAGGAATACTCCATGTGAAATTTCGTGACAATCCGACCAACCGTTGAAGAGTTAGCTCTATATTTATACTTAGGCCCCCCCACAACCTCCCCTCCCGTTCAAAACTTTGGGACGCCACACACCTTTTTTTCCTATTTGCCTTTTAAAAATACTACATGTGAAATTTCATGACGATTCGCCCATTAGTTAATGAGTTAGCTCTATATTTATACTTAGGCCCCCCCACTACCCCCCCCTCCCGTAAAAAATTTTGAGCCGTCACACCGCCTATTTTTCTATTTGGTCTTCAGGAATACTCCATGTGAAATTTCGTGACAATCCGACCAACCGTTAAAGAGTTAGCCCTTAATTTATACTTAGGCCCCCCCACAACCCTCCCACCCGTTCAAAACTTTGGGACGCCACACACCTTTTTTTCCTATTTGGCTTTTCATGACGATTCGCCCATTAGTTAATGAGTTAGCTCTATATTTATACTTAGGCCCCCCCACTACCCCCCTCCCGTAAAAAATTTTGAGCCGTCACACCGCCTATTTTTTTTATTTGGTCTTCAGGAATACTACATGTGAAACTTCGTGACAATCCGACCAACTGTTAAAGAGTTAGCTCTATATTTATACTTAGGCCCCCCCACAACCCCCCCTCCCGTTCAAAACTTTGGGACGCCACACACCTTTTTTTCCTATTTGGCTTTTAAAAATACTACATGTGAAATTTCATGACGATTCGCCCATTAGTTCATGAGTTAGCTCTATATTTATACTTAGGCCCCCCCACAACCCCCCTCCCGTTCAAAACTTTGGGACGCCACACACCTTTTTTTCCTGTTTGGCTTTTAAAAAGACTACGTGTGAAATTTCATGACAATTTGACCAATAGTTAAAGAGTTAGCACTATTTATATACTTAGGCCCTCCTTACAACCCCCCCTCCCGATCAAAATTTTGGGACGCCACATAGCCTATTATTCAATCGGGCTCAAAAGAATGCTACATGGGAAGTTTCATAAAAATCCGTCCAGCGGTTTGGGCGTGATGCTGGAACAAACATACATACATACATACATACATACATACATACAAACATACAAACAAACAAACAAACCCCGTTTCAGCTTTATTAATATAGATTATATCACAATGTACACAAGTTTTAATTTGTGTTCATATCTATACATACATCTTTTTTTTTTTGGCATTTTTCTTCCATAGTGGATCGGTGTCACCATATTTAAAGTCAGTCTGAACGTTGTGCTGACGTTGGCATAATCCGAAACCAGCACACTCTATGGCTCTGTCAGTTAACAAATATTAAATCTATAAACCGTTGAAAAGCAAGAAATTTGAAGAATGGAGTCTACCGAGCTCAGGATCGCCACTTAGAAATCTAGCTGAGGCACTTAGGTCAGATGTTTTAATCGGGAAGTTAAAAATAACTTTGAGCACTTCGTCCTTCGGATGGGACTTTAAGCGATGATCCAGGGCTTTTTCGAATGTGAGGTACTCGATAATGAGACGTATGTTATGTAAATAAACCTGGGTAGGTCAATTTCCACTTAGGTTGAAAGCCTTGAGCACGTCGTCCTTCGGATGGAACTTTCCGGATATATCTGAATCTGTCGTATCAGTTTTAACAATTATTAAGCCTATAAACCGTTAAATAGCGCAAATTTTTTGAAAAACATTTTTATTTTGATTTTTGTGTAGGATTCAGATAATCCGGTCGTTCTCTATCAGATTTAACAAATATTAAATCTATAAACCGTTAAAAAGCGAGAAATTCGAATGTGAGATACTCGATAATGAGACGTATGTTATGTAAATAAACCTGGTTAGGTGAAATTTCACTTAGGTTGAAAATAGCCTTGAGCACGTCGTCCTTCGGATGGGACTTTCCGGATATATCTGAATCTGTAGTATCAGTTTTAACAATTATTAAGCCTATAAACCGTTAAATAGCGCGAATTTTTTGAAAAACGTTTTCATTTTGATTTTTGTGTGGGGTTCAGATAATCCGGTCGTTCTCTATCAGTTTTAACAAATATTTAATCTATAAACCGTTAAAAAGCGAGAAATTTGAAGAATGGAGTCTACCGAGCTCAGGATCGCCACTTACAAATCTAGCTGAGGCACTTAGGTCAGATGTTTTAATCGGGAAGTGAAAAATAACTATGAGCACGTCGTCCTTCGGATGGGACTTTAAAAGATGTTCCAGGACTTTTTCGACTGTGAGGTACTCGATAATGAGACGTATGTTATGTAAATAAACCTGGGTAGGTGAAATTTCACTTATGTTGAAAATAGCCTTGAGCACGTCGTCCTTCGGAAGGGACTTTCCGGATAAATCTGAATCTGTCGTATCAGTTTTAACAATTATTAAGCCTATAAACCGTTAAATAGCGCAAATTTTTTGAAAAACATTTTTGTTTTGATTTTTGTGTAGGATTCAGATAATCCGGTCGTTCTCTATCAGTTTTAACAAATGTGAAATTTCATGACGATTCGCCCATTAGTTCATGAGTTAGCTCTATATTTATACTTAGGCCCCCCCACAACCCCCCCTCCCGTTCAAAACTTTGGGACGCCACACACCTTTTTTTCCTGTTTGGCTTTTGAAAAGACTACGTGTGAAATTTCATGACAATTTGACCATTAGTTAATGAGTTAGCACTATTTATATACTTAGGCCCTCCTTACAACCCCCCCTCCTGATCAAAATTTTGGGACGCCACATAGCCTATTATTCAATCGGGCTCAAAAGAATGCTACATGGGAAGTTTCATAAAAATCCGTCCAGCGGTTTGGGCGTGATGCTGGAACAAACATACATACATACATACATACATACATACATACATACAAACATACAAACAAACAAACAAACCCCGTTTCAGCTTTATTAATATAGATTATATCACAATGTACACAAGTTTTAATTTGTGTTCATATCTATTCATACATCTTTTTTTTTTTGGCATTTTTCTTCCATAGTGGATCGGTGTCACCATATTTAAAGTCAGTCTGAACGTTGTGCTGACGTTGGCATAATCCGAAACCAGCACACTCTATGGCTCTGTCAGTTAACAAATATTAAATCTATAAACCGTTAAAAAGCGAGAAATTTCAAGAATGGAGTCTACCGAGCTCAGGATCGCCACTTAGAAATCTAGTTGAGGCACTTAGGTCAGATGTTTTAATCGGGAAGCTAAAAATAACTTTGAGCACGTCGTCCTTCGGATGGGACTTTAAGCGATGTTCCAGGACTTTTTCGAATGTGAGGTACTCGATAATGAGACGTATGTTATGTAAATAAACCTGGGTAGGTCAATTTCTACTTAGGTTGAAAGCCTTGAGCACGTCGTCCTTCGGATGGGACTTTCCGGATAAATCTGAATCTGTCGTATCAGTTTTAACAATTATTAAGCCTATAAACCGTTAAATAGCGCAAATGTTTTGAAAAACATTTTTATTTTGATTTTTGTGTAGGATTCAGATAATCCGGTCGTTCTCTATCAGTTTTAACAAATATTAAATCTATAAACCATTAAAAAGCGAGAAATTTGAAGAATGGAGTCTACCGAGCTCAGGATCGCCACTTAGAAATCTAGCTGAGGCACTTAGGTCAGATGTTTCAATCGGGAAGTTAAAAAACACTTTGAGCACGTCGTCCTTCGGATGGGACTTTAAGCGATGATCCAGGGCTTTTTCGAATGTGAGGTACTCGATAATGAGACGTATGTTATGTAAATAAACCTGGGTAGGTCAATTTCTACTTAGGTTGAAAGCCTTGAGCACGTCGTCCTTCGGATGGGACTTTCCGGATAAATCTGAATCTCTCGTATCAGTTTTAACAATTATTAAACCTATAAACCGTTAAATAGCGCAAATTTTATGAAAAACATTTTTATTTTTTATTTTTGTGTAGGATTCAGATAATCCGGTCGTTCTCTATCAGTTTTAACAAATATTAAATCTATAAACCGTTAAAAAGCGAGAAATTTCAAGAATGGAGTCTACCCAGCTCAGGATCGCCACTTAGAAATCTAGCTGAGGCACTTAGGTCAGATGTTTCAATCGGGAAGTTAAAAAACACTTTGAGCACGTCGTCCTTCGGATGGGACTTTAAGCGATGATCCAGGGCTTTTTCGAATGTGAGTTACTCGATAATGAGACGTATGTTATGTAAATAAACCTGGTTAGGTGAAATTTCACTTAGGTTGAAAATAGCCTTGAGCACGTCGTCCGTCGGATGGGACTTTTCGGATATATCTGATTCTGTCGTATCAGTTTTAACAATTATTAAGCCTATAAACCGTTAAATAGCGCAAATTTTTTGAAAAACATTTTTATTTTGATTTTTGTGTAGGATTCAGATAATCCGGTCGTTCTCTATCAGTTTTAACAAATATTAAATCTATAGCAGTTATACCCGGCGTTGCCCGGGAACTTTGATTTTTCTCCCAATATCTTCTATAACGCTATTCAGTTCCTCGACAGTACATTCATGATGTTATAATTTTCAATTATTCATACGGAATAAGGCTTATAGTCCTTCAGCTGTTGTAACGCTAGTAAGTTTTTAGGACCCCTGGGCACCACAGCTAGTATGCGCCTTTCAACGGCGGAAGCCACACCTAGTGAATACTTAGCATCGCTGGACGTCCTAGTCAGTGCGTACTTAAGAACGTTTGTGACCACAGCTAGTATGTGGCTTGCAACGCTGGGCACCACAGCTAGTACGTAGTAGGGAATGCTGGGCATCATAGCTAGTATGTGCCTTGCGACGGCGGACCCAACAGCTAGTACGTAGTTAGGAACGCTGGTCACCACAGCTAGTATGTGCCTCGCAACAGCGGACCCCACAGCTAGTACGAAGTTAGGAACGCTGGGCATCACAGCTATTAAGTGCCTTGCAACAGCGGACCCCACAGCTAGTATGTAGTTAAATACGCTGGGCATTACAGTTAGTAAGTGCTATGCAACAGCGAACTTCACAGCTAGTACATAGTTAGAAACGCTGGGCACTACAGCTAGTAAATGCCTTGCAACAACGGACCCCACAGCTAGTACGAAGTTAGGAACGCTGGGCACTACAGCTAGTAAATGCCTTGCAACAACGGACCCCACAGCTAGTACGATATTAGGAACCCTGGGCATCACAGCTAGTATGCTTTTGCAACGACGGACCCCACAGCTAGTACGTAATTAGGAACGCTGGGCCCTACAGGTAGTAGGTGCCTTGCAACTGCGAACCCCACAGATAGTATGTAGTTAGAACCACAGGGCATCACAGCTAGTATGAGTTTTGCAACGGCGGACCCCACAGCTAGTACCTACGAGTGAAATACGCTGGGCCACACTGCTAGCGCCTTGCAACAGCAGACCCCACAGCTAGTACGTAATTAGAAACGCTGGGCATTACAGCTAGTAAATGTCTTATAGGTGCCTTGCAACAGCGAACCCCACAGCCAGTACATAGTTAGGAACGCTGGGGCTGAGCACTACAGCTAGTAAGTACCTTGCAACAGCGGACCCCACAGCTAGTACGATATTAGGAACGCTGGACATCACAGCTAGTAAATGTCTTGCAACAGTGAACCCCACAGCGAATACATAGTTACTACTACTACATGTGAAATTCATGACAATCCGATTCATGACAATACGACCAACCGTTAATGAGCTAACTCTATATGTATATTTAGCCCCCCCCACAACCCTCCTTCCTGTTCAAAATTTTGGGCCGTCACACACCTAATATTTCTATTTGACCTTTAGGAATACTACATGTGAAATTTCATGACAATTCGACCATTAGTTAATGAGTTAGCACTATTTATATACGTAGGCCCCCCTTACAACCCCCCCTCCCGATCAAAACTTTGGAACGCCACAAACCTTATTTTTCTTTTTGGCCTTCAGGAATACTCCATGTGAAATTTCGTGACAATCCGACCAACCGTTAAAGAGTTAGCTCTATATTTATACTTAGGCCCCCCACAACCCCCCCTCCCGTTCAAAACTTTGGGACGCCACACACCTTTTTTTCCTATTTGGCTTTTAAAAATACTACATGTGAAATTTCATGACGATTCGCCCATTAGTTACTGAGTTAGCTCTGTATTTATACTTAGGCCCCCCAACTACCCCCCCCCTCCCGTTCAAAACTTTGGGACGCCACACACCTTATTTTTCTATTTGGCCTTCAGGAATACTCCATGTGAAATTTCGTGACAATCCAACCAACCGTTAAAGAATTAGCTCTATATTTATACTTAGGCCCCCCCACTACCCCCCTCCCGTAAAAAATTTTGAGCCGTCACACCGCCTATTTTTTTTATTTGGTCTTCAGGAATACTACATGTGAAACTTCGTGACAATCCGACCAACTGTTAAAGAGTTAGCTCTATATTTATACTTAGGCCCCCCCACAACCCCCCCTCCCGTTCAAAACTTTGGGACGCCACACACCTTTTTTTCCTATTTGGCTTTTAAAAATACTACATGTGAAATTTCATGACGATTCGCCCATTAGTTCATGAGTTAGCTCTATATTTATACTTAGGCCCCCCCACAACCCCCCCTCCCGTTCAAAACTTTGGGACGCCACACACCTTTTTTTCCTGTTTGGCTTTTAAAAAGACTACGTGTGAAATTTCATGACAATTTGACCATTAGTTAATGAGTTAGCACTATTTATATACTTAGGCCCTCCTTACAACCCCCCCTCCCGATCAAAATTTTGGGACGCCACATAGCCTATTATTCAATCGGGCTCAAAAGAATGCTACATGGGAAGTTTCATAAAAATCCGTCCAGCGGTTTGGGCGTGATGCTGGAACAAACATACATACATACATACATACATACATACAAACAAACAAACAAACCCCGTTTCAGCTTTATTAATATAGATTATATCACAATGTACACAAGTTTTAATTTGTGTTCATATCTATACATACATCTTTTTTTTTTTGGCATTTTTCTTCCATAGTGGATCGGTGTCACCATATTTAAAGTCAGTCTGAACGTTGTGCTGACGTTGGCATAATCCGAAACCAGCACACTCTATGGCTCTGTCAGTTAACAAATATTAAATCTATAAACCGTTGAAAAGCAAGAAATTTGAAGAATGGAGTCTACCGAGCTCAGGATCGCCACTTAGAAATCTAGCTGAGGCACTTAGGTCAGATGTTTTAATCGGGAAGTTAAAATAACTTTGAGCACTTCGTCCTTCGGATGGGACTTTCCGGATATATCTGAATCTGTAGTATCAGTTTTAACAATTATTAAGCCTATAAACCGTTAAATAGCGCGAATTTTTTGAAAAACGTTTTCATTTTGATTTTTGTGTGGGGTTCAGATAATCCGGTCGTTCTCTATCAGTTTTAACAAATATTTAATCTATAAACCGTTAAAAAGCGAGAAATTTGAAGAATGGAGTCTACCGAGCTCAGGATCGCCACTTACAAATCTAGCTGAGGCACTTAGGTCAGATGTTTTAATCGGGAAGTGAAAAATAACTATGAGCACGTCGTCCTTCGGATGGGACTTTAAGCGATGTTCCAGGACTTTTTCGAATGTGAGGTACTCGATAATGAGACGTATGTTATGTAAATAAACCTGGGTAGGTGAAATTTCACTTATGTTGAAACTAGCCTTGAGCACGTCGACCTTCGGATGGGACTTTCCGGATAAATCTGAATCTCTCGTATCAGTTTTAACAATTATTAAGCCTATAAACCGTTAAATAGCGCAAATTTTTTGAAAAACATTTTTATTTTGATTTTTGTGTAGGATTCAGATAATCCGGTCGTTCTCTATCAGTTTTAACAAATATTTAATCTATAAACCGTTAAAAAGCGAGAAATTTGAAGAATGGAGTCTACCGAGCTCAGGATCGCCACTTACAAATCTAGCTGAGGCACTTAGGTCAGATGTTTTAATCGGGAAGTGAAAAATAACTATGAGCACGTCGTCCTTCGGATGGGACTTTAAGCGATGTTCCAGGACTTTTTCGAATGTGAGGTACTCGATAATGAGACGTATGTTATGTAAATAAACCTGGGTAGGTGAAATTTCACTTATGTTGAAACTAGCCTTGAGCACGTCGACCTTCGGATGGGACTTTCCGGATAAATCTGAATCTCTCGTATCAGTTTTAACAATTATTAAGCCTATAAACCGTTAAATAGCGCAAATTTTTTGAAAAACATTTTTATTTTGATTTTTGTGTAGGATTCAGATAATCCGGTCGTTCTCTATCAGTTTTAACAAATATTAAATCTATAAACCGTTAAAAAGCGAGAAATTTCAAGAATGGAGTCTACCGAGCTCAGGATCGCCACTTAGAAATCTAGTTGAGGCACTTAGGTCAGATGTTTCAATCGGGAAGTTAAAAAACACTTTGAGCACGTCGTCCTTCGGATGGGACTTTAAGCGATGATCCAGGGCTTTTTCGAATGTGAGGTACTCGATAATGAGACGTATGTTATGTAAATAAACCTGGTTAGGTGAAATTTCACTTAGGTTGAAAATAGCCTTGAGCACGTCGTCCGTCGGATGGGACTTTTCGGATATATCTGATTCTGTCGTATCAGTTTTAACAATTATTAAGCCTATAAACCGTTAAATAGCGTGAATTTTTTGAAAAACATTTTTATTTTGATTTTTGTGTAGGATTCAGATAATCCGGTCGTTCTCTATCAGTTTTAACAAATATTAAATCCATAGCAGTTATACCCGGCGTTGCCCGGGGAACTTTGATTTTTCTCCCAATATCTTCTATAACGCTATTCAGTTCCTCGACAGTACATTCATGATGTTATAATTTTCAATTATTCATACGGAATAAGGCTTATAGTCCTTCAGCTGTTGTAACGCTAGTAAGTATTTAGGACCCCTGGGCACCACAGCTAGTATGCGCCTTTCAACGGCGGAAGCCACACCTAGTGAATACTTAGCATCGCTGGACGTCATAGTCAGTGCGTACTTAAGAACGTTTGTGACCACAGCTAGTATGTGGCTTGCAACGCTGAGCACCACAGCTAGTACGTAGTAGGGAATGCTGGGCATCATAGCTAGTATGTGCCTTGCGACGGCGGACCCAACAGCTAGTACGTAATTAGGAACGCTGGGCCCTACAGGTAGTAGGTGCCTTGCAACTGCGAACCCCACAGATAGTATGTAGTTAGAACCACAGGGCATCACAGCTAGTATGAGTTTTGCAACGGCGGACCCCACAGCTAGTACCTACGAGTGAAATACGCTGGGCCACACTGCTAGCGCCTTGCAACAGCAGACCCCACAGCTAGTACGTAATTAGAAACGCTGGGCATTACAGCTAGTAAATGTCTTATAGGTGCCTTGCAACAGCGAACCCCACAGCCAGTACATAGTTAGGAACGCTGGGCTGAGCACTACAGCTAGTAAGTACCTTGCAACAGCGGACCCCACAGATAGTACGATATTAGGAACGCTGGACATCACAGCTAGTAAATGTCTTGCAACAGTGAACCCCACAGCGAATACATAGTTACTACTACTACATGTGAAATTCATGACAATCCGATTCATGACAATACGACCAACCGTTAATGAGCTAACTCTATATGTATATTTAGCCCCCCCCCACAACCCTCCTTCCTGTTCAAAATTTTGGGCCGTCACACACCTAATATTTCTATTTGACCTTTAGGAATACTACATGTGAAATTTCATGACAATTCGACCATTAGTTAATGAGTTAGCACTATTTATATACGTAGGCCCCCCTTACAACAACCCCTCCCGATCAAAACTTTGGAACGCCACACACCTTATTTTTCTTTTTGGCCTTCAGGAATACTCCATGTGAAATTTCGTGACAATCCGACCAACCGTTAAAGAGTTAGCTCTATATTTATACTTAGGCCCCCCACAACCCCCCCTCCCGTTCAAAACTTTGGGACGCCACACACCTTTTTTTCCTATTTGGCTTTTAAAAATACTACATGTGAAATTTCATGACGATTCGCCCATTAGTTAATGAGTTAGCTCTATATTTATACTTAGGCCCCCCAACTACCCACCCCCCTCCCGTAAAAAATTTTGAGCCGTCACTCCGCCTATTTTTCTATTTGGTCTTCAGGAATACTCCATGTGAAATTTCGTGACAATCCGACCAACCGTTAAAGAGTTAGCTCTATATTTATACTTAGGCCCCCCCACAACCCCCCCTCCCGTTCAAAACTTTGGGACGCCACACACCTTTTTTTCCTATTTGGCTTTTAAAAATACTACATGTGAAATTTCATGACGATTCGCCCATTAGTTAATGAGTTAGCTCTATATTTATACTTAGGCCCCCCCACTACCCCCCCTCCCGTAAAAAATTTTGAGCCGTCACACCGCCTATTTTTTTATTTGGTCTTCAGGAATACTACATGTGAAACTTCGTGACAATGCGACCAACTGTTAAATAGTTAGCTCTATATTTATACTTAGGCCCCCCCACAACCCCCCCTCCCGTTCAAAACTTTGGGACACCACACACCTTTTTTTCCTATTTGGCTTTTAAAAATACTACCTGAAATTTCATGACGATTCGCCCATTAGTTAATGAGTTAGCTCTATATTTACACTTAGGCCCCCCCACAACCCCCCCTCCCGTTCAAAACTTTGGGACGCCACACACCTTATTTTTCAATTTGGCCTTCAGGAATACTCCATGTGAAATTTCGTGACAATCCGACCAACCGTTAAAGAATTAGCTCTATATTTATACTTAGGCCCCTCCACAACCCCCCCTCCCGTTCAAAACTTTGGGACGCCACACACCTTTTTTTCCTATTTGGCTTTTAAAAATACTACGTGATATTTCATGACGATTCGCCCATTAGTTAATGAGTTAGCTCTATATTTATACTTGGGCCCCCCACAACCCCCCCTCCCGTACAAAACGTTGGGACGCCACACACCTTTTTTTCCTACTTGGCTTTTAAAAAGACTACGTGTGAAATTTCATGACAATTCGCCCATTAGTTAATGAGTTAGCACTATTTATATACTTAGGCCCCCCTTACAACCCCCCCTCCCGATCAAAATTTTGGGTACGCCACATAGCCTATTATTCAATCGGGCTCAAAAGAATGCTACATGGGAAGTTTCATAAAAATCCGTCCAGCGGTTTGGGCGTGATGCTGGAACAAACATACAAACAAACCCCGTTTCAGCTTTATTAATATAGATTAAGTGTTTCAAAATATCTCGGCTAAAAATGTTAAGTTCCCTTAGAAAGTCCTACATAATTGGTTCAATATGAAAAGATACATGAGAAATTTACAGGGGCGTAGCCAGGATTTTGAGCAGTGGGAGGGGGGGGGGGGGGGGGGTCGCCCCAACTCTTAGCCTGGTTTGCGGGCTGGTCTCTATGAATCCACTCCCAATTGATTTAACATAAACGCAACTTTCAAAGACCAATATCTCGAAAACTATTGCTCGTACAAAAAACTAAAAATACCGAAAAACCTAGTTTTTTTGTGAAGAATCTGAAAATCCTAATTAAAAATTTGTAAAAATTAAATTTTTACAATTTAATTTTACTGTGGTGTGTTCTGTCAATGTTTAAGCCTATTTCTCATGCGTGTTCTTTTACCCTATTTTTAAATTGTCTCCCAGTTTGAGTTACATAAACAAAATTACAAAAAATACATTTTTGATAGTAAACCCCACTTTTTTCTTTAGTGCTGTTGAGTCTTTAGTTGTTAAACAAAATTACAAAAACTACATCTTAGACAGTCCTTTTTTTTAAGTACATCCCCTTTGAAGATTGCAGCAATACCGAAAGTACTCCCATATTATATATATTTTGTAAAATAGACAATATTAAAAAAAAAAAAAAACATGTTTTTCTTTATTTTTTATCAAGTGTTTCAAAATATCTCGGCTAAAAATGTTAAGTTCCCTAAGAAAGTTAAAGTATTGAGTATAACTGGGGAAGTATAAAAGTACATAATTGGTTCAATATGAAAAGATACATGTGAAATTGACAGGGACGTAGGGCACTACAGCTAGTAAGTGCCTTGCAACAGCGGACCCCACAGCTAGTACGTAATTAGGAACGCTGGGCATCACAGCTAGAAAGTGCCTTGGAACAGCGGACCCCATAGCTAGTACGTAGTTAGGCACGCTGGGCATCACAGCTAGAAAGTGCCTTGGAACAGCGGACCCCATAGCTAGTACGTAGTTAGGCACGCTGGGCATCACAGCTAGTAAGTGCCTTGCAACAGCGGACCCCACAGCTAGTACGTAGTTAGGAACGCTGGGCATCACAGCTAGAAAGTGCCTTGGAACAGCGGACCCCATAGCTAGTACGTAGTTAGGCACGCTGGGCATCACAGCTAGTAAGTGCCTTGCAACAGCGGACCCCACAGCTAGTACGTAGTTAGGCACGCTGGGCTTCACAGCTAGTAAGTGCCTTGCAACAGCGGACCCCACAGCTAGTACGTAATTAGGAACGCTGGGCATCACAGCTAGAAAGTGCCTTGGAACAGCGGACCCCATAGCTAGTACGTAGTTAGGCACGCTGGGCATCACAGCTAGTAAGTGCCTTGCAACAGCTGACCCCACAGCTAGTACGTAATTAGGAACGCTGGGCATCACAGCTAGTAAGTGCCTTGCAACAGCGGACCCCACAGCTAGTACGTAGTTAGGCACGCTGGGCTTCACAGCTAGTAAGTGCCTTGCAACAGCGGACCCCACAGCGAATACATAGTTACTACTCCTACATGTGAAATTCATGACAATCCGATTACCCTTTAATCAGTCTGCATTATTTTTATCCTTAGCCCCTATTTTTCTATTTGGCCTTTAAGAATACTACGTGTGAAATTTCATGACAATCCGACCATTAGTTAATGAGTTAGCACTATTTTTATGCTTAGCCCCCCCTTACAACCACACTCCTATTCGAAATTTTGGGACGTCACATAGCCTATTATTCAATCGGGCTCAAAAGGATGCTAGATGTGAAATTTCATGGAAATCTGTTCAGCCGTTTGGGCGTGATGCTGGAACAAACCCACCAACACCCAAACACACAAACCCCGTTTCAGCTTTATTTATATAGACGTTTCAGCTTTATTCATATAGATTACGAATCCAACGCTATAAAAATAACATAAAATTTGGCTCAACCGTTCCCGGAGATATTAAAAATCAGACATTTTACTGGCATTTCGTGAGAACCAGAAAATATTAAAAAATCAATTTTACGGTCATAAACTAGCAGAAAATTAACACATCTTGCAAAAATTCCCGTAAAAAAGGGCCAACAAATAGACAATTATTTATAAGGCTGGTCAACGATCTAAGAAGACATGAAGACTGTATAGATTGATAGGTATCCAAAACGAGCAAATAGGTGACTGTAGGATCACATAACAGCTGTTCTATTTAACAAATGTAGGTATTTAGTTAGGTGTTGTATCGATTAATATCTATAACTCTTAGGTTAGGTTAGGTTTTATGTCTCATGTCCGGGCTTTAACTACGAGGTCATATCGCCTACTACCAGAGCGCTCTTTCGTCAGTCGGGTGAGCCCGACTCTATTGTGGGAGTCATACATTTTGCCTACCCTAAATTTTTATTCACCTAGGGTAGGGGTCTTTAACGAGTATCTGACATAGTACAGACTCGGGACCATCGCTTAACGTCCCATCCGAAGGACGGCGTGCTTAAGTTTATTTTAACTCCCAGATAAAATAAACTAAGGGCCTCGGTCGGGTTTCGAACCCACGACCTTGAGCTCAGAAGGCAAACACGCATACCACTGAGCTACCGGCGCCCTCAATCCAACTCTTGCTAACGACACGTTCACTTCCTTTGTGGGAGCGAAAACAGGCGGGTCAAATGAAGAGGCGTCCCTGAATGGCGGCCGATACATGATCTACCCTCCCTTCTCTCATTGAAACACATTCTATTCTATTAGACTCACCACACCGCACCGCACCCTGTCTGTACACATACCGTCTGTTTCCTCCCCTCACCCCTCCCTAAACCCACCCATCCATAATTCATCAGACATTCATTAATTTCCTATTATCACTTTTCTTTTTTTTAATCTTCCTAAATTCTCTTGCTATTTATATTATCTTTTGTATGGGATAGGAAGAGAAAGGATTGGAAGACGTATACAGGAGATAAATAAATGGAAGGACACAGAATGGATGATAATGGATAACTAGGTGTGCAATACATTCTGCTGTTCGCAAAAACTGAGCTGTGTCAGGCATATCTGTATAAAAAACTCATGTTTTAATAATTATCAGTAACTTCTCACCTTGTATGTTCTTTATGAATATATTAATACTTTAAATAGATTTCAATTGAATTCAATGGATTTTTTCTAGCCTTTTTGTAGACAACAACAGCTGTGAATATTTTTATCGAAAAAAAGTCGAAGTTTGTACGTTAGAACACTGAAAAGAACGGCTCAAAAAAAGTGGTGTCCGATGGTAAACCGAAAAGGGCTTCGCCCGGATTTTTACATTTGAAATAGAAAAATTCTATTTTGCGCGAGAATTTTGTCTCTCAATTGATTTCAATGGGTATTTCGTTTTTCGTTCTTGGTATGTTCGATTTCAGATTTTTTTTAGTAGTAAACCATCGTCACCGTGTCCACTACCATCGTGGCAAATTTCAATGTGATCGGTAAAGGGGTTTAGGAGGAGTACGAGTACAACGAAATACATGAGTCGCCTAAGAAAGAGCTTCGTAAACTCAGCTCAATAAAGGCAGACAAGAATAGCGATGGAAAAGTGAGAGAGGTGTCTCAGGGGGGGGTCACTGACGATGTAGACTCCATCCTTCTATTTATTGGATGTGGACCTAACTCACCAGATCAGCATGACATATGACAAGGACACAGAAATAAGACGCTTACTGGGGCTTCCATTGAAGCTACTTCAGCTTGCATTACAATGGAGTCCCTGGAAGCTCTACTTTCTTCAGTTCAGTTCCAGTTCCAAAAGCAATAAATATATACCTATTCAAAAAGTTCGTCAACAAAAATAAATAAAAGGTTTTTCAAATATTTTGTCGGAAGTTGAAACATTGCTCCTCCTCCGCAGCTTCAAGTCTCCAGCTTTACTCCCCATAACAAATATTTACTGCATTATTTTCGTTACAACCAATGGAGATCCGGCTATAAATGCAATTATTAACGAATTTTTCCTTATCTTATTTGTCATAGTTTTGGTTTACAGAACGTTTTGTAACGTGCGTTGAGACGTTGTGAGCAATAAGTGATTAATGGAGTCTGTTTTACAATTCACTTACAAAAGGCTAAAGAGATAGTTTCCTTTTTAGACTGGTTAGCCAGCTCTGCACAAACAGACAAACAATGGTGACAGACAGACAGACAGACAGGGGGCCCTAACCACATTAGCAGGTGAGGTGTACAATAGTGCAGCCACCGGACCAGAATGGACCAAACAAACTAACTACCTCTACCCCTAATGTACCTCCCTTCATCCTTTCTCACCTACCAATGGATACAAATATATTTTTTTTTACTTCCTCAGCCATACCAAGTACAGGGAAAGTTATGTAATCTGTCAAAAATTCGATGCGGAGTTTTCAACGGAATTTCATGTTTTTCGACCTCCTGATTATAGAAATGAACAACAATTTCTGTCTGTGTGAGTTTTATTCCAAATGGTCGATTGGCTTTGGAGGTAGATCACAATCTTGATTGATTAATTCCTGGTGGAGGACTAGATTACCGGTTCTTTTTTTTAAATTTGGTACTTTCAATGTAACTATTTGTCAAGAGTTTATAATAAATATAATAAGGTAAATGCTTTCATTAACTAGATCCATTTCTATTATATATTTCTCCTTGTAACATTTTTTAGTACATATTTCACCCTCCGCTGTATGTTTTTTAATTTAATTCAATAAATAAAATTTTTACAACTTTTTTTTCCCATTAAAATAGAGTAAAGAGTCACCTGTGGATAGAATGAAGATGGAAAGGTCCTCATATTTTGTTTCCAAATAATGCTTTATTCTTAAGATAAACTGAGCCTAGCCTCTCCTTTCTATTAAAGAGTCACCTGTGGATAGAATGAAGATGGAAAGGTCCTCATATTTTGTTTCCAAATAATGCTCTATTCTTAAGATAAACTGAGCCTAGCCTCTCCTTTCCATTAAAGAGTCACCTGTGGATAGAATGAAGATGGAAAGGTCCTCAAATTTTGTTTCCAAATAATGCTCTATTCTTAAGATAAACAGAGCCTAGCCTCTCCTTTCTAATATTTACCAGGAAGCTCCACAAAGGACTGTCTTCCTAATATTTCTTAAAACTACCACCTTCAACTTTTACAATTCTTCTCAGTCAGAGCTAACATATGGTCCAGTTCATGATTCCAAACAATTAATCAACTTCAAAAAGCATAAAGTAAAATTGAAGACAAAAAGATTTTTGGGGGTTTTCTCTTTGAAAATTCAATTTAATTTGAAATAATTTTAAAGATTATAAAATAATATTTAAACTTTATAAATTAAAGTTTAAAAAATTAAAGAATACAACATTGAAGTTATTTAAGTGTATTTTATTAAAATTTCAGTTTAACCGAGTTTTATTGAGTTTATTTATCTAAGCTAATTAATTTATTTTCGCCGGTAGCTCAGAGAAAAGGTGCCAGTCTTTTGAGCTCAAGATGTCTAAGAGGTGAAAAAAACTTGAGCGCGCCGTCCTTCGGATGAGACGTTAAGCGATGGTACCGGGGCTAAATGGGTAGGCAAAAATTAGGACTCCCATAGTAGGGTCGGGCTCAAGTCCACCAGGACGAAAGAGCGCTCTGGTAGTAGGCGATATGACCTCGTAGTTAAAGTCCGGGCATGAGCCACTAACCAATATCTGATGTAACATCAACTTGTGGACGTCCTCAGCCTCGCCGTACATACGGCTTACTTTTGCTCCTGCTTGAGCCGCCACACAGTAGCTGGTATCCGTCTTCAGTATACAATATGTCCGAATATACATATTTATAGATCTTATTGAATGTTCTGGGGGGTTGTTAAATTGCAACAGCGTAATATTTAGGTAAAATTCGGGGCTTAATTCCCAGTAAACTAGGTTATATAGCTTGTCTTGGAGGGCTGATATTCTCTGTTGCTGCCGGCTGACTGTTTTTTGTCTTATCTTCAAGGAGGGTGTAATGTAGTCAATTTGCGTAGGCCAAAGGTATTGTAATTTAAAGTTTATAAAGTAAATAAATAATATGTATAATTGAGAAATAAACAATAATTTTGGAGGCTGGCTAGACGTATCAGGGTCAGGTAGCTAGGGGTAGTACAGAGCGGACCATCTAACCTCAATAAACTACCTGTAGAAGAAATTGTACAGATATTTTTACAATCCAGTTGACAGAAGAATGAAGATATTACCGGATTATAGCTCCAAGCCCGCTGTTAGTGGCCTATAAAGCTAGCTGAGCTGCCAACATAAAGTTGACATAGGTAAAAATTGGATGCCCATATAGAAGTCAGGTATCCGCTCTTCAATGGATAAACTTCCCCCTTGAAGTCTGCTCCCGGATCTCAGCCAGGGAGTATCGCAAAGTAGTGGGGGAAGATGCAAGTCTGGAGAGGTGGAAGTCTGGAGTTCATCGTCAGTCGAGATCCACCAGTTGAAGTCATCAGTCTAGATCCAAGAGTATTGGAGTTCACTTCCGAGAGTTCTGGTTGAGAGGGGGAAGTGGCCAGTCTCTGATTCAGAAGTCGAAGGGATCAGTCTCCAGCACAGATGATCAGCTCCAGTCCACAGCGGCAGTTGAAGTCCAGACCTTGAGGAGGAACTCAGCCAGCAGTCATCCTTTCCACTCGAAAGTCCCCGCAGAGATATCCAGTCAGCTATCTCTCCAGCCTTGTCTCTCTACAGCTTTCATTATCCATAAGGTTTATATTTTATGTTATGATTTTTATTTTTATTTTAATTATTAATTTTTTGTTGTAAATATATTAATTTCAATATGAGTTTTTAGATTTTTAAAGTTTGTTTCCAAGTTCCAACCGATCCAATATTGATTTAACAATTTGGTTTTTCAAAACTCTTTTCGCTGAACGAATCTTTCGCCTTTGGTTTATAGAAATCCAATTTATATATTAAAATCAGTAAATTTAAATGATCGTTCTATTAGATAGGCGGTCTGGCATCCTTTGGACATTTTAAATTAGTAAAGATAAATCATTTTGAGAAAATCTCCGCAATTTAGATTAAAAGTAAATATAGATATCATTTATTTTATTAAGTAAAATCGCGTCGCAACCCAATAAAATATTACAAGGGATGTTACACTTCTGCTTTATACATACGAGTATGTTGCTACATGTTTGTAGTTTAACTTCATATTGTTACTTGTTTAAACAAATCTACCATGAGGGGAGGGAGCGGAGAAAGGGCTGATGAACAGTGATTATTTGGAACTCACCCTTAGTTAGAGAAAATGACTGGTTTAAAGAGAGGAGGGGGGACTCTCTAGGGAGCCCATTACAAAACAGACTGGAAAAGTTGATTACACTAATCAGAGGGAGGTCGGTAATGATAACATAAATCTGAGTTATGATACCAAAGGGAGGGAGGGGAGACATCTGTTGGGGAGGAGCGGTGCGAATAATTGGCGGAACCACAGAGGAGGGACCGGTTACATAGCGGTCAGCTACAGCGAACCTGGTACCGACCATGGTTCAGCACCAAAAGTGTCCAAAGTTCATTTGCAACCATTTTCCAGAGAAAGATATCCGGATAAGTGGCACTTTTCCATCTCCCCTTTTTTAAACATCAATACAACTTATTGTTCATCGATGAATAATTACTGTTTTTGTTATTATGACTGATCTTACCGTTAAAAGCGCTATTCTCTTAATTTGGCTTCTGTCGGTAATATAGATATAAAATATCTATTGAACAAAAACTCTCCCATGAACACTAACAACTACGTGTCAACATTGAAGAATTATAATTAAAACACCCACATTGAAAATATTTGTCCAAATTATTACTTATCTTACTTAATATAGTCACGTTGAGGGCGCTGGTAGCTCAGAGGTAGTGTGCTAGCTTACTAAGCTCATGATCGAGGGTTCGAAACCCGGCCGAGGCCCTTAGGTTATTTATCTGGGAGGTAAAAAAATCTTGAGCACGCCGTCCTTCGGATGGGACGTTAAGCGACTGTCCCGAGTCTGTGCGATGTCAGGTACTCGTTAAAGACCCCAACCCTAGATAAATGAAACTAGGTAGGCAAAATTTAGGACTCCCGCAGTGGAGTCGGGCCCATGTCCAGAGCGCGATATTACTTCGCAGTTAAAGCCCGGGCATGAATCGCAATAGCAAACAATCGTCAAATTACCAGGTATGGTAGAAATAATTAAAAAGTGCAGTTATAGGTTATCATTTGGAGAAATATAACATCGTTGGAGTCAAATAAGAACAGCGTAAGTCGGCTTGGGGCGTTACAGAATGATATTGTAAGCCAGGCATAAGAAGGCTCTGTATTGGCTGAGATTGGAGCGATGCCTCATGGACAAACTGCCAAGTGTCAGCTTTGGTCAGGTCCGTTTCAGTCCCGCTCATGCCAAAACCCCATCTGGGCAACTTATCTTTAAAACATCCCAACGGTTATTAAATTCTGATATTTGTCCATCATAAATCCAAAATCATTATTTATACATTTCAATTCAAAACATATATATATATTTTTTGTTCTTTTGGGATCTCCTGACCCCTTGAGGGGGGGCGGTCACATCACCCTCTTGCGTTGGGGAACGGGTAACCTTCTTCGGATGTTGACCGCCTAGATGGCTACGGTCCACAGTCGTTCTTGGTCAGTCGTCCATTGGTATAGAACTTTTGGCTGTAACCAAAGTTAGTGGGCTATTTAAAAAAATACTAGTTTTCACTCGTACATTAAAAAGACAAATTCTGCATTCCCCGACGCATGGGGGGTTAGAATTGAAAAAAGCTGATCGAAAATCACTTTTTTTCACCTAAAGGTAAGAATTTGAAAGTGTGCTCTATTAATGCTTTACATTTTTGCGCCACCGACCACATCGATGTATTATTCCATACTCCTTTTCATGTATATTTGATTTATTACAACGCATAATATTTAGACACTAGGGACAAAGTTGAATGATATTGACACATGTCTGCTTCCGAACGTCAAGTCCAATCTCTGTAATATAGGCCCAGTGTGCGGAGTCGAGGTAGGGCGAGGAAGGAGGCTGTTGACTCCGGAGGTAGCTAGGAAGGTAACCAGAGAGGAGAAGAAGGGATGAAGTTATTAGTGTAGACACCAGACACCGCCACCAGACACCCCACCCCCATCCTGAGTTATGTTATCCCTCTCTTCGTCTTCTTTAACTGGCATCTTCTTGCTTTATTTTGATACACTGCCATGATTTATACTTTTTTTTTTGACAGGCTATTTAAAGGTAGGTAACCAGCCAATTTGAGTATTGATGTCATCTCTTACAGGAGGGTGTCCTCACCGAGATGAGGTGTCCTCCTTATGGGCTGTGTATTCATCAACGCTAGCCTTCAACTAAATTCAATACAATAACATCCTTATGTTTTTCATTACATTTCTTTTCAAATTTTAATTCCCAGCTATTCCAAGTATAGGGGAAGTTATTTAATGGGTCAGAAATTCTTCTTTCCAACGGAATTTCTTGTTTTCCGACCTCCTGATCCTGTCTGTCTGTGTGTCTGTGATCACGATAACCACCTATTAATTGGAAGCTTAACCCAAAAACAAACAACTGACCTTGTAATGAATGTATTAACACAAAATTTCGTACGTAAATTCAAAGCCTTATGAAGACGTCATCTATTAGTTTTCAGCTGATGGGGAGGGGGGATGAAGAGGGGGCTCGACTCAAATACCCTAACTGTCAATGTATCCAAACAAAATGTAGTATGAGTATTCAGAAGCCACTATGTAGTCAAATATTGAGATTTAGTCCAAACGATTCGCTTTGGAGAAAGAGCAAAAACGTAGGTAGTTGTTAGTTCGTGCTGGGGAAGTACGTAACATGATTCACCATCGATTTACTATTATCACTTTCCATTAAATTTGAAAAAAATAATAAAACCAAGGAGATTTAGTTTGTTATTGTGACACATGCCCGGGCTTTAATTACTAGGTCATACATATCGCCTACTAGCAGTAATACCCGGCGTTGCCCGGGGAACTTTGACTCTTCTCCCAATATCTCCTATAAGGCTATTCAGTTCCCCGACAGTACATTCATGATGTTATAATTTTTAATTATTCATACGGAATTCAACTGTAGTAACGCTAGTAATTTTTTACGACCCCTGGGCACCACAGCTAGTATGCGCCTTTCAACTGCGGAAACGACAGCTAGTGAATACTTAGCATCGCTGGACGTCCTAGCCAGTGCGTACTTAAGAACGTTTTGACCACAGCTAGTATGTGCCTTGCAACGCTGGGCACCACAGCTAGTACGTAGTTATGAACGCTGGGCACCAAAGGTAGTATATGCCTTGCAACGGCGGACCCCACAGCTAGTAGGTAGTTGGGAATGCTGGGCATCACAGCTAGTATGTGCCTTGCGACGGCGGACCCCACAGCTAGTGCGTAGTTAGGAACGCTGGTCACCACAGCTAGTATGTGCCTCGCAACAGCGGACCCCACAGCTAGTACGAAGTTAGGAACGCTGGGCATCATAGCTAGTAAGTGCCTTGCAACAGCGGACCCCACAGCTAGTACGTAGTTAGACCCACTGGGCATCACACCTAGTATGTGTTCTGCAACGGCGGACCCCACCGCTAGTACCTAGTTAGAAACGCTCAGCATCACAGCTAGTATGTGTTCTGTAACGGCGGACCCCACCGCTAGTACCTAATTAGAAACGCTGGGCATCACCGCTAGTATGTGTTCTGCAACGGCGGACCCCATCGCTAGTACCTAGTTAGAAACGCTGGGCATCACAGCTAGTATGTTTTTGCAACGGCGGACCCCACAGCTAGTACGTAGTTAGAATCGCTGGGCCACACTGCTAGCGTCTTGTAACTGCGTGAAATTCATGACAGTCCGATTACCCTTTAAACCAAATTTTTAAGATGTCACATAGTGTATTTTTTTATTTGGCCATCAATAATACTACATGTGAAATTCCATGACAATACGACCAACCGTTAATGAGCTAGCACTATATTTATACTTAGGCCCCCCCGCCACTACCCCCCCTCCCGTACAAAATTTTGAGCCGTCACACCGCCTATTTTTCTATTTCACTTTCAGGAATACTACATGTGAAATTTCGTGACAATCTGACCAACCGTTAATGAGCCAGCACTATATTTTTACTTAGGCCTATCCCCACAACCTCCCCTCCCGTTCAAAACTTTGGGTCGCCACACATCTTATATTCCTATTTGGCTTTTAAAAATACTACATGTGAAATTTCGTGGCAATCCAATCCAATCGTTGAAGAGTTAGCACTATATTTACACTTAGGCCTACCCCCACAACCCCCCCCCTCCCCCCGTTCAAATTTTTGGGACGCCACACACCTTTTTTTTTATTTGGTCTTCAGGAATACTACATGTGAAACTTCGTGACAATGCGACCAACCGTCAATGAGCTAGCTCTATATTTATACTTAAGCCCCCCCACAACCCCCTCTCCCGTTCAAAACTTTGGGACGCCACACACCTTATTTTTCTATTTGGCCTTCAGGAATACTCCATGTGAAATTTCGTGACAATCCGACCAACCGTTAAAGAGTTAGCTCTATATTTATACTTAGGCCCCCCCCACAACCCCCCCCCCCCCCTCCCGTTCAAAACTTTGGGACGCACACCTTTTTTTCCTATTTGGCTTTTAAAAATACTACATGTGAAATTTCATGACAATTCGACCATTAGTTAATGAGTTAGCACTATTTGTATACTTAGGCCCCCCCACAACCCCCCCTCCCGATCAAAATTTTGGGACGCCACATAGCCTATGATTCAATCGGGCTCAAAAGGATGCTACATGGGTAGTTTCATAAAAATCCGTCCAGCCGTTTGGGCGTGATGCTGGAACAAACATACATACATACATACATACAAACAAACAAACAAACCCCGTTTCAGCTTTATTAATATAGATTACCAGAGCGATTGCTGGACATGAACCCGACTCTACAGTTAGATTTAGTTACCTGAGGTAGGGGTCTTAACGAGTACCTGATATCGCACAGGCTCGGGACCATCGCTTAACGTCGGGGCTCAACACCAAGGATATGTCCAGGAATGATTTAATTGGTGACGATCTCAACGACTAGTTTCCCGACTCATTTTAAAGCCGTCGTGTCTTTTATATAATTAGCCCCCTAAAACACCATTAAATGAATTCATCGATAACTATTAATTAATTGTTTATTGTTGACTATAATTAAACTTTATAATGGAAGATAACAGATTGTACTGGTGGGTGGCTGCCTCTTATTAGCCGGTCCCCCTGATTGCCGGTTGCTGTTTGCCTGATTGGCAAAGTGTGCCAGCCCCCTCTCCAGGCAAGTTGCCCACGTTAGCTCAGAGAGCAAGGCCCTTATTACCTGAGGCCACTCCTGTGTAATTTACTTCAAAGTCCCCCCCCCCCCCCCCCCCAACCCCCCGCCACCCTACAGAACGGCAAACAATGGACCTACTTTGCCTTCTCAATTTGCCTATTGTGAAAGAAAAAAAATGTATACCTACTCGAATTTAACAAATCACTAATGAAGAAGCACAAATAACTTGATGGACATGTTCATTTAGGTACAACAGTGTCCTCCACAGTCCCAGTGGAGGGAGCTCCTGAGAAACTGTTGATGTAGCTACCACATCCTAACACATCCAAACACATCCTACCACATCCTAACAAATCCTAACACATCCTTACACATCCTACCACATCCTAACACATCCAACTATATTTTATTTAATTCTCGAAACAATTTTCAAAAAAAGTCATCTTTGAATCAACGGCTATGTACTTCCCCATCACAAATTATTCAATTAATCTCGCTACATCCAAAGCCAACCGTACTTAAAACTCAATATTTGACTTCTGAATCCTCATACTAAATTGTGTGTCGATACATTCATTAAATCGGCAATTGTTAGGGTATTTGAGTGGGACCCCCATTCCCTGGTCCCCCATTCCCTGGACCCCCATTCCCTGGTCCCACATTCCCTGCACCCCCATTCCCTGGACCCCCATTCCCTGGACCCCCATTCCCTGGTCCCCCATTCCCTGGTCCCCCATTCCCTGGACCCCCATTCCCTGGTCCCCCATTCCCTGGACCCCCATTCCCTGGACCCCCATTCCCTGGACCCCCATTCCCTGGTCCCACATTCCCTGGTCCCCCATTCCCTGGACCCCCATGCCCTGGTCCCACATTCCCTATACCCCCATTCCCTGGACCCCCATTCCCTGGTCCCCCACTCCCTGGACCCCCATTCCCTGGCCCCCCCTTCCCATCGACCGATTTCATGGACAATCAATAGGGCCAACCTTATATGGTTTTGAGTTTAAATGTAAAATTTTATGTCGATACAGTGAAGTTTTTTTTTTTCGATACAGAAATTTCGTGTAAATTACATTCATTACAACGGCAATTATTAGAGTTTTTGTATTAACCCCTCCCCATAATCCCCCCTTTCCCTCTGGCCAATTTAGCTGAAAATCAATGTGTCATTCTCAAAGGATTTTGTAAAAACGTATAAAATTTCGTGTCGGTACTTTGATTCTATCTGGAGTTATCGTGTTCACTCTCACACAGACTTCAAGACCCCCCCCCCCCCCCCCCCCAAAAAAAAAAAGAAAAGCCCTCCCTACCAACGTTTCAGTAAAAAAAAAATCTGTATAGAACTCCCTGCGCAATTGCAGCTAAGAGCAACGTGAAATATGAATAAGTAACATGGGAAAGTAGACTACACACTTTTCATGTCTGTCTCTACACAAGATGGCTCCCCGTAGAACGAAATTCATTAGTTGTTGATTTTTCATTCGTATCCTCCATTTTAACTACAGTAGTAATTAAATGATTCCTCATTTAAATATTGGGTTAGCAAGAAAAAAACATATATTAAACCGTTTGAACATCATATTATGTTTTTGTCGGCAGTGAAAAAATATCAGGCTCAATATGTGATTAGCAAACAAACTAAATTTTATCAACAAGTAAACATATAAATAAAACAAACTTATTTTTTAAAATATTGTCTAAAAATTCTAATTTAACTACGAGGTCACATCTCCTTCATCACTCTGGTAGACATGCTGTGGAAGTCCTAAATTTTGCCTACCCTAAATTTTTATTCACCTACTATCAACCTATTGCTTAACGGTTTCCGAAGTTTATGTTTAAATGTACCATTGATATTTGTATTGTCTAAGTTAATTATTTAATCTCTCAAATAAGTCAAGAAGCAAGAGCCTTTAGCTTGAACCCAGCTACATTAACATTATGTCATTTAGTCCTAATTTCTTATATAGTTAGTTATTATGACTCATGCCCGGGTTTTAACTATGAGGTTATATCGCCTACTACCAGAGCGCTCATTCGTCACTCTGGTGGACATGTGTGGTCCTACTCTACTGTGGGAGTCCTAAATTTTGCCTACCCTAAATTTTTATTCACCTAGGGGAGGGGTCTTTAACTAGTACCTGTATTTATATAATATGTATATGTACATATACAAAGTATTCTCCTGTAAACTTTTTCTCTTTATATTTTTAAATTTTTGTATTATCTTCATTTTATTAGATTATTGACATGTGTGACGGTAAGAGTCCCCTCCTCCCCCACCTTAAAGTGAGGTGACCTTAAAACTTAAAGTGTTAAGGGGCTTAACGCTTAGAGTACTTAAAGTGTTAAGGGGCTTAACGCTTAGAGTACTTAAAGTCACACCTCACAGAGTGGAGGATTGTCTTCATGTCGACACTAGGCTAGGTACGAGTATATCTGCCCGGAATTTTAAAAATCTGATAGGCAATTAATGAATTGTACCTGAGTTCATATCTCATGTTAATTAGGCCATTGGCCAGGTATTATTGTTATAGACAGCCCAACTATAATATTCATATATAGAATAATAAAGTTTACAATAATTGATTTAAAAAAAAAAAAAAAATTAAAAAAAAAAAATTAAAAAAAAAATATATATATATATTGTCTATTTCACAAAATATATGGGAGTACTGTCGATATTGCTAACATTTTCAGCCACGATTTAACAAATATTAAATGGAAGTTCAACCAGTTTATATTCCCAACTTTTTCTGGCTCCACGGGGTTTTTCTGGCTCCACGGGGTTTTTCTGGCTCCACGGGGTTTTTCCTTGTAATTGAGGTTTTTTTTTAATTTTTAATTTAACTTTTCTTAATATACTTTATGGAACACGAAAGTCACATACCGATTTTTTTTTTTTTTTTTTTTTCTAAATTTCTTGCCATTTTTCTTCATGCATTTCAATACTCTGCTTAGGGAAGATGAAATATATTTTTAGAAATGTGGATCTAGACAAAACAGTTTTTTTTTCAGTTGTATTTTTGTTAATTAGTATGATCCAAAATAGATGGGGAATGAATATGAGCCGAAGGTGTCATGAAACTGAACTCCTCAGTGGGTCTGCTTACAGTCTGACGTTGGACGGACTGCCTCAAAGTGATCCCTCAACAAACAGGGATATTCCTGGACAGGGTTCCCATGTCTCTTCTTCCTCGCCAAACTTGTCACATGTTGTTACCCCCATGTGCTATTGTGTACCTGTTACCAACTGTTTCTGTTCCTTTAAATAACAGACCCAACTGATAAACTTATATTTTATGAAACAGACAATGCAACAACAGAACTTGGACTTTTCCCGACCGACAGACTAAACAATATAGATGTTCAATGTGTGTGTTATTTTATAATATATGTTAGGGGTCGCCGGGAGCCTGCTAGCCTACCGAGTTCAAAATCGCGGGTTCGAAACCCGGCTTAGGTCCTTAGGTTTTTTTATCTTGGAGGTGAAAGAATCGTATTTCAGATGGAACGTTAAGCGAGCGTCCTGCGCCTGTGTGACACTCCTTAAAGACCCCTGCCCTAGGTGAATACAGCAGGATAGGCAACATTTAGGACTCCCATTGTAGAGTCAGACGAAAGAGCACTCTGGTAGTAGGCGATATCTCATAGTTAAACCGCCGGAGTGAGCCATAACTAACTATAATATCTGTTCACTTTAGTGACTTTCCCCTTTCAGTGCTATATTTGATCTATTTATTATTCAATTTGAACTTGATTTTACTACTAGCAGTTAATATGATAAGAAATATACTTTCCTGGGTTTGAAAACAATTTGAATTGAATTATAATTACAATACTTTATTTAGGTTTAGTGTGTTATAAAAGTAAAACGCTACCAACGATGCAACAAAAATAATAGGATAATCTATTTATTGTTTGTCGACACAATATCTATAATTTTCCTATATTATGAATCGTTTTCATAATAGGGTCTATGGACCCCTCTCCCAGTTGGTTCTCTTGTTTTTATGTCCCGCTAATGTTCGCCTCCGCAGACTGAAGACAACTTGCTGCTACTGGGCCTTACTTGTGGTTATTTGAGCACAAACGGCAACTTTCTAGTTCAAGTGATTTGGTCTCCAGGGAGACGGGCAGACAGACGGACACACCCCATACCCTATGAACGGCTGACATTTGCCATAGCTCGTACAGGAGTCCTTCTTGGACGACAGACGGACGCACCCCATACCCTATGAACGGCTAACATTCGCCATAGCTCTTACAGGAGTCCTTCTTGGACGACAGACGGGCAGACAGACGGACGCACCCCATACCCTATGAACGGCTGACACTCGCCATAGCTCGTACAGGAGTCCTTCTTGGACGAAAGACGGACGCACCCCATACCCTATGAACGACTGACATTCGCCATAGCTCGTACAGGAATACTTCTTGGACGACAGACGGACGCACCCCATACCCTATGAACGGCTGACATTCGCCATAGCTCGTACAGGAATACTTCTTGGACGACATGCCGAGCTTTCTAAGAACCATTTATCTTTCCTTTGTTATCGCTTTGCCAATATCGTATTTTTTCTAACGAGTAAAATTTCATCTTCGAGTAGACTTTAGTCGATAAATATAAAACTTGAAACTTGGGAGAAGGGGGGGGGGGGGGGGGGGGCATTTTTCTTCTTTCCTTCTACCTTCTTGTTTTTTATTATCAACAAATAATTAATAATATTTTTTAGCAGAATCTGCTACAGTTACTAAACCTGTTTTAGAGAGGAAAGGATAGAAATCTTTCAAAAGAACCACCGATATACGATCACATCTTTATGTCAAACAGCAATTTCAAAAAAGTAAAATTAGATATTTTAATCAGTCATGATAAACTATTGAACATTCAGATAAATAAGTTGAATGATTGAATTAATAGTCAATCGTGAAGAATAAGGATTTTAAAGTTCGTTGGGGGGCCATGATGGCCGTATGGGCTAGACCTTAGGGCTTTGGTCGCATGGTCTCACCATGGTTGGTGGGTTCGAATCCCGTCCGGGAGAAAGTTTTATTTCTTAAATAGACTCCCCTCCTGGGGCTATGTAAGTCCTCCAATTTTTAGGACTTACTAAATTTTTAGTGTAAAAACTTTAGTCAATTCCATTTTTATTTTACAACATTTTCAATCAACAGATTTTTTGTTAAGGCTAGATATAGGCTTTAAATATACGTCATATTCCTTCTACCAGAGCGCTCTTTCTTCGCTCAGGACATGAAAACTGTTTTTTTTTTATTAAGAGTTCCTTGTTTGTTGCCGAAAGCAGACGCCTGATGACCTGAGCCAGCGCTAGTCCAGTTCTGATTCTGTAAGATACATGGTCTCATCAAGAAGCTATATAGGATAAAACGGGAGATACAAGATGTTTGTGAAGATATAGAGGGCGCCGGTAGCTGAGAGGTAGCGTCCTTGTCTACTGAGCTCCAAGTTGTCGCTTCGAAATCCGATCGAGATCCTTTGGTTTTTTATTTTGGAGGTAAGAAAATCTTGAGCTCGCCATCCTTCGGATGGAACGTTATGCGAAGGTCCCATGAAAATACACAAATATCCTACATTTTTTATTTTTTAAATCATCATGCTAAACAACTCGGAGAAATTTCATGGAGTTCTGAGAAGTCATGTTCGAAAGTGGCTGATTTGGCATGGAATGTCCAAATGTTTCATGGAGTTCTGAGAAGTCATGTTCGAAAGTGGCTGATTTGGCATGGAATGTCCAAATGTTTCATGGAGTTCTGAGAAGTCATGTCCGAAAGTGGCTGATTTGGCATGGAATGTCCAAATGTTTCATGGAGTTCTGAGAAGTCATGTTCGAAATTGGCTGATTTGGCATGGAATGTCCAAATGTTTCATGGAGTTCTGAGAAGTCATGTTCGAAAGTGGCTGATTTGGCATGGAATGTCCAAATGTTTCATGGAGTTCTGAGAAGTCATGTTCGAAAGTGGTTGATTTGGCATGGAATGTCCAAATGTTTCATGGAGTTCTGAGAAGTCATGTTCGAAAGTGGCTGATTTGGCATGGAATGTCCAAATGTTTCATGGAGTTCTGAGAAGTCATGTTCGAAAGTGGCTGATTTGGCATGGAATGTCCAAATGTTTCATGGAGTTCTGAGAAGTCATGTTCGAAAGTGGCTGATTTGGCATGGAATGTCCAAATGTTTCATGGAGTTCTGAGAGGTCACGTCCGAAAGTGGCTGATTTGCCATGGAATGTTTCAATGTTTCATGGAGTTCTGAGAAGTCATGTTCGAAAGTGGTTGATTTGGCATGGAATGTCCAAATGTTTCATGGAGTTCTGAGAAGTCATGTTCGAAAGTGGTTGATTTGGCATGGAATGTCCAAATGTTTAATGGAGTTCTGAGAAGTCATGTTCGAAAGTGGTTGATTTGGCATGGAATGTCCAAATGTTTCATGGAGTTCTGAGAAGTCATGTTCGAAAGTGGTTGATTTGGCATGGAATGTCCAAATGTTTCATGGAGTTCTGAGAAGTCATGTTCGAAAGTGGTTGATTTGGCATGGAATGTCCAAATGTTTCATGGAGTTCTGAGAAGTCATGTTCGAAAGTGGCTGATTTGGCATGGAATGTCCAAATGTTTCATGGAGTTCTGAGAGGTCACGTCCGAAAGTGGCTGATTTGGCATGGAATGTTTCAATGTTTCACTTCCTGTTTTAGTAATAATGAATAACTCAAATAAAATTATAACAGCTGCTTCTTCATTTTATAGGTTAGTTTTTATATATATATTTTTTCACTTTTTTCCTTTTAGAGAGGAAAAGAAAGAAATCCTATAAAATCTATTGAAGAAGATCCTTTGAAAGAACTAACAATGACAGAAATGACAGGACGTTGAAGAGGGGCGTGAGTTCTTTATAGCGGCCGATCATGAGAGTTCGCAGAAGCTTTGTATCTGTCATAGTCCGACCTTTGTGGCTCTAGGACCGTCCTTCGCACTTTTTAGCGGAGGGGGTCTGTCTTTTCATCCTTTCTGGAGCTATCACAAGGGGCGCTGCACAACACAAAGGTGTGCAGGACCTGTCATGGGAGGAACCACCCCTAGAAATATTCAAGTAAGGACCAACAGAAAAGTTCTGGGGAGAAGACATTTGTTAAGAAGATGCTATAAATGTTTGTTCTTTATATTCAAAAATAGATGAAATAGGACTGAAGGTAGGATGATGAAGGGTAGTAGAAGAAGGGCTGTAGAAGGGAGGACCCGGGCAGGGACACCAGAGAACCAAGTACATCTCGGTTTGTCTAAGAAAGCTGGCCGGGCTGCGCATTACCCGCCTAATGATAGCTGTAGAAGGGAGGACCCGGGCAGGGAAACCAGAGAACCAAGTACATCTCGGTTTGTCTAAGAAAGCTGGCCGGGCCTGCGCATTACCCGCCTAATGATAGCTGTAGAAGGGAGGACCCGGGCAGGGACACCAGAGAACCAAGTACATCTCGGTTTGTCTAAGAAAGCTGGCCGGGACTGCGCATTACCCGCCTAATGATAGCTGTAGATGGGAGGACCCGGGCAGTGACTCCAGAGAACCAAGTACATCTCGGTTTGTCTAAGAAAGCTGGCCGGGCCTGCGCATTACCCGCCTAATGATAGCTGTAGAAGGGAGGACCCGGGCAGGGACACCAGAGAACCAAGTACATCTCGGTTTGTCTAAGAAAGCTGGCCGGGCCTGCGCATTACCCGCCTAATGATAGCTGTAGAAGGGAGGACCCGGGCAGGGACACCAGAGAACCAAGTACATCTCGGTTTGTCTAAGAAAGCTGGCCGGGCCTGCGCATTACCCGCCTAATGATAGCTGTAGATGGGAGGACCCGGGCAGGGACACCAGAGAACCAAGTACATCTCGGTTTGTCTAAGAAAGCTGGCCGGGCCTGCGCATTACCCGCCTAATGATAGCTGTAGATGGGAGGACCCGGGCAGGGACACCAGAGAACCAAGTACATCTCGGTTTGTCTAAGAAAGCTGGCCGGGCCTGCGCATTACCCGCCTAATGATAGCTGTAGATGGGAGGACCCGGGTAGGGACACCAGAGAACCAAGTACATCTCGGTCGGCGCATTACCCGCCTCCTCAGAAGGTAGAATGATAGCTGTAGAAGGGAGGAACCGGGCAGGCATTTTATATTTGAAAGATGAAGGGAGAAAACAAGGAATTTCAATTTTCTTTTTTAAATTTATTACTGATAATGCTATCTACTAAGTTTCTTGAGTACTAAATGGTGGTTTGTGCTGTAACAGTGGTGGTCAACAGTTAATCAAGCATTCTGATGAACGGGGTATGTCATCAAGTAAGCGGTTGTGAATGGTGCCAGTAACAGCTGATTTGTAGTGTAGGTTTCAATCTAAGGAGACCATATTGCTGTCACTACGTTCACTAATCAGCTTTACATCCTTTTATTTGTGTACTTATTTGTTTATTTAACTGCAAGGAAGTTCCTTTAGACTGAGAGGAATCCAGTTGAGCAGATGTAGTATCCGTTACCAAGCCCATCTAAAACAATGGTCGAACTGTGAAATACAGCCGTTGTTTTCTTCTCAAAGTTGTATGATTCGGAGGTTAAGACTTATTATAATAATGTATCCGATTTGGAGAAGAACAAGAAAAGTGACCGGAAACATAACTTGTTAATTAAGGTCAGAAATATTTTGTTTTTAATCATATTTGTTTATTATCTATCTACCAACTCGGAAGTTGGAAATCAATTCCTGTTTCTGCAAAATATCGACATTTTCGTATTGACAATTTGGTCTGTGGGTACAATAAAAGTGATTGGCTAAGAAGAATGTTTGCAAACCAGTTTTATGAACTTACGTGAATATTGTACAGAAGCATACATTTATTTATATTATTATTATTTTTTTTTTTGGTCTTATATTAGCCATATCACTGTGTTATCTAGTTATTTACGACATCCATGGCCCCGGGAAGGAGTTCTATATACGAAATAAAACTCCCGGACGTGATTCGAAACCGCAAACTATGGTGAGACCATGCGACCAGAGCCCTACGCTGTAGTCCGCACGGCCACCATGGTCCCTTATTTCTAGTTACGAGTAGGCTCAAAATAAAAGTTTATACCTATTGAAAATATTGTTTTTCTCTCTATTTTGATTTTCAATTTTTTAGTTTACTAGTGTTTATTCCGCCTTTATCTACTTAATGATTATTTTACTTTATGTATCTATTTGTAAATTGACATGTGTGCACATTTCAATAAGTTCACATCAAATTTACTTATGATCATATAACCGATTGTAAATATTCAAAATAATGAAACAAAAAATAAGTACATTGGTACTTATCTGATCTAGGTACTTCAGTAGGTGTTCATATTGTTCCTAATATTAATGTTTTCAACCATAAATACTTTTTTTTTTTTTTTTTTTTTTTGGCTTTTATTCATAAAGATGCAACTGTTGCTCGGGGTAGGTATGGAGACGTTGGCGTGAATGGCATGTGAGAGGAAGGCCACCCAGTGGTAGGTCCTCGGGACGAAAATTTATATTAATTATAAGGACAAGGGAAAAAAAAAATAAATAAATAAAATAATAATAATAATTTAAAAAAATAAATAAATAAATAAAAAGGAATTGAAAGACAACTTTGATGGAATGGGTAAGAGAGATGAGAAAAGTGAAGGAAAATAATGTAAAAGAATAAAAAAAAATAAAAATATTAAGAACGAATAGGAATTAAGGTGGCAGTAAGTCGCAGTTCCACCTCCTCTTCAACCTTCGTGGGGGGTTTTGTGGTAAGTGTTGTGAAGATAAAGTACGTATTTCTGGATTTGTATGTGTGTAAAGTTTTCTAAAAAAACGTATGTAAATAGTTTGTATTGTGTCGGGTACTGTGTGTATCATAAGATCGTTATGAAATGTTCTGTTGTTTATGTATGGGGGGCATTGTGTTATCAGTCTGAGGGTTTTTGACTGAAATGCCTGAATTCGTTTGATGTTGGATGTTTTTGCTGAACCGTATATCTGTGATTCGTATGTCCATAATGGTCTAAGTAAGTAAGTATAACAGTTCCGTTTTTGTGTCATGTCTAATTTTGATCGTCTATTTAGAAGTCCGTAGAGTATTTTGAGTCGACGGTTCAGCGTGTTTCGTGTGAGACGTGTGTGAGGATTCCATGTCAGTCTTCAATCTAATGTCAGTCCTAGGTATCGTACAGTATTAGTTTGAGGGAGGGGCTTGTCGTAGATGAAAACGGGGGGGCATGTTTCTCGTCGAAGTGTAAATGTGATGTGCTGTGATTTTTCTGTATTTAGTTTGATTTTCCATGTGGTGCACCAGTTCTCAATTTGTGTGAGATGGTGTTGTAGTGTAAATGAGGCGTGTATGTGAAGGTCAGCAGCAGCTAAGATGGCGGTGTCATCGGCGTATGTAGCTGTCATTGTGTGGATGGAGGTGGGCATGTCAGATGTGTATATTGTATATAATAAAGGAGCTAAGACAGAACCCTGCGGTACACCCGCCAATATGGGTCTTATTGAGGAGATAGCAGAGCCCTGACGGACGGCGAAGTATCTGTTTGTTAGATATGAATGAATGATTAAATAATATGTGTGAGGAAGCAACGGTCTCAATTTATAAAGAAGTCCCGCGTGCCAAACTCGGTCAAAAGCCTGACTTACATCAAGGAACGCCCCCGTTGCATAAAACTTTCTTTCTAGAGCAGACGCCACGTAATCCACAACCCTGTGTAACTGGTGTATTGTGGAGTGTTCTGAGCGGAAGCCAAACTGATGATGAGGAAGTGTTTGCTGACTGAAAAGAATAGTTATGAGCCTTTTGTATAGTAATTTTTCGAAGAGTTTAGAACATAGTGGAAGAAGACTGATAGGTCGGTAGGAGGAAGGAGAGGGTTCTGGCTTCTTTGATTTTAGTATCATAAGAATGTGTGAGAGTTTCCATTGAATTGGAAAGCGTGTTGTGCGTAGTATGCAGTTAAACAGGGTTGTCAGGAACACGACAGCTTTCCTAGGTAATTCCTTGAGAACTTCAGCCGTAATGAGGTCATACCCTGGGGACTTCTTTTTGGGGAGGTGTTGAATTTCAAATGCGACTTCAGAAGGTGTGAATGATTTGGGAGGGAGTGAAAGGGGTAATGGGATATGTAGTGTTTGTGAGACATGTGTTTCATGTGTTAAATCATGCATGTCTGGATGAGGTGTGAAGGTTTGTGTGAGATGGGAGGCAAAGCGCTCTGCTTTCTCCTCGTCTGTTATGGCCCATGAGTCATTGTCATATCGCAGAGGTACTGACGTTGCTGGTTGACGCAGCACCCGACGAGTTTTTCGCCAGAGACTGCCATTTTCAGCATTCAAGTTGGAGAAGTAAGTATCAAATTTAGCTTTTCGAAATAGTTTAATTTCCGTCTTCAGTTTGTTATTCAGTCGATTGTATATCTGTTTGTCAGTCGGTAGTCTGGAGGATTGCCATATCTGTCGTGCTCTCCGCTTCTCCCTGATCAATCTGCGAATGTACTCTGGGTAAGCCGGTAGATCTTGCCTGGAAGCCAGCTTTGAGGGAAATGATGAAGACCATGCGGCTTCCTGAACACTACATGTGTAGAACTCCACTGCCTGCTCTAGCTCCTCCTCTGTCTTTAGGGAATATGGTACAGAGAGCTTAGCGTTTAAGGTTTCCCTGAATAACTCCCAGTCCATCAGTCCTGGAGTTAGCGTCGGTTTACTCTCCTTTTGAGACGGCTCCGCCCAGACGTTTAAAAACACCGGTGAATGATCCGAAGAGAGGTCGGTCGTGGTGCTGACAGATGATGGCATACCTCTTAAACCTTTGTGTACAAAAAAGTCAAGTAGGTCTGGTAATTTGCATCTTGAAGTTGGCCAGTATGTTGGTGTACTCGGTGAAGTGGTTTGTAAGTTGTCATTGTTGATTGTAGTATTGAGACTCCTTCCCCTCGGTGTACAGAGCCGCGAGCCCCATTGCTGGTGTTTAGCATTGTAGTCTCCACCGGCAATGAAACAGGATCCCCATTTCCTGAAAAATGCTGAAAATGTAGCAGGAGCTATGGCGAACCTCGGAGGGCAATAAACGGCAACAAGGTTAATCTTTTTGTGTCGTGTATGTAGAGTGATAGCTGCTGCCTGGATGTGAGGTGTGGTTACGTTCGGAAGTGGGTAGTGTGTGAGTGAGGACTTTATGACAACAGCTGCCCCGCCGTGACTAGTGTCGTCAGGATGATCAGCTCGATGTATAGTATAGTTCCGGAAAGACAATTTTGATTTGGACGTCAGGTGGGTTTCAGAGATTAGGGCAACGTCAATCCGTCTGTCATGTAGAAGTATGTCCAGTTCGTTTTTATGTTGTATAAGTCCGTTCGCATTCCACAGAAGAACTGACAAGGAACCAATGGTGAGTGAATTAGTGTGCATACTGTGTGAAGAGTTGTGTCATTTGTGATAACTGTGAAAGGAGGGTGACAAGGGGCTGGATGATAGTTTGTAGACTTGATAAAAAGTTATTAAAATGTGGAGGGATTCCATTATTAGGAGGTGACCACTGGGACCCTTCCTCTCCCATGCCCCCTGACGGAGGATCGGATCTGTCCAGTCCAGAAGTTCTCTGACGTCGAAGGGAATCTGCGTAGCTAGATTTCCTTTCTGTAGCGGGTGGTGGACGGAAGGCACTGACATGTGGCCGCCCAGTCGCTGCAGTATGAGTCGCCGGAGTTGGTTGAGTCCTTTGAGGCATGACGGGAAAAGCTGTTGAATTCATCGGCGGCGTAAACCTCTTGTTGTCTACTGGAGTAGAAGAAATTGTCCGTCGATTTCGAAGTTCTTGGTGCATTGTCTACCAAGAACCATAAATACTGAAGGATATTTAAGGTTTTTGTTCTGTTAATTTCAAATAATCAAATGCAAGACGCTGTGCTATTAATTATGCTAAAACATTAGACTATCTTTAAGTAACCTGTGTTTTTGTTTGTGCAACTCGGCGGAGTTGAAAACAATACTAGGAAATTTTGAAAATCAAGTTTTGAACAATAAATGAAATTGACAATCCTTGTTTTTCCCTCATATGCTATACATTTTATAGATTTAAGTGAACTATTAAATAGACATCATGTATGTACCTATAATTAGCTCTGTTGCTTCAATTTTTTAAAGATAATTATCTCAAAAACATAAGCTGCCAAATTTGAGAATTGTTAGAAATTTAAGTTGTTTTGGTTACCTATTATTTCTTAATAAGTTTTGAAAATAGATATTCAGTCAAAACTAAATTACAATTATTTTTTAATTTTTGTGTGTGCCATGAAAAGTGAAAGGGTAACCAACGATGCTGACAAAAATAATAGAATAAGTAGTCAAAGATGGAAGAAAGAAAGAAATTTAGAGACTATTTGGTTCGTATTTTGGAGGCAGTTTGTTCACTCAAGATTCTACTTCAATGCAGATATGTTTGATCTTCCTCTGGTGGCATTATTTATTGATTTGACTATATTTGTTGCAGGCCGATATTTGAACATCGATCTTGGCGCTCCCCATGATGGACACTCTAGATGACTGACAAGGATGGACAGCTTCCTGCTTTCGTTAACTCTACCTTCGCACAACGCTCATGTGAGAGACTTTTTAAAAATGTAAACAAACAATTTTCTAAATAAATAAAACAAACTTATTTTTGAAATATTGTCTTCCACTAAAGATATACATATAACTACCGGTTTCGGCCTTACACCATCGTCAGGTCTAGTTATGAACTAAGTTAGTTTAGGGGGTTCTTAGTTCTAAGGGTCTTATTTTATTTATTTATTACAAGTTTCCACAATATGTCCGCGATCCTCAACTTAGAAACAATTTTCTGTTTTATAGTTACGATATATTTTGGTTATGTAGGTTGAATGGTAGTACTTTCCAAGGCTAACAAAATGTCCTGTGAACCACAGAGTCCGAATCTCACTCCTTTCCACGTTATTCAATGTTGCCTTTTTTTATCTGGAAGTTTGTTTTTGGTCAATAAATCTCTTTTTTCTCGAAAGCTCGTTGAATGTCCTGTAAAAATTCTATCTCTAAATGTCTGAAGTCTTTACATGTGCAACGCAACTAGCGAAGTTATGCGAAATACCTTCTAAATTTTTGGAAATGTTTCAAGACACAAACTTACCACAGTCAAATCCTGTCAAATTTCAAAATAACTTGACCAATCAATAAGCTTTGAAGTGATATCCCCAAATGGCCTGTTATCTCACGTGGCCTTTTTATTTTACAGTTAACATTTAAATTTATGAAACGTGGTCTTAGAAAGCCTCCCCCCCTCTCCCCGAGCCAGGCAAGTGAAGGAAAGGTCCAAGTTGGTCACTGTTTTCATTTGACGTTTTGATAATATGTAAAATTAATTCAACTAATACCGACTCGAACTGCCCTTGAATTACTTCATCTATGGAGAACCATGGGCGTAAGAACTGGAGCCTTCGGAGGCCACGCAACAGTACCTCCCCGCCTTAACCACTTTTGATAAGTAGCACTGCGCATTTAGCAATTTGGCACATCATGTTAAAAGATGATGTTTGCTCTCACTGACTCTGGAATATGTTCAAGAAATGTACAAAAATGATAGACATCATCTACGAGGTGGAGCTAGACTACAAGATGATCTAGCTAGACTTCCTGAGTGTGTTCAGAGCCTATGTGTGCGAGCGAACATAGTCCTGGGTGTGTTCAGAGCCTATGTGTGAGAGCGAACATAGTCTTTCAACATGATGAAGCTCCACCGTACTTCTCAATCAACGCTGGCTCAGTGCTACTTATCAAATTTAGATAGGACTTCGGAGGAACTATCTCATGGCCTCTCAAGTCTCCAGATTTTACTCCCATGGTTGTTTTTGTTTGGATTTTTAGAAACAAAAAGTCTACAAGACGGTAGTGCAATTTGAAGAAAACGCATAGATGAAGCAATTCAAAGTTAACGGAGATATTATCCTCCAACGTTACGGTCGGTTCAATGAAGAAATGAGTAAGGGGTGTATTGGGAACGGTGGAGCGTAGTTTGAGCAATGCAAACCATTAGATTTGAATACAGTTTATTCTGAATTGAGCTGTTAGTTAAATTAACTTTATATGTTATCAAAAAGTGAAATAAAGAGTGATCAATGTTGACTTTTCTTTCATTGTCTCTTCTCTTCTAAGACTATCTGTTTCAGATTTAAATGTTGACTGTGAATTGAAGTAATACTTGTACTTCCCCCCCTCATCAAAGATTTCTCACCGACATCACATTTACTTATTGTGATTTACCGATATATATAGTAACAATGTTAAACTTGTATTATAATAAAGTCCATAGTAAAATGATTTCAACGTATTCTAATGTTAGGCACCCTATTTTAGAATCTATAATGAGTCTGTAAGCACCCTTTGAAGCTTATTTGACCCATTGATTATTCGAAATTGTGTCAAAAATGTATGTTGTGGTCCCGAGTTAAATTAGCCATCGATCGGTTGAGAAGAATGTGTTGTGTCCTCAGAGATAGCCATAGATAGTAACATTGGCAGAAAAGTCCAATCCTTTTATCTGGAAAGACAAATCTGTAGATTATAGGATGAATGGAGACAAGGAAACAGCAAGTTGTCAAGCTGTAGGAGAGGATTGTGAGGGAATGAATGGGAGGAAATCCCTGGGAAATGGTTGAAAAGAGGCGTTAAGCCGGAGTAATGACGGAGGAGACACAAAGGATGACAAGATAATGGGAGGAGGGGGCCCCTCGTGACGCAACACCTGCCCCCCAGGGGGGTGGCCCCCTTCAAGCTGAGGGGGCGAGACAAATAGATTAATTTTCACACTTAACCCTTTATTTGTCAAGGCTCTTTGTTAAATAAATGTAGTCCTCCGCAGAACCTTATCAAAGGTATGGAAGTGTTGGGATTTAGATTTCATGGGAGCCTGCAATATGGTGAATCCGAAACAGCTAATTTCTAATGATTTAAGGTACTTCATTAACTATTCTTATTGTATTCTACTTGGAGAGCAGGCGGATTTGGAATCCCTTTTTCTGAAATTTCACCATAAATGGTTGTCCATGACTAAATTACACCTCCACCACTCTTCCTTACAAACCACCAAGAGGTCTGAGAAGAACGTGGCCGAGAGACTTCCTCACAGCTGCCTCTCTCACGAGATCAGTGATTCCCATCAATTGATGAATCTTTTAAAGGTTTATTTAAACTTTTAATAATTTTTTTGGCATTTAAAATGGATGTTTTACATCTAAAATCTGTTAGATACGTGACGTCCCAAATCAGGCCGCAGAGATTTAAACTCCAAACTTTTCTCCTTTAATAAGAAGAACAACGGGAACTGTTCGTGCGGCGGCATGGAGACTGCAGAACATGTAACCAGTCCAGGGTGGTGTTTATTCGCGGGACCAGACCTTGACGGGAACTGGACTTGCGGCTGCTGGTGACAAACACCAACTACCCAATGATCAGTCGCTTTTTCGGCTCCTGACGGGAGCAGAAGAAGGTGGTACAAGACGGTTGTACAAGACGGCTGGAGACGACCACTGACAGCTGCAGATTGGTCTGCTGTTGGTCGTCCCCAACGCGTGATAGCCTTACCTTCATCCCGAGCTCCCTCAACCCACGACCGATGGCTGTTTTTGCATTTGTGCAGGATGGACCCTAAAGAGCTAATAAATACAGATACTCGTATTCCCGTTGGATTGTTTGTGACTAATGCCCGGGCTTTAAATCCGAGGTCATATCGCCTACTACCAGAGCACTCTTTCGTCGCTGTGGTGAACATGAGCCCGATACTATGGGAGTTCCTGACAGTATCGGGACTGCGTCCCCTTCGAAGCATGGCGTGCTCAAGATTCTCTTATCTCACCGATAAGAAAACGTAAAGGCCTCGAGCACAGTAGGCAAGCACGCTACGTCTGTGCTACCGGCGCTCCCCATTCCCTTAGACTTAAACAAAAATATTGTTGTTGGTTACCTGAAGATTAGAAAAGTAGACAAATAGAAAAGGACAAGCCGAAGATGACCATTGTAAAGTGAACATGTTAGGTGAGGAGTGTTAAAGAAGGTTGACAAATGGGCTGAAGCTCGGGTTACCTGGCTGTTGTAGGGGAAGGCGCTTCCTTCTGGGAACCTCGGACTGGGCGTACCGCCCGAGGGAGTATCCCTCCCCTTCGGAATCTCGGACTGGGCGTACCGCCCGAGGGAGCATCCCTCCCCTTCGGAATCTCGGACTGGACGTACCGCCCAGGGGCGCATCCCTCCCCTTCGGAATCTCGGACTGGACGTACCGTCCGGGGGAGCATCCCTCCATTTCTGAGCAAACTTCTCTATCGGGTGTCCGGAAAGTAACGGGCCATTGCTTAACGGTGCGAGTCCCTTTTTGAACTCTGCCTCAATTAGAGGTAATCATATACAAATATATAAAGAAATCAACATGATTCTTATCACGTTTCCTTGAATAACTCGGAAACAATTTCTTTTGTTGATAAACGCCTCAGAATAAAGATTGCAGCCAATTAAACTTTATTTCGATTGGTTATAAGAACATCCCTGTAGGATCAGAAATAAGCTCAAAAATTGATTTTGAAATTGTATCTTAAAAATGTCAGTTTTTGGGATGGTCTTTCTGGCTGATTGTTGGTTAAAATTATATTTTGGATCACTTCAGGCCATTTCAGCTAGTGTTACTACTTTTCATTTGGAAGATAAAGGTAACCGATGGAAGATTGTCTGATCAACATCCAAGATATAATACATTTATCATAGCTACATTTCTCCCACTTATTTTTTGTGTTTAAACCTAGCAATGACAGTCGTGTCGGGAACCACTCCCATCACCAGTATCCGTCATTTATTCGTTCTTTATGTTAATATTCTTTCTGAATATCAAACTCTTTTTGTATAACATATTTATTGAGTCGACCTGTTTAAACTCCAAGTCAAGACTTTGACCTTTAACCATCATTGTTTTATTATGCTTTGTCGATTTTTATTGATTTATTTTATTCTCTTCATATTTATATTCATTTAGATTCTTTATTGTATATATTCTTCTATTTATAAGTATAGATAGTTTTATTTCTTCATAATTAGGCTGTTCATTGTAATTTTTTATTTATTTATATTTATAATTGTCTATTTTATCCATTGTAGCACTCATTTATTTACTTCTGTATTTATTTTCTTGTAAATGCCGTAAAAAAATCAGTTATTTCATTTTTGCCTCAGTATGTATTTATTCTTAGGGGACCTCGGTCCCAGAAAAAAATTCTTTTCATTTCATTTTCAAGACTTTGAGTTCGACTCAATAAATATGTTCTATAAAAAGAAGATTTTGATTGACATTTATTGACACTGATGATGGGAGTGAGATGGCTTCCCGGAACCTCTGTAATTGTTAGTTTTTAAAATCAAAAATTAAATGTGAGAAATGTAAACAAATTCAGAATCTTCTTACACAACCCAACAGTTAAATTAAAGTTCAGAGCCGCTTTGTGAGCTGACCTCTAATCGTAGAGGGATGTTCTTCTAACCAATCAACATATAACTTTATTCTATACAACGTTTATTCCGTGATGTTTTTCAGCAAATGGAGATGTTTCCATTTATTCAAAGAAACATAATACAAAACATATTTATGTGTTCATGTTTAAATGTGATTATTAATTCTTAACTGAGCCCGAGGGAGGACGCTCCTCATTGTTATAGTCCTTTACCACTCACCAATAGTACTCCCCAAGTATCAAAATGATTTTTAAAAAAATATTAAGAAATTCAAATTCCCTAGAATATATTTTTCCGCCAATATCCCTCCCACTTATAACATAAATCTTTGATTGTACACAATCTTATTATTTTCTACATTTCCTGAAAAAATAATCCAGATTCGAATAGCACAATTATAGATCAAACTCAACATGTTTAGCTTGACGTAGAGAGTTTTTCTAATTGTAAGAAGCCATGAGCTGAGGGGAGACTTGTTTATTAGTTTAGTGAATGGATGAGGCTGGACACAGGGATTTGTGTGAGTGGAGTGTCGGTTCAATCAGGACATCACCTGCCTCAGGATCCGGCGAGGACAATTGGGTGGAAAATGCATTGTTTGGTGGGAGCCATGTCAAGAGGGTGTTGTCACCGTCAGACTCCACTCCAGGAGGGAGGGAGGGAGAGCGGAGGATGAGCAGGTAAGAAGGGGGGGTGGTGTTGGGTAACAGGGATCAGAGGGGCTTATCTCTAGGAGCAGGGGGGGGGGGATAATGAAATAACTTGGGACTTCTAAGTACTTGTAGGATCAGCAATGCACTTGGCACTGCTTAATGACATATCGACTTTGTTTCCACTTTGTGTGTTCATAGAAAGAAACACCCCCGCAGTGTCCTATCGTAAGAGCGGTTCGTGGAATTATACTGAATTATTGAAAACTACACGTCAAGACTAGACTTATAGTTTGGTGAGGTGAAGAAGGATTGTCTTCATATATTAATTAATACATATTTCATAAATAACATTCTGAAATATGTTGACTGCCCACGTCACGATTTCGTTCTAAAAATATTGATTTGATAGTAAAAAGATATTTAAGAAAAAAGAAGAAATGAATGAAGTTTCGGCTAACTTTGCCACGAGAACTGTAGTTGCGAAATTATAAAAAAGATTCCGATATTTCTTCAATATAATAATATACCTATATTCATATTTCCTTTTATAAAGCACACGATGCAAGTTCAAAAGTGACATTAAGTTTGCTGGGTTGTCATATTTATACAATGTTCAGGTTACCTGCAGAAATGTATCCATCCAATAACATTATACCTGATTTGGTATGCAACAAAATTAATATTGCAAAGATATCGATTTTAAGTAAATGAAAAACAATTTCCGAATGGGAGCGAAATCTACACTGATATGGGATGGAGACTGGAGAGGCCCGATAGTTGTCTGAATATGTCTGTTAAGTCGCGAGTTGAGTGTGGGTGAATTCGGGAACACGCCGAGACAATCGATAGGAGTCGGCGGGACTCTTGAACTACATGAGTCAGTAAGCAGTTGGGCACCACGCGGGGTGGACTGAGTTCGTTGAGTTGGCTGTTACCACGCGGGTATAAAGTGAGTCGTCTCTTAACAACGAGAGGGACCAGTTGGTCACCACGCGGGGTGGACTGAGAGTCTGGGTCGAGCCAGCACGCGGTGTGCGGAATGGATTCGTCCTTATTACGCGGGTATAAGGTGAGTCGTTAGTTACCATGCGGAAGTGAGTTGTTTATTACCATAAGGTGAGTCGTTAGTTACCATGCGGAAGTGAGTTGTTTATTACCACGCGGGTATAAAGTGAGTCGTCTGTTACCAAGCACAGTAAGTGAGTGACTTGTGTAGTTCCCACGCGGTATGGGACTTATTAATGAACAACTGACTTTGTGTTCGTTACCACGCGGTTTTGTAATAAGGGTGTTGTCCAAATAAATATATCTCTTGTTCTATTCGACGTTCTCATTTAACCTGTACCCAAACCCATCAATGTCTCTTCATATTTGGAACATATGTTGTTTTGGTGAATGTACCTCAAAGGGGGGGGGGGGGGGGGGGGGGGCGCTTAAACCAGAAACATTAACCCATTAGGTCCCAAGTTTTTTCCCCGAAAATTTCTTCATAATTTTTGCATTCACCATAATTATTTTAAAGTAAATGAAAGTATTTAAACAGAATTTTTGCAGATATTCACTGATGTTGAGTTATGCCTGTCCTATCTCGAGGACGCTGGGGCATAGAGGGATTTCAAACAGGTGGTTAATAACATATTCGCTTCATTTTTCTATTTAAAAAATATTTGATAATTTTAAAAAGAAAAACAGTTAAATTTGAGAGAATCGTTTATTAAAATCAAATTTACATAATTATATACATTATACAAATACAGAATATTTACATATGAAATTTTGGAAAACAATTCATGCATAAAGTTACATTACATTTATTGCGATAGACTTTCGGTTTTCCTTTGCGTTTATCGAACTGGCATCGCCGTTGATTTTCTCTTTTCATTATAATGTGTCCCGAACCATTTGATATAATTTTGTCTGAGTTAATCTTCCTTCATGTTTGCAAATGACTTGAAGGCCGATCTTTTCGAATCCTCTTACCAAATCCCAATTTTAGATAGGTTGTTGCAATATGCCTTCGAAAATTTTTTATGGACATTGGATTATGTTTAGGAATTTTTTTATGAAGGATAAATGAATTGGTCATAGCCATGTCTATGATTCTGGTGATGAGACACCAGGAGCACTTCTTCCCCGCACTGCAATGGCATCTGTTACAGTTCTAGATGAGGGCTGGCTCACTCATAAAACATTTTTTTCCTCATTGGATAATGATCTGGCAGATTCAATTCTAGAGGATCGGCAACATCTTGCACCTCAGTATTCCCTAGGTCCGTCTCATCGAACCCTTCTTCATCCGTAATCTCGTCCACATCAGGAGGCAAAGCCAAAATATCCGCCTCGACCTGCTCTGAAAGTAAATAGTCCACTGCTTCTTCGAGTGTCTGAAATTCTTGGTCTCGTTGAAAACTCATTTTCTACACCTGTCATTGGGGAGACAGAAAAAATACATAGATACGCACATAATACCAGCGTTCTATCTACAGTATACCAAAATCAACATTGAATTTCACTAACCAAATTCGTGAATTTGGTCACAAAACTATTTTTATTTGTAAAGTACACTTTCCTAGAGAAAAACTATAACAAAAAATATAAAACTTACCTGAGAGAAAATAAAACTATGGAAAAGTAAAATAAAAAGTTTTTGACGCAAGAAATCGAACAATTTCAAAACAGTAATGCTAAACACTAAATGATATTTAAGAATCATTGAGAAACAAGTCAAAACATGAAATAAGTGCAGTAAAATGTGTAAGGTAACTACAAAGTGCATTTTTTACCTGAAAATCGGACTTGAAAAAAGGACGCTGGGACCTAATGGGTTCATCCTGCCGGTGTAATTAATGAATGTAACGACATGACATTTTATATTTAAATCCGAAATTTTATAGGGACGATATCTATCAATTTTAAGTCGATTCGGCCTAACTCAAAAATCCTAATTCAGCACACACATTAATGACGATCACATATATATAACTCTTGAAATAACACGCACTCAAGTATTAACATTTTAATCCGTATCTTACACATAAGGATGGGAGCGAGGCCAATTATCTACCGATCCTTTATTTAACTATAGAACACGTATTATGTTTTCCCCTAAATTTTGCGATACTGAACATATTGGAGTGGAGTGGCGCACCATCTGTTGGGCACTCTTGGTACTGCATTCTCGCCTCTCCAACTCCCCAATATTAATGAATTTCTATTTCTCCGCGCATGCTCAGCAAATGGTTATTTATTTGACTGCTTTAAATTAAATATGTACATAATGTACAAATATATGAAACTGGTTTATAAAATTTCACAAATCATGCTGACAAATGTGAGCTGTCTTTGTTGGGGTGCTCTCGACGAAGGACTCTCCAGCTTCGAGACACACAAAGTACCTTACTGCTACAGGCACTTATTAGCTTATAAAACCGAGGATAGACATATCTATTGTAATGTTCGCATTTCTAAGTTAGAATGTCGGTTTGCTATTAACGCAAAGATCAATACAACCCTCATGAAATCAACATTTTTCAAGTGGATTCAGTTGAATGAGTAAGAACCAACAATTTTTCAAGAAATTGGTCAAAGGGACGCGGTGGAGGATTTCATTCTTATTATGTGTTCCGAAGGAAATTGTACATTACATGGATGATGGAGTGCAGTCCGGATAAACGAGGTTCTGATATCGAAAACAGAGGATGGGGATGAAGGAAATATTAGTGACATAATATGGTGAACATCGGACAGAAATAATAACATCAGTAAATCCCATTAAAAAGTGTATTTTAAATAAATTATACAATTTGTTTTAAGAACATTGGTAACAATAATGAAATTTAATTCCAAAACAAAGGCAAAAAAATTAAAATCATAAATTATAAAATAATAATAGGTGAATAGGAAGCAAACAATAAACCTTATAGTAAAAATATTAAATAATTAATTACTAAAACCAGCCGCTGTACAAATAAATATAATAAATGTAAATAAATACAACCTTAAATAAAATTCATTTTCAATATCAATTATTAAATTAAAATAAAAATATTTATAAAATGTTGGACAAAAGAAAAAGAAGCCAAAAATGGTGGAATAAATATATACAAAAAGAAAATATATATATATATAATTTTTGTGAAATAAAAAAGATATTGGCATAAAACAACGAATATAATAATGTTTTGTTCAATCTTTTATTTAGGGGAAACAATCCCATCTTTTTATTATTGTGAATAATCTCAAATATTATTCATTATACTTATTACATACATATTATTAATATATGTATAATAAAAATAGTATAAAATGTCTTTAAATCCCAAATAATAATTTCATAAAGGTCGGAGAGAAAATGAACAAATTCTTAGTAAAAAAACAGAAATAATAATTCATTAATTGGTGCACGGATTAGAGCACTAAAAATATATCTGCAAATGTTTAAAAAATAATATCCAACAAACATAGAGGGAAATTTCAGACTGAAACAAGGGCGGTTATATATAAATACATTTTTATTCAAAATAAATGATTTAAGTAAATATATAAGTTGAATGACCAGTGAAGTTAAGTTAGGGCTGCCAGAGATCGAAGTTCCTAGAGGTTTTCTGTCCGGTTTCATTAGAAAACAAATAATGTATAACTTGAAACAACCACAAAATTAGACTCTTTACATTATCTTGCGAAAATATAAAAATGAGTATTTAATCTAATTTGTACCTCCAGAGCTCTGTTCTCGGAGGGGGTACTCCAGCAGTCGTCATGCCTTCACTCTCCGGAGCTCTGTTCTGGGAGGGGGTACTCCAGCAGTCGTCATGCCTTCACTCTCCGGAGCTCTGTTCTGGGAGGGGGTACTCAAGCTGCCCTCCTGCCTTCACCCTCCGGAGCTCTGTTCTGGGAGGGGGTACTCCAGCAGTCGTCATGCCTTCACTCTCCGGAGCTCTGTTCTGGGAGGGGGTACTCAAGCTGCCCTCCTGCCTTCACCCTCCGGAGCTCTGTTCTGGGAGGGGGTACTCCAGCAGTCGTCATGCCTTCACTCTCCGGAGCTCTGTTCTGGGAGGGGGTACTCAAGCTGCCCTCCTGCCTTCATCCTCCGGAGCTCTGTTCTCGGAGGGGGTACTCCAGCAGTCGTCATGCCTTCACCCTCCGGAGCTCTGTCCTGGGAGGGGGTACTCCAGCAGTCCTCCTACCTTCAACCTCCGGAGCTCTGTTCTGGGAGGGGGTACTCCAACAGCCCTCCTACCTTCAACCTCCGGAGCTCTGTTCTGGGAGGGGGTACTCCAGCAGTCCTCCTGCCTTCAACCTCCGGAGCTCTGTCCTGGGAGGGGGTACTCCAGCAGCCCTCCTACCTTCAACCTCCGGAGCTCTGTCCTGGGAGGGGGTACTCCAGCAGCCCTCCTACCTTCACCCTCCCTTCATGACTAGACCAAGTCTACTATAGCTTTCACCAAAATAAAGAAAAACTTATTACATTTCATAACAATAATAATTACAGAATAAACTTATTGTGTATAATTTTTCTTAAATATTAAATTAAACAATAGTTTTTATTAAAATATTCTCTGGTCCCCCGTCTACAAGCACCGAATAGTTAGGTACATTTTTCATTTAATAGACTAGTAAGTGTAAGAGTAAAATGTTCTTTTTAAATAATATATTGTAAAGAGATAATAACATAATTAATAAACAATAATAAATTCATAACAAATTATAATTATTTAAGTAACAAAGACAGAAATAAGTTGTCGTTATTTGTAGTAGTGCCATAATTAGTTAATACATTTTTTATTACTTGCACAGATAAAAATAAAAAAGTATTTATAAAATATATCACATCCAACAAATTATTCAGAACTGTTTAAATTAACTTTTTTAAATATTACAATTTAGAAATCAATTTAAAATCGAGTTCTCGTACTTTCATATTTTCCCAAAAGAAGGCAGCTATTAAAGGCCTATATATTTTTTGATTTAAGCATTATATATTTTTTTTAGATTAAGTAATATAATGTGCAATAAATGAGTATTTTAATTGATTTTGTTTAAATATCCGAAGGCGTTATATTAATATAAAGAGAGTACACTAATAAAATATAACAGATTCGGCAGTTTTCTTGTTAGCAGACATATTGCAAGGCACTCTCTAGCATGCATAAAAATTAGTAATTTGAACCAATTTTAGAATTTAATTATCCATTTCAAACACAAGTTTTATAATTTAAATGTATTTTATTATTATAGGCATTAATTTTTTCGTTGAAAGTAATACTACTTGCGAGCATTTAAGCAGGATTACCTTACGCTTAGTTTCTAGGCCGACAGAGAAGAAAACAAGGAAGCATTTTCAAAAATCTATACAATTCTAATCTATTTTAGCACCATTTTGAGAATTGCCAAATTTGCATTAGTCTTACTGCAATCTGTTGGCTTGAAACTTAATCCAGTACTAAACAAAATCTGACGTCGACACTTAATTTTATCAGATCTCTTATCGTAAATCATTTCAATTTAAACCAACAAAGTTGGATAATTATGGGAGGCACATTAGAATTAGACAAACAGTTATGTTAGGAAGATAGGTACATAAGATGTGTTCGGGTCCCATGAACTTTCTGAACTAGTACAGAAAACAGGGTGATCATCCCTCTGTACTTGGTTGGACTGGCGACGTGAGCTGAAGCAAGATGTATGACCACTTTGCCAGCTCCACGTCTAGTTGAAGGGATACGAACACATACATTAGACAGTGAGACTGTGAACACAAAACCCTTCTCCCTGTGTACATATTTATTGGAATGTAACCAATTCAGGGTAGTCTTACATTAAAAGGAATCACCAAATACTTATTATTTTGACAATTTAACAAGAAAAAAAATCTATTCAACCTCTTGAAAGACAAAAACAATGTTATGAGAAAGGGAGAAGGATTGAGGAGACGAAAAGAGAGACTCTTATCAACTATTAAGGCAATGATTTCCATATTGAAGTAAACTTGTGAGGAGTTAGGCCATGTTGGTTAGCTGCGGAGCGTGATGTATCCTGCCAGTTTGGGAGGTCACTATCTGCTGTCATCTGCTTCTATCTGCTGCTTGAAGGGGAGGAAGGCAGCTTCCTCAGAGCGAACGGACTCTGGGCCAGCGAACATCTAACAAAGCAACAGATGGGTTAACTTAAGATGAAGTCAAATACGAACCCTGCATCAAACAAACCTAATCCTAGGCTAAATATAATATTTTGAAAATTTAGATTTTGCTATAGATAAATTTATTCCAGTGCATTTCGTCCGCTTTTATTGGGATTATTGTTCAATTTTTTTTTCTGACCGAGTTTTTCCTGAGATGCTGCCATGAAATTTTGTGACATGAGAAGAATATTCCTAAATTAATAAATTACAAATTTTGCTGGTCAGTATTTCCACTTAACTGGTCCGATGTAAGCGAGTATAGGAGGCTTGCAACATCTCACCAACACACTGACAAGTCACTCTATGTGTGTAATCTTGGAATCTTCTCCTGAAAACACCAATTTTCACCTTGGAGGTTTGCAATGCACTAGCTATGTCATTCTTCAGGGGTGTCTTCCAGTAGAATGTTTGCTACCTATTTTTTCTTTCTAGAATTCAATTCGAGTAAACAAATAAAATAAAAATCAATTTTATGCCTAAAGAAATGGTTATACTAACGCATTATTAAATATAATACCAATAAACTACAAATATATCTATATGTGTCAGGTCAAAATAATATCATCAAAATAACAAACCATAACACAATATTATAAGAAAACAAAAAAAAAAATATACTTCAAGAAATTTTTGAAAACAAATTAAGCAAAGCGAAAGCTTACAGCTAAAATATATTTGTATATATTGTTATCAAATGCTGATTTCAACTGCTTTGCCAAAAGCCAAGACACAAAAATTAATAAACATAAAAATAAAAATGTTACATTCTTGCCAAAACTGATGAGGAATATATCGGTCCTGATTCAGAACAAATGTTAGAGAAGTTTGTGGCCACTCGTCAAAGGGTTTTGGAGGCCAATTTCGGATTTATTTTAATTTTTCATATGCTTGGGTTAATTGCACTCTTCAGAAAAGCCGCCATTCCCTCCCATTATGCGACTCTTAATTCTTTCATTTACTTAAGGCCATAGGGGGTCTTCTATAGGTTCGCAGTTTCCATAGCAACCGATTCGCACCGCCCTCATGGTCATTGTATTGCTTTTAAAAATTCGGTAATAATTTGTTTGTAGTTTATTTTTGATGATCTTTCATCTGAAATCCTACTCAAGCACCCAACGGTTTTAAACTTTTTTGCAATATTAGCTTGCTCCTTCCTTTAGCCTGATTTATCAGGAAAAAAACTTCCCCTTCCTCGATGGCTCCAAAATTATGTAATAAATATTTTTGTAACCTTTGTTCTAGGTTTGAACCTCTTTCAAACGATTCGCCAGATTAAAAATGGCATTTATTGCCGAACTGCCTAAAACGTTTGCCTGCCTCCTCTCTAACTCATTTTGTCAGAAAATTCCGAATCCTAATTTCGTAAGATACGATACAATTATTTTTTGTTTTCAAATTTTTATGATTAATAGCAACAATGATTGAGGGGGAGGACACATTGGTCCTGACGCAAACTATATTGATTTAAAGATCTTGAAAAAATATCCGCGTTATGTACTCTAAGAGCCTTTCAAATCGATTTTCTACTTGACTACTAATGAAAACGTTTGGTCTGACGCCGAGCAGAATGAAATTTTTCTTGGAACTGGATTGTAGTTGACACTAATACAAAATACATTCCGAGTTTCAAGTAGCTAAGATATTTTGCGTTGGGGCTAGAGATTGCTCTTAGACAAATAGATAGACATACGACCGAAACCATAAACCCAAAAAGTGAAAAGTTTTCAATCTTTTAAACAAACTTCCAAAAAGGAATGGCAAGAAAATACAAAGATGTTATGTAGAGGATGAGAATGTTTGGCAGGAACTATGAAGCAGCTGGGAGGGAGACCCAGTTGGGAACCACCCGTCGAGACCCTGTATTTATGTGTATGTGTCTATTCGCACGACAACATCCGAACGCCCATTCCGAGTTTTCTTTTTCAAACTGCACAAAATGCTGAGTTTCGCATTCCCAACCTTTATATCTAGGCAATATGACATGCTAGCAGGGAAATCGGTTAACTTTAGGCAGCTTCTATATGCACCGACTTTTTATATATTCTGCAAAATAGCTCAAAGATCACCTCATCCGAAACAGAACTTTGGTATAATGGAGTTAGGAAATTTATTTAGGAAAAATGTCAATTCTGTTGTGTTTATATGAAACCATACCAATGCTGCAACAAATAGTGACGTGAGGAGAGAGAGACGAGCTGAGCGTTGACATGGTTTGCAACCTCTCATCTCTCCCAAAGTTTAGCCCATTAATACAAACAATATTTGACCTAAATAATCTCAAATTTATGTTTTGGACAAGGAAGATATTTTGCCACACGTTTAAGAGATTGTTGTATTTGTTTAAAATACGAGTCGCGGGCTCATGTTGATGGGAACTCTTCCTCCCAGCTGTGTTTCTCAAGTTCGGTACACACATGCACCCTGCATCCTGCATCTTGCACAACATGTTAACTGATCCACACTAAGTCTAGCCTCTCCATCACTCATGCAGCTTACCTATTCACTCAGAACCGGCAGAAGGGATCAACATTCAACAAAAGACAATAGTCCATTAAATTAAAGTTTTCTAAACATTTTAAAATTAAACTGTTATACTAGATCTCCCCTCATTTTACTTTGTATTTTAGATGTTATATTCATAATAAGAAAATGGGATGTATGTTTATTTATCTAAATAGTTTGATTTATTATAAAAAACCGTCTTAAAATATTCATGAATGTAGTTGCTTATTACTTCTAGGCAATTCAAAATGATCCCTCGGATGTAGTCCAAGAGGACGGAGGGACGGCCAATGCTGCTGCTCAGCTCTCCAAACAAAGAACAATACAAGTCAATTTAATCTTGGCTGAGCTTTGGTTCACGATTAAAATTATTTTTATTAGCAAAAATAATATCAAAAATTATTAACTTAATTTTAATTAAATTTAATAAAAATTATCTATTGTATTTATTATATACTTTATCTACTGTATTTATTATATACTTTATCTACTGTATTTATTATATACTTTATCTACTGTATTTATTATATACTTTATCTACTGTATTTATTATATACTTTATCTACTGTATTTATTATATACTTTATCTACTGTATTTATTATATACTTTATCTACTGTATTTATTATATACTTTATCTACTGTATTTATTATATACTTTATCTACTGTATTTATTATTCTTTTTGTACTCATATTTTCAAGTATTTATTTATTCATTTCTTTTTACTTTTTAGTAGTATTGTTAATTCTAATCCATATGTGTCAGACTCTGTTAATATCTGTTTAAGTATCTAAATTATAAGCTATCTTAATCTTAATGTAAACATTCTTATACGTATCCTATAACATGTTATGGTTTAACGGAAATAAATATTATTATTATTATTATTATTATAAAAGGTGGTTCATCAAATAACACTTCCGGGGCCTTTCATCCCCTAAATCTCGTACATCGGTTGGCCATTTTCAAAACTATAAACAATAATTTATTGAGTTATAGTTATCTATGCACAGAGTACAGCTAGTGATGAGGTCCCGTCTCAAATGAAGGACCATGTTTTAAAACAGGTTATTATATATTTTTGAGGCTGAGCCCGAGCACTGAGTTGGAGGTGGGGGAAGCAAACTTGACAACGTCCAACATCCAGAAGACACACTTTTATAAAAAAAACCAACTTGTTTCAGAATGATGAGTCTGGGGCCTTCCTGTCTTATAGACAATAGAGACGGTCCACTCATTTAGTTACTAAACATTTAACTGAGGCTATTAAAGTGAGTGAAACACAGTTTATAGGCTTTTATAACAATTATAAAATTTAATTTAATTGTAATTATATTATCTTTTAAATACATTAAATAATATGAACAGTCCAAGAGTGTCTCCTTCGAGTGGCTGCTAATCATTATTCTTTTTACAGTTGATGTTCATTTGAATAATAAAATTAATGAATTTTCAGAATTCCAATTATTATAATTATAAGTGGGTCTAATTGAATACTGTGCAAATACTATTCATCAATCTACCAATGATAATAAACAAATTTACCAAACGAATAGCGAAAAATTGAATACCAGTGTAAATCCCTGGAATGAATATTTTCGGACACAAAACGATATAATAAATATTAACGAGGAAAAAAAAAAAATTAATAATAGTGTGTCTTATACGACACAAAAATGAAACGAAAAATAAGCAAAAATGTACACATAAAAATTACACATCCCATTCCTCCGGAAGAGGTTCAATAACTAATTTGGCAAAAACGGTTGGATCCCCTCCATGATACAACGATCGATATACTGCAGTAATTGCAGTATCCCCCCTCCATGATACAACGATCGATATACTGCAGTAATTGCAGTATCCCCCCTCCATGATACAACGATCGATATACTGCAGTAATTGCAGTATCCCCCCTACATGATACAACGATCGATATACTGCAGTAATTGCAGTATCCCCCCTCCATGATACAACGATCGATATACTGCAGTAATTGCAGTATCCCCCCTCCATGATACAACGATCGATATACTGCAGTAATTGCAGTATCCCCCCTCCATGATACAACGATCGATATACTGCAGTAATTGCAGTATCCCCCCTCCATGATACAACGATCGATATACTGCAGTAATTGCAGTATCCCCCCTCCATGATACAACGATCGATATACTGCAGTAATTGCAGTATCCCCCCTCCATGATACAACGATCGATATACTGCAGTAATTGCAGTATCCCCCCTCCATGATACAACGATCGATATACTGCAGTAATTGCAGTATCCCCCCTCCATGATACAACGATCGATATACTGCAGTAATTGCAGTATCCCCCCTCCATGATACAACGATCGATATACTGCAGTAATTGCAGTATCCCCCCTCCATGATACAACGATCGATATACTGCAGTAATTGCAGTATCCCCCCTCCATGATACAACGATCGATATACTGCAGTAATCGTAGTATTTACAAAAACAGTTGGATCCCCTCTCCATGATACAACGATCGATATACTGCAGTAATCGCAGTATTTACAAAAACGGTTGGATCCCCCCTCCATGATACAACGATCGATATACTGCAGTAATCGCAGTATTTACAAAAGTTCATTGAGTATTTCTTTTGCCCTTTTGAAAAAAAAAAGTCTATAAAATAGCCTTTTTGCAGGTCAGACCTAACTGTGGCTCCACATGATAGTACACTAGGCGGCGCGAAAGTTAAATCATGACCTTGGAATGTTCTGATAATAGTACTGTCTGAAGTAAAACTGAACTTTTAACCAAACACTACTTAGGTTTCCATCTATCTAATTGCATATTTATTGTGAAATTCACACATTTATTTATTACTAACCATTTATTCATGTAAAAGTTAACATTTATTCATGTAAAAGTTAACATTTATTCATGTAAAAGTTAACATTTATTTTTGAACATTTATTAAAAATGGAAAATAGCCAAGGAATGAAAGATGAAATCTGTAAAAAGGATAACAAATATAAAGTAATAATTATATGACGCATGGCGACCATTTTAAAATGGACTTCCAGTAAAACTCAACAATTCAAGTTACTCCGGACATTTTCTCTTAGAAAAACTGCTAAATTGGCCAGGCGTCGTTTTACGACATATTTATTTTGAGGCCGGAGACCATATCAATGCATGGCTCTACTGACGGATGTAGCTAATGATATACTTACAGTTCTATGTTGTGTATGTTGGAGGTGGGGCAGGTGAGGTCGGCTCTCACATGACAGTATTTGTGACACTTGAGGCCACAGTCCCTACACTGGTAGCCCTGCTTCCCAAGTCTCCTGGGCAGGCCCTTCTTGCACACCTCACATATCGTACTTCTGCAGCCCAAACAGAAAACATTTAAATAATTATATAAACACATTTATTGTTTTAGGGTCATTTCACGACAATTCAACATCAAAAAATGCAAAAATGAACCGTCGTCTCCTTAGACTTTGCATACGTTTTGTGCTTAAAGAAAAATTAAACATCAATTTTCATCCTTCATTGATGGATTGCTCTCCACTTACTTTGTACAAAGATTTAGAAAAAGAGTAGTTTTTCATGAAATGCATTCTGTATGAACTGCATCTCTGGGTATAACTAAGACAAGAAGACGAGCGCGATATCATTTTAAAGCTGTTTAATGGATCCATCTTTAATTCGTTATAGTCTGCGACTAAATTGCAAGCACCAAAACAGTTTTGCGCCCCCCCCCCCCTCCCCATGCCCCTGAACGTTTAACTCCACATTTGACCCCCTTTTACTCATAACGTAAATACCATAGAAACATTCACACAGATGGAGACAACTAGTCCTGAGATAAATCAAGATGAATACCAAGAAACACCATTTGTTGCCTCATTTCTCATTCAGATCCGTCTCAAATTAGAAATGTTACTTTATTTAATGAATACTTTAAAAAAATATATAAGAAATAAGGGGCGCTGATAGATCAGAGTTAGCGTGCTAGTCTACTGAGTTCAAGATCGCGGATTCGAAAATCGGCCGAAGTCCTTAAATTTTTTATCTGACTTGACAATACAAGTAACTAACAGTATCAAGAGGAACACTGTTTTCCTTGTTAAAAACACACTATTTTTTTCAAAATTCAACTTGAAGAAGAAAAAAAAAGTACAAAAATCTTGGTAATGAAGGGAGAGAGAAATAACATTATTATTTCTATAAATATTGTGAATCGTGGTGAAGTGAATGCGCCTAAAACATTATGAACTTTCCAGAGGAAATTTTACCAATAAAACCATCAATTCCAGGAGCTACAACATTTGGGAATAGTTTACAAAGTTCCAGAAATATTAAAACTAAGTAAGCTAACAAATTATATAAATATTTTTTCTCCATTTCTCAAGATTACTTCCCAAAAATTACATAACTTACATTGTGAGACGAATCTGAATAAGAAATAAAACAAAAATTGTGTTAATTGAGTCTCCACATTAAATTTTTGTGGGTCTCCTGAATACCAAAAAGCATTTCAAGAAAAAATTACAACACTTTAGGTTATGGGTAAAGGGGTCAAAATATCAGGTAAATGCTAAGGGGCCGCAATAGTCTTTTGTGGTAACCAATTTTGTCGCAGACTACACTAAAATAAACATCTAATCAAGATTTAAAAGATACCTCATCTGTCTTTCAGTCTTAACAAGATTCACAGACAGCAGTTGAAACACCTATCTAGCGAAAAATAACAGTTTTTCAAAATCTTGGTAACTTTTGGTTTCTCAAACTTCATAGAAATCAAAGAATTTTTTTTTTTTTTTTGGCATGTAGAAATGACAATTAATTATAACTTTTATTTATTATTATTATTGAGGAGGGTACAGCTTGCTACAGAGCAACATGACCCTGTCGAGAGGAGCTGGATGAAGGGGCCACTCAAGCACCGGCGGAACAATCTACGCCCATCACCCATCTATACAACTAATATGTTAACCAAATTAAGGTACATCAGTGATATTTACCCTGCAAGATGTTTTGCTATGAACGTGTGATCGTTGAAAATGTGCAGTTTTGTTCCCTTCTTTCTCCACTTATTCTTTTGCGCTAATGACAAAGGCACTAAATAATATCTGAAAAAGAAAATAACCATATCAATATATATATAACGTATGTTTCGCATGTATATTTTTGATGGTACATTCACGAAACTCGTTGGATATTCGAAAGATAGTCCAACTTAAGATATAACCTATGTGCCATCTCAATTGGGAAGTTGAAGGGACGGAGTTGTGGGGATCCCAAAACATAAAAAGAGTGCTGGCTGTTTAAAGATCAGATTTTCATGAAATTTCACATCTAACATCATTATAAAGTTCATATTCTTTATTCGGACATCGCACGTAAGCTAACGCCGAGGGGGGAGGGTAAGTGACACAACTAAGGCCTCAAAATCATTGACAATATGTACACATTTCTTAAATCATCTAACTTACAGTTACCAACCGGGCAAACTTCTAGTTAATAATAATAATAATTTCAATATTATTTCAATATTAATTGATATAACCGAAATAAGACGGAAGAGGCTCATAGGAGGATAGCCTGTCTCTCCACCTGAGAAGTCCTTCCGTAGTTAACCGAACACCGAATCATCCCGGCATTGATTTTCTATGTATAATTTTTATTGCAAATGATTGGATTTGTTTATTATGTTCATTCATACTTAAGTATAATTCATTCCAATGAATCATTATTAATTTATTTCTTTTTTTATCCATGATTGTTTTGACAAATGTCATCTTGTTATGAAAAACGAAAAAAAAAAAAAAAAAATGTACAATAATTTCGAAACTTGGCAGTGGTAACAATCATCGAAAGATGTCAAATATCCAAGAGATCATGAGAGGGAAGGACCAAAATCAAGAATAGCAGTTAGCGGGTTGTTGTATTGTAGGCAGATCTGGGGTCTCCGGTACCGGAGGGCACATCTTTAAAAGGCTCCTCTCCCTACCCAGAAGTACCCCACCCTCCGAGATAATAGCAGTTAGCGGGTTGTTGTATTGTAGGCAGATCTGGGGTCTCCGGTACCGGAGGGCACATCTTTAAAAGGCTCCTCTCCCTACCCAGAAGTACCCCACCCTCCGAGATAATAGCAGTTAGCGGGTTGTTGTATTGTAGGCAGATCTGGGGTCTCCGGTACCGGAGGGCACATCTTTAAAAGGCTCCTCTCCCTACCCAGAAGTACCCCACCCTCCGAGATAATAGCAGTTTGCGGGTTGTTGTATTGTAGGCACATCTGGGGTCTCCGGTACCCTGATCATCTCGAAAGAGCATATCTTTAAAAGGCTCCTCTCCTTGCCCAGAAGTACCCCATCCTCCGAGATAAGACTTGAATATCATTTGACGTTTTGAGCACATAGCTTGGAAACTGTTGAACTACTCGCTTAGATGGATAATTAATTGGTTTCTGGAGATGGACAACAATAGGTACACCAAAATTTGTTGCATAAAACTAAGGGAATTAACAGAAGCCAAATGCAACTAGATTCAGGGTGTCCCAAGTAAAAAGCATTTAATTTTAAATTGGGGAGGGGACGTATAACATTTATAAATCATCTCAAAGACAAAGATAAACCTTCCTTTCTGAGTGACGTCACGACTTCCTTTACCTATTGATTATTATAGTTGTCACGGTATGGCGAGTGCGCAAAAAATATCTGAGATCGATATTACAGAACCGAATGTACAGAAAAACTGTGCAGAATTGTCAGAATTTTTTTACATTCAGAATAATGTTAACATTTTTACAAAATAATTTAAAAAATTGTATGATAATGAATGAAGAATACTAACTTTTTGATTCCGTTCTCGAGTGTCTCGAGGACGAGGGTGGATGCCTCGTTGACGTAGGTCCGACTGGAAGCGCCGCTGATCCCTGATGCCTCGCTGAGACTTGACCTGGCCGAGCCCTCCTGTCCAGCCATCCCAGGCACTGACAAGTAGGAGGATCCTAGCAAACAGGACAACATACAAATAGAACGGCTCCTCACACTCACACTACAAAATAATATATCCATATTTCGTATCGAACGAATACCCGTAATGGGTCGTGATATCAGTACGCAAAATATTGATTTACTTTTTAATTTAAGAAATATATTATCAATGAATGATTTAAACATTTTGTTGAGTAAATAAAATTCGAATTAGAAATTACATAATGTGGAAAATAATACATTATTGCATTTTAATGTTTTGTTTATTTTATGAATATGTTTCATACATAAAACTAATGATAACGTGAGAAGAACAAAGTCAAGACTCAAAGATAATTTAGAAATCGCAGGCAGAACAGAAAAAAAGATCATGAGAAATTATTATTGGCACAAAACAGGTCTGGATGACAGACTACCTTTCTATCGATATGAAACTGGGATATCGTGACTTTATGTTTATGTTCGAGTTGAGTGTCCAGACAGCTGGGAGGTGGGAGATACATTTAGTTGTCTCTATGGAGATGATATGAGGACGTAATAGATCTAAGAGGTATCATGTAAATACACATATCAGATGTTAAAAAATACCGATACAGTAGGGTTTAGGGTTTATGACTCATGCCCGGGCTTTAACTACGAGGTCATATCGCCTACTACCAGAGCGCTCTTTCGTCACTCTGGTGGACATGAGCCCGACTCTACTGTGGGAGTCCTAAATTTTGCCTACCCTAAATTTTTATTCATCTAGGATAGGGGTCTTTAACGAGTACCTGACATCGTACAGGCTCGGGACCATCGCTTAACGTCCCATCCGAAGGACGGCGTGCTTAAGTTTATTTTACCTCCCAGATAAAATAAACTAAGGGCCTCGGTCGGGCTACGAACCCACGACCTTGAGCTCAGAAGTCAAGCACGCATACCACTGAGCTACCGGCGCCCTCCCGATACAGTATATATCAAAACAAAAATATCGATATTTGAATTTTAAAATATTGGTATTATTGACATATCGAATAATATAGTCCTAGCTCATTAACTAATTGTTGGATTGTAATGAAATTACGTATGTAGTATGCTTAAAGGCCAAATAGAAATATAAGGTGTGAGGCGTTCCAAAATTTTGAACGGGCGGGGGCGTTGTAAGAGGGGCCTAAGTATATAAATAGAGCTAACTCATTAACTAATGGTTGGATTGTAATGAAATTACGTATGTAGTATGCTTAAAGGCCAAATTAAAAAATAAGATGTGTGGCGTCCCAAAATTTTAAGCGGGAGGGGGGTTGTGGGGGGGCCTAAGTATAAATATAGAGCTAACTCTTTAACGGTTGGTCGGATTGTCACGAAATTTCACATGGAGTATTCCTGAAGGCCAAATATAAGAATAAGGTGTATGGCGTCCCAAAGTTTTGAACGGGAGGGGGGGTTGTGGGGGGCCTAAGTATAAATATAGAGCTAGCTCATTAACGGTTGGTCGGATTGTCACGAAATTTCACATGGAGTATTCCTGAAGGCCAAATATAAAAATAAGGTGTGTGGCGTCCCAAAGTTTTGAACGGGAGGGGGGGTTGTGGGGGGGCCTAAGTATAAATATAGAGCTAGCTCATTAACGGTTGGTCGCATTGTCACGAAGTTTCACATGTAGTATTCCTGAAGACCAAATAAAAAAAAAGGTGTGTGGCGTCCCAAAAATTTGAACGGGGGGAGGGGGGGGGGGGTTGTGGGGGTAGGCCTAAGTATAAATATAGTGCTAATTCTTCAACGGTTGGTCGGATTGTCACGAAATTTCACGTGTAGTATTTTTAAAAGCCAAATAGAAATATAAGATGTGTGGCGACCCAAAGTTTTGAACGGGAGGGGAGGTTGTGGGGATAGGCCTAAGTATAAATATAGTGCTGGCTCATTAACGGTTGGTCAGATTGTGACGAAATTTCACATGTAGTATTCCTGAAAGTCAAATAGAAAAATAGGCGGTGTGACGGCTCAAAATTTTGTATGGGAGGGGGGGTAGTGGCGGGGGGCCTAAGTATAAATATAGTGCTAGCTCAATAACGGTTGGTCGTATTGTCATGGAATTTCACATGTAGTATTCTTAAAAGCCAAATAGAAATATAGGGTGTATATGTCACAAACTTTTGAACGGGAGGGTGGGTTGATGGGGGCCTAAGTATAAGTATAGTGATAAGTCATTAACGGATGATCGGATTGTCACGAAATTTCACATGTAGTATTCATAAAGGCCAAATAGAAAAATAGGGTGTGACATCAAAAAATTGTGAACGGGAGGGGGGTTATGGGGGTAGGCCTAAATTTGAAGATAGTGATAGGTCATTAACGGATGATCGGATTGTCATGGAATTTCACATGTAGTATTATTGATGGCCAAATAGAAAAATACACTATGTGACATCTTAAAAATTTGGTTTAAAGGGTAATCGGATTGTCATGAATTTCACGCAGTTACAAGGCGCTAGCAGTGTGGCCCAGCGTATTTAACTACGTACTAGCTGTGGGGTCCGCCGTTGCAAAAACATACTAGCTGTGATGCCCAGCGTTTCTAACTAGGTACTAGCGGTGGGGTCCGCCGTTGCAGAACACATACTAGCTGTGATGCTGAGCGTTTCTAACTACGTACTAGCTGTGGGGTCCGCCGTTGCAAAACTCATACTAGCTGTGATGCCCTCTGGTTCTGACTACATACTATCTGTGGGGTCCGCAGTTGTAGGGCCCAGCGTTCCTAAAAACGTACTAGCTGTGGGGTCCGCCGATGCAAAAACATACTAGCTGTGATGCCCAGCGTTTCTAACTAGGTACTAGCGGTGGGGTCCGCCGTTGCAGAACACAAACTAGCTGTGATGCTGAGCGTTTCTAACTACGTACTAGCTGTGGGGTCCGCCGTTGCAAAACACATACTAGCTGTGATGCCCAGTGGTTCTAACTACGTAGAAGCTGTGGGGTCCTCTGTTGCAAGGCACTTAATAGCTGTAGGGCCCAGCGTTCCTAAAAACGTACTATCTGTGGGGTCCGCTGTTGCAAGGCACTTACTAGCTGTGATGCCCAGCGTTCCTAACTTCGTACTAGCTGTGGGGTCCGCTGTTGCGAGCCACATACTAGCTGTGGTGACCAGCGTTCCTAATTACGTACTAGCTGTGGGGTCCGCTGTTGCAAGGCGCTAGCAGTGTGGCCCAGGGTATTTAACTACGTACTGGTCAAATTAAAAAATAAGATGTGTGGCGTCCCAAAATTTTAAACGGGAGGGGGGTTGTGGGGGGGCCTAAGTATACATATGGAGTTAGCTCATTAACGGTTGGTCGTATTGTCATGAAATTTCGCATGTATTATTCCTGAAGGCCAAATAGAAAAATAAGGTGTGTGGCGTCCCGAAGTTTTGAACTGGAGGGGGGGTTGTGGGGGGGCCTAAGTATAAATATAGAGCTAGCTCATTAACGGTTGGTCGCATTGTCACGAAGTTTCACATGTAGTATTCCTGAAGACCAAATAAAAAAAAAAAGGTGTGTGACGACTCAAAATTTTGTACGAGAGGGGGGGTTGTGGGGGGGGGGGGCGTAAGTATAAATACAGTGCTAACTCTTTAACGATTGGTCGGATTGTCACGAAATTTCACATGTAGTATTTTTAAAAGCCAAATAGAAATATAAGGTGTGTGGCGACCCAAAGTTTTGAGCGAGAGGGGGGTTGTGGGGGGGGGGGGGGGCCTAAGTATAAATATAGTGCTGGCTCATTAACGGTTGGTCAGATTGTCACGAAATTTCACATGTAGTATTCCTGAAGGCCAAATAGAAAAATAGGGTGTGTGACGTCAAAAAATTGTGAACGGGAGGGGGGTTATGGGGGTAGGCCTAAATTTGAAGATAGTGATAGGTCATTAACGGATGGTTGGATTGTCATCGAATTTCACATGTAGTATTCTTGATGGCCAAATAGAAAAATAAACTATGTGACATCTTACAAATTTGGGAGGGGGGGGGGGGGGCTAAGCATAAAAATAATGTTGAATGATTAAAGGGTAATCGGATTGTCATGAATTTCACATGTAGTAGTAGTAACTATGTATTCGCTGTGGGGTTCACTGTTGCAAGACATTTACTAGCTGTGATGCCCAGCGTTCCTAATATCGTACTAGCTGTGGGGTCCGCTGTTGCAAAGTATGTACTAGCTGTGGGGTTCGCTGTTGCAAGGCACTTACAAGACATTTACTAGCTGAGATGCCCAGCGTTTCTAATTACGTATTAGCTGTGGGGTCCGCTGTTGCAAGGCGCTAGCAGTGTGGCCCAGCGTATTTAACTACGTACTAGCTGTGGGGTCCGCCGTTGCAAAACTCATACTAGCTATGATGCCCTGTGGTTCTAAGTACATACTAGCTGTGGGGTCCGCCGTTGCAAAACACATACTAGCTGTGATGCCCAGTGGTTCTAAAAACTTACTAGCGTTACTACAGTTGAAGGACTATAAGCCTTATTCCGTACGAATAATTGAAAATTATAACATCATGAATGTACTGTCGAGGAACTGAATAGCCTTATAGGAGATATTGGGAGAAAAGTCAAAGTTCCCTGGGCAACGCCGGGTATTACTGCTAGTGTGTAAATAAAGCAAATAACCCAATTATTTGTCCTTTTAAAATTATATTCTATTCATCTTCCCTGTTGGCCCAGTAATCTCAGTTGAAAACCTTTGGATTAGAATTAATATTATTCAAAATTATTAAAAAACTGGCATCTTTTTCTTAATCCAAGTGTAAAGTTTGTTAAATGGAATTTGTTTGTTGTATACGTGTACTTTCTTGAAAATTGCACGTCTTAAATTATTGATAATATTTTTTTTTAGGGCCTTTTTCGAAAAACTACTGTAGAAATCAAAATTTAAATAAAGAAATAGATCAAATTTCTACAGGAAATGTGGTAATTCAAAAATAATTAATCACATTTTTGGCATATCCCTTGTGTGGACGATTTTCGCCACAAAGCCCCATCATATTTTGGCAAAACCTTGATGGGAGAATTGTTTTTATATTAATTAAAGTAGGGAGACAGGTTGAAAAGATGAAAAGGATAGAATAGAGACAAATAAGGGTTACATTTAATTTTGAGAAATAATATTTTTTGCCAATTTAAAAAAGAAGGTTACTTACTATTTTATATAACATTGTTTTTGTTTAGTTTAAATATATTCAAAAAGTAAGAAAATGCCTATTACCAGAGGAGAGGCGAAGAGATTGGAGGAGGAAAGTAGAGAGGAAGGGTCGAGTTCGGATATGGAAGTATCGGAAGATACAGGAAGGGAGACTCCAGCTGCAATGGAGTCCACGGAGGGTACAGGTGAGGAGAAATCAGATAAGCTAGATAGATTTATGGAATTCATAACCCAGAAATTTACAAATTTAGAGACAAATTTAAGTAGTAAGATTGACGAACAGAAAAATGACATGAAACATTTAGAGACAAATTTAAGTAGTAAGATTGACGAACAGAAAAATGACATGAAAATTTTAAGGAGGGATTTAGCCGAACAGAGAAATGACATGAAAAATTTAGAGACAAATTTAAGTAGTAAGATTGACGAACAGAAAAATGACATGAAAATTTTAAATAGCAAGATAGTAGATTTAAGTAGCAATATTAATAGTATAGAATTGAACTTAAATATCAAGATAGATAATAAATTACGAGTATTTAGAGAGCAAAATGGATAAGAACCAGGCTGAACAGAGTACTAACATGAAAGGTTTGGATGAAAAAATAGATGAGGTAGCAGAAAACTTAAGGGAGGGAAATAGAGTTCAGTTAACTGCAATGTCTGAAATAATAAGCCGTATAGAGGGAGTTGAGGTAGAAGGAACAGAGAATAACAGTGGGGAGGAACAGACCCAAATTTTAGAGAAAGAGGTGGAGGAAGAGAGTAAAAAAGTAGAAAATTAGTATTAAGTGAAATTCAAGAAAATAGGATGAATGTTGATGTGAATGGACAGAGTGAAAGGATCATTTTGATGTTATTAGACAAAACAAACGAACAGACTGAGGACAACAAACGAAAGACAAATTTTAATTTTAAAGAAAATATTGTAGAAACCTACAGACAAAATGGAAATAGAAAGAAGGCTTATAAAAGATATAAGAACAATTTTAAAACGAGAGTAAAAGAATTTGAACAGGTATTAAGGACAAAATTAACACTGAATAAATATTTAGAAGAGGAGGAGGGGATTTTTAAAGACATAATTCGCCGGGGTATCCGGAAAAATAAATAAATAAATTTGGGCTTTGCAATATTATTGCATTAGCCACTTTTTATGGTGAACATATTTTTTTTTGCAACTCGGATGAGTTTGAGGAAATGACTGACAGACTAACATGACAGAATTAGGATTAATTAAAAATATGACGAAGTGACATTAATAATGTAATAGTATGAATGATAAATGTATTTTTTGGATGAGAGAATTTTGGTATATGAAGAGTATGGATGAATTTTGGTATAGTTCTGCGTTTAAATTAATTAGGATTTATATTTTTTTTAGGATTAGATTAGATGTTAGGATCAGTATAAAATTAATCTAGAATTATATTTAGGGATTAGTCATCCAAATTTAATATATACAAATTATTTATTTGAGACTTACATGTTAGTAATGATTTAATTGAAAATTAAAACATATACATACAACTGATTTTTTTTAACGAACATAATATAGAAGAAGATAGATTTTTTTATTATATTTTTTTATTACAAAATGTTAGAAGGATAAATTCAGCAGGCTGAGAGATGCCTAGATATCTTTGGAGTCATGACGCACTTCCTGAAGCCGAGTCAACAGGACAGATTTTCTGTTTCGGAACTGTTCAGCTAGGATACCGGACGTGAATAAATCATAATAATATTATAAATTAGAAATACGAACGAAACTGTACAGAAGCGTTGAAAGGATAATATATTATATAAATTGTATGTATGCATAAATTATTAAATTTTTGTTATTATAAATTCTACTATTTAGACAATTTCATTTATTACTTTGAGTAACATGTTTTTCTACGTAAATTCTTTTTAATAGGGAGAGTAGATGAGAATGGGAAGAGTTGTAGGAGTACTTTATATAACTTTAGGAATAAGAACAAACGAAGGGTAATATTAATTAGAGAAGTTTGAAATTAAATTGCTGATGACATTCTTTTAGACGTCGGGATTATATAGATTTGTTTTGGGAGATATTATTTTTTTAATCCTAGTAAGAGCTAGTGATTAATTGGAGATTTATATTTTTTTTTTTGATATGTGGAAGATGATTTTTGTTTTGTCGACTAGAAAGAACTAGCGATATATATAGGAGATTTATGATGTAGTGTTGGTTGCCTACCTGAGATAGGAGGAACCGTATTTTTGCTACGTCGACGATGAAGTTATTATTATTATTAGGGAGTTATTAGTAGATTAGGAAGTATGAAGGACGTCTCAAAGAATTTTAAACCTCAAAAGACAAGTATTATATATATTAAATAAATTAAATTTGTATTTCTTATTACCCGGCGTGAGGCCTAATTTTCATTGCTATGATATATTTTGGAAGTGTGATGAAGTAAAACCGAAGGATTTATTTAATTTTTATTTCAAGTAAACTTTTTTATATACAATCTTTTTATTTTTTTTTCTCTTATTATTTTGAATACATACAATTGTATATTGATGGTAAAGGCGGAAAGTAAAATGAATTATTTGAAAACTGAACATGATTATTTCAAAACTTAATTTCATGACTATGACTGATCCTGTAAATATGTAAAAATTTAGTATTGTTATTTTTTTTTTTATGTTCAATTAGTTCCAATTTTTAAAAATTTAAGTTAACATTTTCTTTAGGTTAAGGATTAATTGTAAACTTTTAGATTAAGATTTGTTTTTGTTTATTAGAAATTAGGTACGTATATATATATATATATATAAGTTTAATAATTGTAAATAGTAATTATCAAAATAAAAAATGGGCATATATATAAAAAGAGCGTCGAATTGGGCATATAAAAAATAAATCAGTGAGTGTAAGTGAGAGAGAGACTTCGATACATCGTTGAGCAATGAGTTGAAGACACCAAGGAGCCAGCCATCATGTGGATTCAAGGAAGAAGCTAATCAACCTGTGTATTGGAAGAAATTAAATCTGAAAGAACTTATATAAAAAAAAAAAATTTGTGAACAAACATTTTTTTTTAAAAAGAAAGAAAAGGCAAATGTGATGTAAACTACGGAACATTTTTTTTATGAATAAAAAGTAATTATTTTTATTATAATATAATATATATATTATATATATATGTATATCAAGGTCTTAAAAAAAACAAGGGACATAATAAAAAGAAAACAGCTGTGAAACAAAGAGAGTGGAGTGGTGAGCTAGCTCTGGAACAGTGTACTGTAAATTGATATGTTTTAATTAGTGAAGTTGAACAATAATTTAAAATATGACTAAAGGTGGAATTGAAGTGTGAAGAGTTGTCGGGGTCTGCATTGTGTGGTAGAGGCGTCAAGGAGGTACAATTAACCATTTATATTTTTCAATATGCCCAAACAAAAAGAATAGTTTTAGGTATTAAGTTTTATGATTTTGTTCTATTGTTTTTTCTTTTGCTTTGTTTTGTTAAATGTTTAGTTTTTTAAGTATAATGTGTAAATAAAGCAAATAACCCAATTATTTGTCCTTTTAAAATTCTATTCTATTCATCTTCCCTGTTGGCCCAGTAATCTAATTTGAAAACCTTTGAATTAGAATTAATATTATTTAAAATTATTAAAAAACTGGCATCTCTTTATTAATCCAAGTGTAAATTTTGTTAAATGGAATTTGTTTGTTGTATACGTGTACTTTCTTCAAAATTGCACTTCTTAAATTATTGATAATATATTTTTTTAGGGCCTTTTTCGAAAAACTACTGTAGAAATCTAAATTTAAATAAAGAAAAGAGATCAAATTTCTACAGGAAATGTGGTAGCAAAAAGCTTTTATCACAAGACACTGCAAAAGCTCGGGAACATCGTTTAGCATCCAATCCGAAGGAAGGCGTGCTGAAGGTTTTTACCTCCCAGGTAAAAAACCTAAAGACCTCGGCCGGGTTTCGAACCCGCGATCTGGAGCTCAGTAGTTAACTCTGAGTTTCCGGCGTCCTCTGTACGAACAAATGTAAGTAGCAGAAGAACATTTTGTTCTATAAAATACTGCTACTTAGTTTGACGTTTTAATTTGTTTCTTTGTACATAATAAAGCACATAAATGTAATGAGATACAATTATTACTAGTGACTAAAGTGTTTCATCCAGCAACTGTGGACTTACGTTGTTCTTCCAGCAGTTACTGGACACAAGTCCAGTCATTATGATACCATTTTGTCTAATTCATGATCTAAGTATAGAATATTGTTGTAACGTTTTGTAGAATGAAATAAATCCGCATGGACTCCCATGGTCCTGTGTCATCTATCTCATTTCTCAAAACGATAGAGACGTTGTTCTTCCGGAAAGCCAGACACTATTTCCTAACAGCAATGATGACTAAACATAATAATAACTAAAAGCACTTTCTAAAAATATTACTCACCAAATAAAATCAAAAACAGTCCACAGGCGATGAAAAGCAAAAACAAAAAAAAAAAAACAAGCTAATGTTAGACAATAATTAAAGTATTAACGTTTAGTAAACAGTTAGCAGTGCTTAGGTCTCATTCTAGTTACATTATGTCAATGAAACATTCTGCATTTCATCGGCTCATGACAACACAACAATGAATTGTTACCTTGGAAACAAACCACATTACTAATCCTTCACGACAAAACTGAAAATGTTGTAAATAATAAGTCCAGTATTTTCACCAAATTAATAAAAAAAATAATCTTTATGAATAAAATTGAATGTTTGTTTGCTCTATCATCATGGGAAAATATCACCTGATCAGCTTTATTTACCGATAATATTCAATTGAGATTTGAACTGATTTCACGCAACCGATATCTCGTAACACAGCTAGTCATAAAATAAGAAAACTATTTATTTCAACTATAAACTAATGTACATCAGAATGAATATTAATAATGACTATAATATCATGAAACAATAAAATTACATTTTAACAACATTTTAAAAGAATTTCTTACGGAACTTAAACTCATAAAATTCGCTTTGATGGAATAAAAATATATATATTTTTTTACGTTTTTGTATACCAGAATCCACTTTACTGCGACGATAGTTATCACTTAACATTTCCAATAGTTCTCTCAGAAGATAGCGGACTGCATTAATAGGAATATCAAAAGATAAAGGATACTGACCATGCTGGTTAGAGGCTGGGGAGAGGATGGCTCCGTTTTGGACGAGAGTACCTGACTGAACGGAGACATCTCGAGCTCGATCCGCAGAGATGGACCTGGCCAGGGGATCGAAGCCCTCCTGTCCGTCCGCACCAGGACCCACTGACCGGGACCGCACCTTCAGCCGACGGCGCAGTGTCCCGAAGAAGTCACGCTTCTTCTTCCTACTTCGGCCTCTCTCTGCGAACACATCAGAAATAAAATATTGGGAGAGTATAGAGTTTCTTCCAAAAAGGTTACAGTACACATTACAATAGGTGGCTGCTGAGAAGCAACCTTCAAATAAGATTACGTTTATACCCATTTTCAAAGGACCATAACTACAGGAGGTTTCACAGACTCATAGAGTATAGAATTCTGAATTTAATCCTGGTAGGAAGACATAAATCATATTTTTGTCACTTAGGATCAATGATGATATAATAATGCAAAACACAGCTAATGAAAACAAGAAAAACGTGAAAATAATAAAATACTTTTTTTCCCTGTACCAAATACCGATATATTCAAAATACTGAATCGAACTATTCTGGTTTATCGAGCAAACAACGTTGGAGCAGAACGAGAAGGAATACATTATGAGAGCTATGATACTCGTATGTTGCTATCAGATCAGATCTAACCCCATTCTATCTGCAACAAGTTTAAAAAAGAAGAACGTAACGTGTTGAAAGTTTTCAACTAATTTCTCTTTTCTTCCACAGTTTTTTTTAAAGCTACAAAAAGTAGTTCCCTGGTAATGTTGTGTTTCTATAATTTCGGTTAAACGACAGATTTGTGTAAAACAAACTTTGTCCTGATCTTCTAGTTGAACCATTTATTAAAAAAAAAAGACCTATTAAGATGTTGGAAGTGAAAGATGCGTCACATAAATTATCCACAAAGAACACCAGATAATCTGTTTGCTAAAGGAGCAGACAGCAGAGTTGCATCAATGTTTCAAAATAGTTTCCTGCATTTAACTCCCTAAATTATCTACAAAGAACACCAGATAATCTGTTTGCTAAAGGAGCAGACAGCAGAGTTGCATCAATGTTTCAAAATAGTTTCCTGCATTTCCCTAAAAATTGCACTTGCATCTCGGCACCTCGTAAAATGCAAACATCTTTATTTCTTGTTTTTGAAATGATTATATTAACACTCATCATAATAACTAATTGAAAATCGACTTCCTTAAAATAAAGTATTCATAATTAGACATTACAGAATGAAGCTTGAAGGTAGGCATACAAATAAAATAAAGGTGCGTGTAGACAAGAAATAGAGAAATACCGTTGTTTTCAGAGTTGTCCAGCGAGTCTCCAGTCTTGGAGGTAGGTTGAGGAGCGTTCGCTCCTGGCTGAAAGAAAATTTTATAAAAACACGTAAGAAATTATTGAAAATAACAAGATAAATGATACATATTAATTATAATATCTTCCCCGCTTCATATTTACATTTCTCGCAGGCAACCAACCACTTAATATTTACATTTCTCGCAGGCAATCAACTACTTTTCATGGGCTTTTTCAAAAAAATAATTTTACTCTGCTTTGTATGTACTTGTACTCTCACTACTGGTCATTTAATGAACTTTCTTTTTTTTTGCTTTATTCTTACAAAATTGAACAGTGATTGACCAAAATGTCTGCTTCACAACCATTCTTGTCCAATTGAAAATATTTCGTAAGTAACTTCTAAGTTGAGAAACGCGGACATATTGTGGAAACTTGTAATAAATAAATAAAACAAACTTATTTTTGAAATATTGTCTATTCCACTAAAGATATATATACATATATAACTACCGGTTTCGGCTTTATACCATCGTCAGGTCTAGTTATGAACTAGTTCATAACTAGACCTGACGATGGTATAAAGCCGAAACCGGTAGTTATATATGTATATATATCTTTAGTGGAATAGACAATATTTCAAAAATAAGTTTGTTTTATTTATTTCGTAAGTAGCTTTGACCCTTGGCGAATTATTTTTACAAGTTATTTCACCTCTCCATGGATCATCCCTATTCCCCAACATACCCCCCCCCCCCCCCCCCCCAGTTGATAAATATTTATTTAAATTACATTTCGAAATACACTATAAAAATAATTTTTTGCTTTTTCTAAATGTTAACTTTGATGAGAGGTCTGCAAGAACAAGACTCAGTTATATAAATAAATGTATCACATTTTATTGCACGAATTGTTAACTTGTTAAAGAAGGGACTGAAACCAAGGGAGGGTTAAAAAGGCCAAAAGACCACATTAGAGCATGCTGCGGAACACCAGACTACTCACCCGCTCTTGAGAACATCAACATGGGACAGTCTGTTAACACTCTTTAGACTAAAACGTGCCGCAGCCTTATAGCATCACCGCTTGTCTCTCAAAATATCGATGGTGTTGATCGAAAAGGGCCAATCTGATTTTTTTCTTTCGGACCTATCTGATTTCATCCTGTCAAGGTCATCAGTTGATTTGGGCCTATCTGCAAGGGCCAAACTGAATTTATCTAAATTAATGGTGTATGATAAACGTAATTAACATTTCTCACTAATATTTATAAACAAAATCTATAAACTTGCAAATAAAATTAATTAGAATTGAAGTTTTCAGTTTTTGAAACATTCTGCAAGTTGCAGATTGGCCCTTTTCGCTCAACACCATCGATATGTCTTCTTCATTTTTGCCAAGGAATCTAAATTTACCATCAATATTTTTTTTTAAAGTACCAGGTATATGATATTTCTAACTCATATTTTTCATTTGAATTGAGACCACATATTTATCTTGATGAGTTCTGAAACTAGATTCCTTTTTACAAGAGCAGTGATGGAGTCCGTTGGAAACCCGGTCATGTTCAATGTTGAACATTGACTAAGTCTTCGCCTCTTTCCTCTGCTTTCTCACACTATTTTTTGACTTTGATATTAAGATGATATTTTTGATTGGTAAGTGACCCGAAATCAGGGATTAAATCAGTTTTTTGATTGGATTAAAACTGGCTGCTATGATCAAAAATGGCAATAAAAATGTTGTTTTGCATCAACGTTTTTACAGGTAAGTAAACTAGGGCCCATTTGTTTACAACCAAATTCATGGCGTTTCCATTAGGCTAATCCGTTGGAAACTCGGGTAGATATTCGATATCGAAATAGGAATGTACGATAAAAAAATAATTAAAATAAAATATTGTTAGGAAAAATGGTGATTTAGTCAAACTTCAATAATGAATGTCGAACATGATATGTTAATATTATTGTTCTCGTTCAAAGATAATTTTTCCTTTTTGAAAAACAAGTTTCAGAATTCGAATACCTGATACTTAAAAAATAAATGTTAAATTTAAATTCTTTGTCAAAAATTAAGGGAAGATACATTAAGAATACTTTCGTAAGTCACAACTTTTCAGAGAAAGAGTGAATCCAATAAAGTTCCGACACCTAAATAGGAAAGGTTAAGTGGAGGGAGGACAGACTCCTCCAGTAGGTAGAGGGAGGAACAGGAACCATGTGGCTCAGCCGAGTGTAAGTTAGGAAGAAGAGATGGACGATGTGTCTCGATATAGTTGAACAACTCATGAAAACTTGTCAACGCAAGGATCATCTTATTGCATAAAATAGATGCATATTGATAGTGTGCCGGTTTCAGGTTATGGCCCCGTCAGATTCAACGCTAAGTTTGCTAGGATGGCATAATACTGTGCTTCCTCCCCATCTCCAGACTAGGGGAAGTTATATTTTTTAATTTTTACTCAGATCCCTCTACGGACCTATTGATTTTCAGGCAAATCGGCCGATGGGAGGGGGATTAGGGGGAGGCTTAACACAAAAACTCTAATAGCTCCTCTTGTAATGAATGTATTGACACAAAATTTCATATGTTAAGTCAAAGCTCTGTATGGATGACACCTATTACTTTACGGCGGAATCAGCCGAAGGGAAGGGGGAGATCAGAGGAGGCTCAACTCACAAATCCCAATACCTGCTCGCTGTAATGAATATATCGACACAAAATTTGGGAATAAACCTCTGCCTGCATCACAATTGTATAAATAAGTCACTCTACCAAACTTGAACCTTGTCTTCACCATGCGAATCTTAAACAATTTTTCATTTTTAATTATTCTGGACAAAATTATTCATCTTGTATAATATTTATCAAAAGGTTTACAACATGTAGAAGGATCTTGGCTTCCCCCGACCATAAATAAAAACAAAACGTTGGTAGAATCTCGAGTTTATCTACTGAAAATTAAGTAGTAAGTTTCAGGAAACTCAGATAATGTAGTAAGAAAGCATGTGGGCCGAGTAACCTCTACAACACAATGCCCTCTATACACAACACAATGCCCTCTATACACAACACAATGCCATCCTTTCAAAAATAACCAAATATAATAGATCAAATTTCATTTCTTAAGAAATAAAAAAACAAATTAAAATAATATTTTTTAAAGTGCATACATTGAAGGAAAGTACATGAAGAATGCGCATGCTCCCCGCGCCCACAAGCGACGAAACTATAAAATTGACAAATTATATATGTTATCAATGATAATAATAGGCCAAATTATAATTGTTTAAATAAATAATAAATAAATGGAAAAATAGATGAAGTGCTAATAAGAAAAGCAGAAGTGAGGAAATGAGAAGTGAAAGTTTAGGAAAATTCACCTCGTGGGGCGGCACTTCTTGAAATGTCCCGGATTCTGTCATCTCCACCTGACAAAAGACTACGTTAGAGACCAAATCACACAGAAAACACACGGATAACATGCTCTAAATATAGGATATACAACATATCTAAATATATTCGCCCAATAAATCCAGCTCTATACGATGCCATAATATGGTACAGATACCAGACAATTTAAAAATACAAATTACTGAGTCTGGAAATATTACTAACATATGTCAAATGGTAAAATTTTCTTAATGTGCAAATGAACTGCTCCAAATGGTCTGGAGAAGAAGTGCCTTTCCGTTGATATCGTTGTCAAAAACAACAACTCTTTGTATTCGTGTAACAAACCACAGAAAACAATTAAACAGGATTAATAGTATCACAATTTTTTAAATTATGTAAACAAGCCTTCAAATTCATCTTTGGAACTTGACTGAAATTTTGGAAGTTGAATAAACTGAATTACATTCTGAAAAGGATTTTTTTTTCATAATCCGATTTTTGCTATCCACCTTTCAAATATGACTTACAGAAATACTGCTCTTCTTTAGAAGTAAGTGTTGTAAATATTAGTAGGTATCTCAAATATAACTACCAACATTTTCTAAAAAATAATTTCTAAAACAACAAAAACAGCTACACAAAAAATGCAGGACAATAACAGTCAATAGAAAATAGAATACCTTATATTAGTAAGTTCAATCAGTAAAATTTAGGAAATAGATGAAATAAATAGAATAGAAAAAAATAGGGAAGGAGATGTTGTGTTTACCTTGAGCACTTGTTGTGGAGAGGTCTGAGGTGTCTGGGCAAGGCAGGGAAATGAAAAAGAAAATAATAGCAAAATAAACAAACAAACATACAAACACACAACAAACAAAATAAATAGATAACAACCTGCCAAACAACAACTTAGGTATACAAATTAAAAGGAAAATCATCATTCTACAATAATACGGAATTTATTTACAAAATTATCATATCAAAAATATAATCAAATAATTTTCAAGTTTCAATTTAGTAAAAAAGCTTAAAATGTTCCAAATGCAGCCACCAAAAAGATGAGTTGCGTGATATTGGCGGCCCTGAGCAAGACAGAAGAGAATATATGGAGACGTTGCCATGAATAATAATGTTTGGTTTTGTAAACACACTGAACAGGAAATGTTCTTTCTTGGTAACTGACATTTTGTAATCTATTATATAAAAACAACATTTTCTTATAATTAATACAAGTTTGTTTAACAATTGTTTCCGACACCTAACATGACGTTAGTTCTATTTGGATGGAAATAAATAATCCTGGTGTTGAATGATCAAATGAATGAATTCAGTTAAAGTAAAAACTCTGAACGGAAAATGCCGCGACAAACAGATAAATTGCATCTTCTCAATTTATTAAATTAACTGACTTAATTCAATTATTCTCACATCAGGGATACTTTTTTACTCCATCATATAGAGCTGATGTTCTAAGGAATAAAACAAATGGAGAAAAAAGTAAGGTCAAGTTCCCAGCTATCGAACGTTTAAGGAAAACCAACCCTAATTGTAACTTGGAAAATGTATACTAAATGACCAGTACGGAATATGTCAACCAATTAGTACTTATTTTGGCAGCTGACTCATCTGGTTGATAGTAATAGCAGTCAGATGTAATTAATTCAAGTAAAATTTGGAAAATGTCCAACAATATCAAATATGAGGGGAGGACGAACCCCGGCCCAAGGACTGGACATAGTTCCCCAACATAGAATGGCAGACATTTTCAGGAACCTACAATATGCGTATACGTCACAGGATTCCTCATGCCCGGGCTTTAACAACTAGGTCATATCGCCTACTACAGTATCCGACATGAGCCGTCGCTCTGGTGACATGAGCCCGACTTTAATGTGGAAGTCCTAAATTTTGCCTACTTAGGCTTATGCACCCAAGATAGGGGGTCTTTAAGGAGTACCTTCAGTGCCGGTCGTGACGTGCCAACGTGTAGACGCTGTCGTGTTGCTTCGGCATTTATCTGTGATTATTTCATTACAGCGCAGTGAAAATCAAACAATAATTAAACTTAAACTATCAAAACTTAAAATTAAGTAAATTCATGAATGGGTCCGTGGCCACAAATCATGCAAATTTAATGCCAGATGTAAACACAACGACAAATGCCAATATCAATATGGAAGAATCCCCCAATGAAAACTTTATACCTGTAGAATCAAATAGAAAACGGGATCGTGAACACACACCACCAATTTCCCTATTAAAAAAAAAAACAAAGTAAGTCAAATAGATATTATACTGAACCAAAACCTTTAGTTACAAAAAACCGTTATGAACCACTCATGAACATTGAACCCGAAAATTCCAAGATTGTCACTAATAAGATTCCCCCCATATTTCTGTGCAATGCCAACAATTTTAAGGAAATAATTAAAGATGTAAGTGCAATATGCGAGGACAAATTTATAACCAAATTATGTGGTCACAAAGTAAAGGTTATGTTAAGTAATCAAGAAGACTTTCGTGCACTCACCTCTTTTTACGATAAAGAAAAAATAGAGTATTACACTTATGCCCTAGACAGAAAAAATGACCTGACTGTCATAATTCGTGGAGTTCCGTACAGTTTTAGTGATACGGAAATTAAAGATGAACTGATAAAAAGTTATCTAGTCCTATACGTTCGAAGGATAATAAATAAAGACAATTTTCCAACTCCATTGTTGTTGGTTACTCTAGAAAACAACGAAGCGGGTAAAAAAATATTTAATTTAGACAAATTACTCTATTCAATAGTTTCTGTGGAACCTCAGAGAAAATCAAGAAATATACCAATGTGCACCAACTGTCAGAGGTACTTTCATACTAAAAATTATTGCAAATTACCCAGCCGATGTGTTAAATGTTTGGAAAACCATCATTTTTCGAAATGTCCATTAAAATAAAAAGAGCTGGCACAATGCGTAAATTGTAAGCAAAAGCACGCCGCAAACTACAAAGGTTGTCCCTACTACATCCAATTAAAAAAAAGCACCCACTCACCTTATGAAAACAGCAAAGAAAACCCAACTTCATCTGCAGCACAAAAACCAAGAAGGCCCGAACGCACTTTTTCACAAGTACATGGAAACCATACTTATGCCTCCTTATTACAAAATAAAACACAAAACACAAATGAAAACTACTCGTCTACCAACATTTCAAACTCAACTCCATCTGACCCTCTGAAAAACACCCTGAACCTCCTGTTTGACATACTTCGGCCATGTTTACCAACATTGATACCAGCTCTCACAAGTTACCTCACCCAAATGTCAACATCTCCTTAATCCGATTCCCTCAACTATCGATTTAGAATGAACGCACAAAGTCTTCCACCCTTTAGAAACTTAACGTTTTTAAACTGGAATGCGAATGGAATAATATCAAAGCGTCAGGAACTGTTAATATTCATGCAAGCAAACAATATAGATGTGGCGTGCATCACCGAAACCCATTTAATCGAGACTCAAAAATTTACGATGCCTGGATACGCTGTTTACCGGGCTGTGTGTTGGGGAGGCGTCGCTATACTGGTGAAAAAATATTACCAACACAATGAAATAATTTTACCTAAACTAGATGCGATTGAGGCAGTGGCTATCAGCCTGAAGACTCATCCAAAAATTCACATAATAGCTGCTTACAGACCCTCAAACAAAAAATTTTTTGAAAGGGATATATTACTACTGTTTAATGAGCTTCCGAACTTGTTGCTAATTGGTGATCTCAACTGTAAGAATATTGTTTGGGGTTGTCGAAAGTCAAATCCAAATAGGACACGTCTCTATGATTTAATTTCAGACCATGGAATAAATATTTTCACCCCAGAAGAGCCTACTTTTTTTAGACAGGGCAGGCAACCTGACTTATTGGATATTGTGCTAGCCAAGAATGTTAACTTTCCTATTTATTCTAAAATTGAAACTGCGTAAAGCCGGGTATCCACTATGTTCGGCGCTCCAAGCGTGTAACAAGTGGATACGCTTCAGCGCTCCATGCATGTAACAGTTCGAGAACGTTCTAGCGTGCTCCGATGGCTGTCGGTTTTTGGCCGAACTCAAAGGGGAGCGCAGTAGGTTCGTGGACGGCAAACAGTCAACGTCTATAGTGTGTACCACTCGTGTAATTTGAACAACATTGTGCAATGGAGTGGACGGACGATAAATGTCTAGTGCTTATTGAACTGTACCAAAAGTATCCAGTATTGTGGAATCCTACAGATTCAAATTATAAGAAGAAAAAATTGAAAGAAGATGCTTGGAAGGACATTGGAAGTGCTATAGAATTACCTGCTGAGGTTTGTAAAAATAAAATGGTTGTTCTTCTGGCAGGGTTTCGAAGAGAGAAAATGAAAACTAGGAAGAGTAAAGGAACAGGAAAGGGTAAGAAATAACAAAACTATTCATTTCTTAATTATGTATTATTCTTATTTATATATTATTCATTTCTTATTACATTACAAAACTATTCATTTAAGTTACATCTCATTCGAAATTTTGGTAAATGCTCATACAAGTAAACATTTTCATTTTCATACCTATTCCAGGTGCATCTGAAATTTATAAAAGTCAGTGGTTTGCATATTAACCCATGTGTGTTTCTTATGTGAGTTTATAAGTGTACTTATAGTTTCTGAACCCAAACTTAAGTTTTAAAAATATCTAATAATAAGTTTCATTTGTTATAATAAAAATTTAAAAAATTTTGTTTTTTTACTTACCTTTTTGTTGTCTTTTAATGCAGATATAATAGCCTCACAAACGTCAGGAACAAATTTGCTGATTGCTTGCTTTAAAATTTTAAACAAATATTGCAAACTAGTAAAACTATCACCAGTGGCTAAAAACCGTAATGTTAAAGCGAGCTTATCCTGAACCGATATAGCCTTTCGGAACGTAGTGTCCTTTTTTTGAATAGACGGTGCTACCAAGTTCAAAAGATTTTCGAAGTTTGAGGAAGACATTCGCAAAAAATTTCTGTAGTGCCCGCTTAATTCTTGAGATCTTAGGTTCACTAGTAAGTCATTTTTAGCTCTCTCTTCATAAAATTTTGCTCGCCAAAAACGAGGAGGTCTTCTATCAAATAATGAAGAAAAATTTAGGCTGCACCTGCCACTAACTCGGACGACATGTTGTTCCTTCAACGATCACGCGAACACTGTGGAGCACGTGAAGAGCGGCCGTGTTCGTGCACCCCGTCTACATAGACAGGGTTACAGGAGCGTGGAGCGCCGTTGGTTCGCGAACATAGTGGATACCCAGCTTTAGGCTCTGATCACTTACCGGTCACTATATAGTTCCGAGCTCCAGTAGAGAAGGTCCCCTTCAAAGAAAAACTCATAACTGGGAAAATTGATGTTTCCAACAACAAGCAAATTCCCTCTGTAAAATTAAACGTGTACTCCATACTACAGCGGAGATAGATAGGGAAATTTTAGAATTCTTGGAAACTATTAAAAAGTCAATAACTGAGGCAACTGTGAAAAAAAAACACCCTCCCAGGAAGGCTCACGAAAAAATCCCCCAGCACATACTGGACCTCATTAAAGAAAAAAATAGGATTAGGCGATTATGGCAAAGAACCAGACTTCCCACAGACAAGTTTAAATTAAACAATTTAGTGCACAGATTAAAACTCGAATTGGATAACTACAGATTTGAGAAATACCAATGACATCTGGCAGATGTTCACCCAGGGGATGGTTCCTTGTGGAAAGCTACCAAGCAGCTGTTAAACAAAACCACTTCCATCCCTAGCTTGAACAGTAATGGTCATATTATATCTTCCAATTCCGAAAAATGTGAGGCCTTTGCTGCGTATCTGGAGAATATTTTTTCATCGGGGCAAACGCTCGCTCAGGCAGAATCCGAAACGCTCAACTATTATGCTGCACACATTTCTTCTGCTGAGTTGCCGATAAAATATATAATACCTCAAGAAGTTTTGAATATAATTAAAGAGTTAAAAACTAGGAAAAGCCCAGGACATGACTTACTCCCCACGATAGTGTTCAAAAAGCTATCCAGTAAACAAATTGCACATCTGGTCTCAATATTTAATGGTTGCTTGAGGCTAGGGTATTTCCCGCAAACCTGGAAGCAAGCCGAAATTATTCTCTTACATAAACAAGGCAAAAATCCAAGAAATAGAATAGTTATCGACCTATTAGCCTTCTTCCGATTCTTGGAAAAATATATGAAAAGTGTCTCAAAACTCGACTACTCGAATATGTAAGTGACGACATCCCGGATTTTCAGTTCGGGTTCAAAAGTAAACATTCCACAAGTCACCAACTAACCTGTCTTTCCGAACACATAATTCGCGGCTTTGAGAGCAAAAAACATACCCTCATTGCCTTTCTGGATTTCCAACGTGCCTTTGATAGTGTCTGGCATTTAGGACTGAAGGTAAAACTTAGGACTGCCATTGTACCTATTTAGGACACTCTGTTCTTTTATGGATGATAGGACATTTTCTGTGTGGATTAACAATGATAGGTCGTCTTACAAGAAGATAACAGGAGGTACGCCACAAGGCTCTGTGCTATCTCCGACTTTGTTCAATGTTTACCTTCATGACATCCCCACAAATGAGTCGTCAGTAATCGGTATGTTTGCGGATGACACTATTGTTAGCTCACAGGATTCCGATATACATAAAGCCCGAGATGATCTTCAAGCAGCTCTAAATAATCTACATGTTTACTTTAAAAAGTGGAAAATAAAATTAAATGAAGCAAAATGTCAGGCAAAAGTGTTCACGTTGAAAAGACCACAAAGCCCACGTGAGATCACAGTTAACAATAGCTCGGTACCTTGGAACCCACCTGACAGTGCAGTGAAGTATCTGGGAGTGTATCTGGACCAGCGACTAACCTGGAACCTGCATATAAATAAGAAACTGACGGAGGCGCATGCCAGATTGGCCATCCTGTTTCCTCTCATCAACTAAAGCCTGAATGTACCCTCCTGCTATACAGGGCTATTCTTAGACCGCTGCTCCTGTACGGGTGTGAGGTGTGGGGTGCAGCTTCAATTCAAAAATGAAGAGAATACAAACCTTCCAAAATAGGGTGATGAGGATGGCGGTGGACGCCCCCTGGTTCGTTCGAAACTCTCAGTTACACAGGGAGCTACACCTTGAGACCATAGATGACTTCATCAGGAGGAAATTCAGGAAATATCATAATAACTTACCATCAGTTATAGGTGCTAGAAGGTTTAAGTTAGGGGTTCGTTCCGAAACACTTCGTTTAAAACCGCGTCTCATTCAGGACATTATATTATGAACTTTGGCTATCAGTTTCCCCCCTTAAATTGTTCATTATGTTACTGCTACTCCAGCCATCTGTATGTTCTAAATATCTGTTCATTTTCTACTTTTTCTGTTTTATTGATTAATTTCTTAAACATAATTTAAGGGGTAAATGTATCCCAAAAGTTATTTTTCATTTGCCAAATGTTACTAACGCATAGATTTTAAATTATGTAATTATACCATGCAAAACAAATTCATGTTGATCTGGTAAATAAAGAATTTTATAAAAAAAAAAAGGGAGTACCTGACACTGTACAGGCTCGGGACCATCGCTTAATGTCCCATCCCCGACGAGCTCAAGGTTTTTTCACCTCCAGATAAAAAAACCTAAGGGCCTCGATGGGGTTTCGAACCCGCGATCTTGAGTTCAGTAAGCTAGCATGCTACTTCTGAGCTACCAGTGCCCTCCATAGTAATTATATTGCTTTTGTTTAACTGTGGAGGTTGGTTTCGTTGCGATATGTGGAGGTTTTAGACTGAGTTGAAATGTGTTTAGTTATATTGGATTATATTATTTGTCTTGAATTAAATAATATTATTTGTGTTGAATTATATTATATTAAATAGTTGTAATGCGTCTTCATATGTATAGTTGGTTTACCACAAACATTTAATAAAATATAAACTAGAATCGCCTTGAATACAACACACAGAAGGCTACTTGTTTAGACCTTCATTGCCCAAATATACGAACTAAAACCGAATTTATTTAAAAAAAATACTGATCCCTCAAGAAGCAAGAAAAATGTATTTCTGTAGTGTCTGCAGTATTTTCTGTGACAAAACCATTTAGTCAAATTATGAATCTTTTATTGAGAGTAATATATTTTTAAAATTTATTTTTAGTATTTATATATATATATATATATATATATATATATATATATATATATATATATACATATACATATATATATATATATTAATAAAATATATATATATATATATATATATATATATCAATTTATAAAAAAAAATATATATATATATATATATATTTTTTTTTTAGTATGATAAAATAGCGGAAAACGTTCGTTAATTGGAGCCGTCCGAATATTGGGATCGTGACCCGGTGCATTAAAAGTGAAAATAAATTTAAGAAACAAGATGAAACATTATTCGCAAATATTATTGAAGACAAAAACTTGTAGTACGTACGACATTAATTAAAATAACATGATGAAATAAATAAATAAAACTAACAAAACAAATCTTATGAAGCAAAAAGAGCTGAGTGTGGACAACAATAGGGCACACTGGCCACCAGACGGGAGGCCTGAGATGTAGCGGGAGAGTGGGAACTTACCCTCTGTACACTGTGAATAATGAGGGTGCTCTTGTTGGGCTGGAGTCCTCGACTTCGTTCTATCTCCTTCAGTGCTGAGTCTGTGATACCGTCTCCTCCGTTCGTCAGTCCATCTGTAACAACATCAACGTCATCTCAAAAGTTTTTTTTTTTACAATTAATAATCTTACAAATAAATTTTCAATTCTCCTTTAAAAAAACTCTTTGAGTTTTGATCTGATAAATAAAACGACTGCTCTTTCCATCTCTTCCGATGAATCCATTCGCTGGCCAATAAGAAAGTTCTAGTGACTCCGAATAAATGAACTGAAGAGGATGTCAGAAGCACGCAACTCAATCAATTATATGGAAATATATTTTATATTGTATTATACCGCGTCACTTTCGTAACGCTTTTCCATTACATCAAGACTTCCTTCTTAGATGTAATATTAGATACGACTGCAATAAAATCATTTCCTCCCCCCTCTCATCAAACATAATTAAAATTGCTGACACCTTTTTCTCTATGAGAAAAACCTCAAATAGCTAAACTGTAATTTAAAACATAATAGGTGCGCCATCACATATTTTCTCAGATGAAATGCACAACTAATTTTCAAAAATATTTCCCATTATTGAACATTGTTTTTCTATTGTGGTTACTAAATGTTTTACCACTTGTGCTTATAGAAAGAATAGGAACTAGCCTCAGTAGTTTATGGGATTCACAGCCTCCCATCCTCCCTTAACTAGCCTCAGTAGTTTGTGGGGTTCACAGCCTCCCATCCTCCCTTAACTAGCCTCAGTAGTTTGTGGGGTTCACAGCCTCCCATCCTCCCTTAACTAGCCTCAGTAGTTTGTGGGGTTCACAGCCTCCCATCCTCCCTTAACTAGCCTCAGTAGTTTGTGGGGTTCACAGCCTTCCATCCTCCCTTAACTAGCCTCAGTAGTTTGTGGGGTTCACAGCCTCCCTTTAATTACCTTTAAACGTCCAAATCATTACCGCAATTCTAGCTGACAAAATCCCTCATCTCTTGTCCCACGTCACACTATAACAATATATACTAGGAATAACTCGCCTGGAGAATGTATAAGGGTGGTTTTGGTTTTAGTGATCAGCTGTCCTGAGGGTGACACGGAGCGAAGGGTCTCTTTCACCTTGAACGGCTTGTCGGAGGTAGGGGGCAGCTCCGCACCTTCTATCAGGAGGAACTGAAACAGAACGGAAAACATATCAACACATAACTCGATAAAACGTAACGATCAACGCTCCACCGTTTCAAAAATCCATGAGAAATAAATGTTCTTTATCAACTGTGTTTATATTCCTTTGTTATGAAATTCACATAGTGATGCAATATTTTGAGTCCGAACAATCTTCTTGTTTTCTTTATACTTTAAAAATTCTGGTTGTCTTATTGAACTCGCATATATTCCAGTGAGTGTAATGGAACACCGAGAGCTCACATACAAACGTAACTTGTTCATAAAATGTGACAAAAACATTTAAAAAAGTCCGTGCAGAAGCTAGCTTAACCCCCACCAGGGTAGATATCCACAGTTGTCCGATTTTTCTAGTTAAATAACGTGATCTTCGTTTTAACAAGATTTATTATATTACTAAGTGTGAACTTGGTTGGAATAAATGGGTCGGGATTGCAGGAGTAGAGATTGAAAGTGGCTGCCAAAGGTGATAGAGGGCGGTCTGTAGACTTCACCATGTAGCAAGACTCCATCAAGAATCGTCTAACTTGAAGGAAAAACCCAAACCCTCTTCAGAGGAGTATATAAGATTAAAATGCTTAAAATTAAATTATTGTGGCCAGCGCATAACCTGATATAGAAATTCGCTAAGATAAAGGGTTTCGTTGAGAATTTTGTAAAAATAAGCAGCAAGGTAAAATGCTTGCCTATTGTCTCTTACTATCTAAGTTGGAAACTCTTAGGTTTCTCATCTGGAAAGTAAAAAACCTTAAGCAAGCCGTCCTTCGGGAGATACTCGTTAAAGACCCTCCATCCTCATTAACTAAACCTGTTTAGGCAATATTTTGGACTCCCACAGTAGAATCTGGCTCATATCCACCAGAGCGGCGAAAGAGCGCTCTGGTAGAAGGCGATAATATCGCCGAGATCATATTATGATCTCGTACTTAAGGCCGGGAGTGAGTCACAAAAACAAACAAGTGTTATCTGCAATTTTCAGCAACATCCAAACAAATATAAAGCTCCAAAGAAAAACTTCAATAATCATCTATATACTGAATCCCTTGTTGGGATTACTGCAAATTAGGACAGAAAGGAGAGTCTCGAGACAGTCGCCCTGTTTCCTACAGACCAGGGCCACCACAATTCAAAAGTAAAACATTCGATACGAAAATAAATAGTTTTAATTTGTTTCATATAATTCACTATCGACTTTCCACCGATATTAAAATAGAATATATAAAATTATATTTGAAACATGGAAAAAAGTATATTTAGAGGCCCCATGGTAAGGGAGAGATGTTCTATTGTTGGCTGGGATTGCGAACCATAGTTAGTTATTAGTTATCGTAACTCATGCCCATGCTTCAACAACGAGATAATATCGCCTACTCCCAGTGCGCTCTTTTGTCTCTACTATGGGAGTCGTACAGGCTCGAGTCTATCGCTTAACGTCCCATTCGAAGGACGGCATTTTTCATCTCCCTTTTTTTTTACAAATAGGTATTCACAACTGTATAAACAATATATTTGATAATTATTGTGTGGCCCTCATGGTAGGGGGCACTCTGGAGGGATATGGTCTGTCGTTGGCTGGGATTTGTCGTTAGCTCGTCCATGGAGACGATGCTCAGTCCGAGGAACTTGGCACCACCTTGAGTTCAGTAAGCAAGCACATTACCTCAGAGCTAATGGCACCCTCGCGAACCTTGTGCCTACCTCTACAGTTAGGGTTCCTGAGACAGGGAGGCCCTCATGGTAGGGGGCAGTCTGGAGGGAGATGGTCGGTCGATGGCTGGGATTTGTCGTTAGCTCGTCCATGGAGACGATGCCCAGTCCGAGGAACTTGGCACCACCTTGAGCTCAGTAAGCAAGCACATTACCTCACAGCTAATGGCACCCTCGCGAACCTTGTGCCTACCTCTGCAGTTAGGGTTCCTGAGACAGGGAGGCCCTCATGGTAGGGGGCAGTCTGGAGGGAGATGGTCGGTCGTTGGCTGGGATTTGTCGTTAGCTCGTCCATGGAGACGATGCCCAGTCCGAGGAACTTAGCACCACCTTGAGCTCTGTAAGCAAGCACATTACCTCAGAGCTAATGGCACCCTCGCGAACCTTGTGCCTACCTCTACAGTTAGGGTTCCTGAGACAGGGAGGCCCTCATGGTAGGGGGCAGTCTGGAGGGAGATGGTCTGTCGTTGGCTGGGATTTGTCGTTAGCTCGTCCATGGAGACGATGCCCAGTCCGAGGAACTTGGCACCACCTTGTCTTTTGTCGTACACTTCTAGGAGGACCTCTGAGGTATGGTCGCTCACATCGCTATAAACACAAAATAACACCAAATTAACACGTCATAATAACAGTAACAACTGTTTTATTTCATTTGGTCATTCACCGGCAATCTACTTTTCCAGCTCCAATTATTTTTAATAAACTAAATTTCCGCACTCCAAGAAACTCTTCCTGTCCTTTGTCTGATTGTCTTTAAAACTGAAAGTCTTTATGTACTTTAGTTATGAATGTCTGAATCCACCTATAAAATGTTCTAACGACAAGTACATTTCAACGAGAGTTATTGTATTTTTGTTGTTTAAATCCCTACAACTAAAGCCCAATTTCCACTTGGCAGTTTGGCTGATATTCGATAGAGGCCATTGGGTTCTAGATCCATGTATAAAACTTCGCGACGATACATTCATTCTATCGGGAGTTATCTGTCCACAGACAGACATCGATGAGCAGCTATTTCGTGTATTTTCCCAGATATACAAAGTATAAGAGAAGTTACGAATCGCTTTGAACGACATCCCAAACGACTACGAAATCAACTACAAGGTCATATCGCCTACTACCAGAGCTATTTCGTCACTCTGGTGGACAAGCTCAATGTTCATGATTTTTCTGATCGATCCTTTCGGTGATAAGGGTGGGGGACAGCAATTTTTAAGCGCTTTCCCCGAAAAATGTATTAAAAAATGCATTTTAAAATCGTATACATTGTTGAATTCGTGCTTCAATAAGCTTTCATTTGACACTCAACACGATGCCCTTGAATTTTTTTTTTCATTTCCCAATATTCCCCCAGAATCAAAATTCAAACTTTTTATACTGCATGTCTATAATTGGGCCACCACACTTATCTCTGTGCTAAATTTCAAATTTTTACGTCGAATAGTTTCAGAGAAAATCGCCTTTGACAGATGGACGGTCGGACACCGAAGTGATTCCATAATAAAGAAATGAATATGAATAAAGAAGAAGCAGGAAGTGAAAGGGAGCTTCTCCGAGCTGTTCTTACTTTTATATATATATATATATATATTTTTTTTTTTGTTTATATATTTATTCTACAATCTGTACAAACAATGACAATAAGCAGAAGTGACGACTAAGATGGCATGATAAAATAATAAGTAATACAATAAGCAAACATATACAAAAATAATAAACAGAATACATAATAAAATGAGAGAGATAAAATAAAAAAAATAAAAATAAAATAAACTAAAAATAACTAAATAAAATAATTAAAAATATAAGAAAATCGACGAGGACAGCACCAGTAGGACTCCCGCAAACTGCCATATACCACTCTCCAACTGGTGGAGAGGGGAGGCGGCGGCGGGAGACCAGCGCTGACCCTCCCACCACACTGCCCAACCAGCAGTGGAGGAAGACCACGAGGCGGGGCGTCGAAAGGATAGAGAGGCGTGAGGGGAGAATCCGGTCATCACCAGCACTCCCCTAAAAATGGCGTGTGAAGAAGAAAAAAGAAAAAATAATAATAATAATAAATAACAAAAATTAAAAGGATAAATTAATAAACGCAAAAAAAAAAAAATAAAATAAAATAGATAAAAAAAATATTAAAATTAAAATATATATATATTGAGATGATCTTTGCCTCATATAATAGATTGAAGCTTTACCCGGCGCAACTCCACCATAAATTGAGATGATCTTAATTTACATATAATATATCGAAGCTATACCCGGCATCCTACACCATAAATTGAGATGATCTCTGCTTGGGGGCTTTAAACTTTTATTAATTACTATGAAAATGATTTTACTTTTGGGGTTAACATGCGTACTCAGAAGGTGAACTAGGCTATAGAGAATTTAGAGAACAATTTATAAGACAACATACATTCATTAACACAATTATTGACCATATATTAGTGAGGCGTCCCTCCATAATCGCACATCTGGAATAAAATATCTATAAAACATGAAATAATTTATATAGACTTAAATGTTCTGGTAACTCCCGCAACATGAAGGTGTCTATTGATGATCAGCCAGCCATTCGTCTCGATGTCGGAGAAAAATGTAAAATAAATGATTCCGTTACCTTGTAAGTCTTCTTTATTCATAACCACATTCAAGCCTGTGGTTTCTCCTCCAGGATCCACAAAGATTGAGGAACTTCCAGTCCCTTCGAAGTAGGCAGCAGGGATGATTTCCCTCCAGCAGCAAAATGAGAGTCTTCGGTCTCCTACGTCCGCTCAAACAGGAGTCTCCTTCCTCCTACAGCTCAGCCAGGAATGTCCTCTCCCTCAATAGCTCAACTCTGAATAACTGCCCAGCTTAACAGCTGAACTCGGAATGACTACCTCCTCTAGTAGCTGACTGAAGACTGTCCTTCTGTCTCCCCCGACAGCTCAACGAGCAATGTCTGTCTGCCCCGACAGCTCAACTAGGACTAACTACCTCATACTGCACTTCAGTGAGGAATCCTTGAATTTCCATCCCCTCCACTTTATGTATCTTCTACTAGTGCGCTTCTCGTAGTCGCTCTCATAACTATAATTACCAATCGGTCTGTGATATGCGATATATCACAATATATATAATACAAATTAAAGAAGATCGCGAGGCCAACGCCGCCTCAGCCTTCTTGGAGGATTATGCGGATGAGATTGTGATGATAAGGATTTGGCAAGAGGATTATGGTGGAAGGAGAGGTTGGTGTGGAACTTGGAAAAACGGGATTTGATGAGGTCTTGGACAAAAGGAACTTTGAGGTCGTTATGGAGTGTAAGGTTGGAAACAAAAAAGGGAGCATCTACAATGGTTCTAAGGACTTTGGATTGGAAGGATTGGATCCGCTTGATGTTTGATGGCTTGGCTGAGCCCCATAGCTCAAGTCCATACGTCCATATCGGTCGTATAATTTGTAATATAGAGGGGTTGCGCGTCGCGTTTTTAATAAAAAAAATGATATTTGAATTTACTTTTAAATCTAAAGTGCGGAGATTTTCTCAAAAATGCTTTGTCTTTACTAATTTAAAATGTCCAAAGGATGCCAGCTCTATTATGTAATAGAACGATCATTTAAATTTACTGATTTTAAATATATAAATTGTATTAATTGTATAGTCCAAAGGCGAAGGATTCGTCAGCGAAAAGAGTTTTGAAAAACCAAATTCTTAAATCAATATTGACTTGCGATGGCATGGGAAACAAACTACTGACAAATTAGCAACTCATATTTAAAAATGAATATATTTACAATACTAAAAAAAATTAATACTTAAAATAAAAATAAAAATTATAATATATAATATAAACCTTATTGGCTATTGAAAGCGGTAGAGACAGGGGCTGGAGAGATAGACCGGATGCTAGGTGGGTCTGCGATGTCCAGAGTATAGAATGAATGACTCAACGGCTGGGATGGGGCTGGTCATCTGGGCTCTGTGACTGGAGACTCCACCTGACTCTTCCCCACTGAACTCTTGGAAGTGAACCTCTCCTAGATCTCAACTGTAACTGAATGTCTTCCACTCCTCACTTGGAACTCCTGCACTTCCCGAGGCTTGCATCTTCCCCCACTACTTCTCCTCCTCGGCCATTTTGCCTGGCGGGGATCCGCGGTTTCTCCTCTGAGCCTCTATTTTTACCTCTGTCCACTTTAATTTGGACATTCCAGATAGTTTTAATATGCCCCTATTTGCCCTTGTCATCTTTATGTTGGCAGTTTTATATACCACTAACAGCGGGCTTGGAGCTCTAATCTGGTAACTATCTTCATACTGTCATTCTTCTGTCAACTGGATGGGTTGTAAAAGGCTATATGAATACTCACAGGTAACTGGTGTTGCCTTCTTTTATTGCACCCTGTCAGCTTATTTTAGGCCATAACTTGAAGAAGGCAAAATATGGATACCTGTGTGGTACCTCTCTCCTTTATCCTTGCTACCTGTCTCTAGTATGGATACCTGTGTGGTACCTCTCTCCTTTATCCTTGCTACCTGTCTCTAGTATGGATACCTGTGTGGTACCTCTCTCCTTTATCCTTGCTACCTGTCTCTAGTATGGATACCTGTGTGGTACCTCTCTCCTTTATCCTTGCTACCTGTCTCTAGTATGGATACCTGTGTGGTACCTCTCTCCTTTATCCTTGCTACCTGTCTCTAGTATGGATACCTGTGTGGTACCTCTCTCCTTTATCCTTGCTACCTGTCTCTAGTATGGATACCTGTGTGGTACCTCTCTCCTTTATCCTTGCTACCTGTCTCTAGTATGGATACCTGTGTGGTACCTCTCTCCTTTATCCTTGCTACCTGTCTCTAGTATGGATACCTGTGTGGTACCTCTCTCCTTTATCCTTGCTACCTGTCTCTAGTATGGATACCTGTGTGGTACCTCTCTCCTTTATCCTTGCTACCTGTCTCTAGTATGGATACCTGTGTGGTACCTCTCTCCTTTATCCTTGCTACCTGCCTCTAGTATGGATACCTGTGTGGTACCTCTCTCCTTTATCCTTGCTACCTGTCTCTAGTATGGATACCTGTGTGGTACCTCTCTCCTTTATCCTTGCTACCTGTCTCTAGTATGGATACCTGTGTGGTACCTCTCTCCTTTATCCTTGCTACCTGTCTCTAGTATGGATACCTGTGTGGTACCTCTCTCCTTTATCCTTGCTACCTGTCTCTAGTATGGATACCTGTGTGGTACCTCTCTCCTTTATCCTTGCTACCTGTCTCTAGTATGGATACCTGTCTGGTACCTCTCTCCTTTATCCTTGCTACCTGTCTCTAGTATGGATACCTGTGTGGTACCTCTCTCCTTTATCCTTGCTACCTGTCTCTAGTATGGATACCTGTGTGGTACCTCTCTCCTTTATCCTTGCTACCTGTCTCTAGTATGGATACCTGTGTGGTACCTCTCTCCTTTATCCTTGCTACCTGTCTCTAGTATGGATACCTGTGTGGTACCTCTCTCCTTTATCCTTGCTACCTGTCTCTAGTATGGATACCTGTGTGGTACCTCTCTCCTTTATCCTTGCTACATGTCTCTAGTATGGATACCTGTGTGGTACCTCTCTCCTTTATCCTTGCTACCTGTCTCTAGTATGGATACCTGTGTGGTACCTCTCTCCTTTATCCTTGCTACCTGTCTCTAGTATGGATACCTGTGTGGTACCTCTCTCCTTTATCCTTGCTACCTGTCTCTAGTATGGATACCTGTGTGGTACCTCTCTCCTTTATCCTTGCTACCTGTCTCTAGTATGGATACCTGTCTGGTACCTCTCTCCTTTATCCTTGCTACCTGTCTCTAGTATGGATACCTGTCTGGTACCTCTCTCCTTTATCCTTGCTACCTGTCTCTAGTATGGATACCTGTCTGGTACCTCTCTCCTTTATCCTTGCTACCTGTCTCTAGCCTCTAAAATTCTTGTTCCTTTCTCCATAATATACATATTATTTATTTTACATATTTTAAATTATAATACATTTGGCCTATGCAACTATTGACTACATTACAAATTGTCTTGTATATAGTAAGTTTGTTCTCTGTAGACAGTTTGGATTTTCTGTTAAGAAGTCTGTATAGTTGTCCAAATCGTCTGTTCAGTTCTTGGCGTTTCAGTAGAGTATGGGGGTTCCAAGTTAGTCGGCTGTCCAGGTAGAACCCAAGATAGCGTACTTGGTTCGAAATGGGAATTGGTACATTGTTGAACAGGACTGGAGGACATAATTGCCGTCTGAGGGTGAAGGTGATGTGGACACATTTCTCCTCATTGACTTTTATTCTCCACAACCTACACCAGCTTTCCATATCGTGGAGATGCTTTTGCAGATTTTGGGAGACAATGATAGGATCAGCATTGGTGGAGAGGATAGCGGTATCATCCGCGAAGGTAGCTAGAAGAGTATTAGGGTTGGTGGGAATATCAGCAGTGTGCACAGTATAAAGGACTGGTCCCAGGACACTTCCTTGGGGAACACCAGCCTCTACAGGTTTATAGTCAGAATGTTCGCAACCCTGACGCACCCTGAAGAAGCGGTCAGAGAGGTAGGATCTGAGGACAAGGTAATATGTGTGGGGAAGCAGGTGCTTCAGCTTGAAGAGTAGGCCAGGGTGCCAAACCCGGTCGAAGGCTTGCGCCACGTCCAGAAAAGCACCTGTACAATAACTTTTGTTTTCCAAAGCTGAAGAAATGCGATCCACAAGGCGAAGATCCTGCTGGACAGTAGAGTGACTAGATCTGAAGCCGAAGTGGTGGTTTGGGATTATGTTTTGCGATTCTAGGATGGGGTATATCCTTTTGAGGATTATTCTCTCCAGGATTTTGGACAGGATGGGAAGGAGGCTGATTTGTCGATAGGATGCTGGGGAATTGGGTGGTTTGCCGGGTTTCAGGATTAGGATAATGTCAGAGAACTTCCAGACAGTAGGGAAATAGGTGATTCTAAAGACGCTATTGTAAATATATGTTAGGAAAAGGGTGGCTTTTTTAGGAAGGTGGTTGAGGATGTTTCCTGTAATGAGGTAATAACCGGGGGACTTTTTGGAGGAAAGTGACTTTATGAAATGGATGACTTCTGAAGGATGGACTGGTTTCGGAGGTAGCGAAAGTTGTAGGGGAGAGTCTAGGAACTCTTGAACTTCTGAAGAAAGGGACAGAGGATCAGGATGTGGGGTGAATGTTTTTTGGAGATGGGATGCAAAAATATCGGATTTGTCCCTATCCGATGCAGCCCAAGAGCCATCATCTCGGCGTATTGGAGGGGAAGGGGTGTGATACTTCAGGATTTTTTTTGTAGTGGACCAGAGAGATTTATTATGAGTTGACAAGGAAGCTAGGTAGGAGTTGTAATTTTCGGAACGGTCGGATGACAACTTTTCTTTGAGGAGTCGAGTGAGGCGGGTATAGTTTGAGCGGTCAGAAGGATAACGCGTCCTTTGCCAGGTGGCTCGGGCACGGCGTTTGGAGGAGATAAGGTCGAGGATGTCGGTGGGGAGGGGGTTATTTCTGGGAGGAGCTCTGCGAGGTAACTGAATGGAAGCTTTCCATACGCTTTCCTGGATAGAAGTGATGAGGTGTTGGACTGCATCATCTAGGTCTTCCGGGATTTTTAGAGAGATTTTTAGGTCTATGGAATTTTCTAAGGTTGTTCGAAAAAGGTGCCAGTCGATTGGGCCTTGGATTAGGGAGGGGTAAAGAGGTTTTGGGATGGGTTGCAGACTGAGAGTAAGAAGAACAGGACTGTGGTCGGATGAAAGGTCGTCGAGACGGGAGATGGAAGAGTATAGGGCTCCCAGATTCTGAGAAACGAAAAAGTCCAGCAGATCTGGGAGTCTATTGGGATCGGTCGGCCAGTAGGTGGGGGAATCTGGGGATAGGAAGCCATAGTTGTTTGTGGAAAGGAAGCGGTTAAGGACTCGGCCTCTCTGATTAGCAACTCTACTGCCCCACTGAGGGTGCTTCGCGTTGTAGTCACCACCGGAAAGGAATCTGGGACCAAGGGTGTGGAAAAAGGATGAGAACTGTTGGGTGGAGGTAGGTTGGTTTGGTGGACAATACACTGCTGACACTGTTAGAGGAAAAGGAAAGAGGGCAATGGAGATGGACGTAGCCTGGATGTGATCTGCAGAGTAAGGTGGGAGGCTATTGTAGGAGAGGGAGTGACGGACAAGGACTGCAGTGCCATCATGGGCTCTACCGTCGGGGTGGTCCGTCCTGTATGTGGCATAGTCAGGAACAGCAAACTGCTTCCTAGAGGTTAGTCTTGTCTCTGTTATAAGTGCAATGTCTACTTGTCTGTCGTGTAATAGTATGTCAAGTTCATTTCTATGGTTATGGAGGCCATTAGCGTTCCAGAGAAGGATGGTTAAAGAGCGGTGAGAAGGAGACGTCATTGGGGTCTATTGGGAAGTGAGGTCATGGATGCTGTCAGGAGAGTGAACATTTGCGTGAACATCTCCTGAATTTTGGTCATAAAGGAAGTAAGGATGGAAGTCAGGTCTGAAGCGGAGGGAGGTGCTGGGATGAATGAAGATTGAGGTGGCGCGGCCCTACCGCGCATCATCTGGGAGTAGGACGCTGAAGATGGTTGTTGGTGAGGTCCTGGTAAGGTTTGAGGAGCTGAGGGTGTGGGTCGAGTTGGTCCTCGCAACGCCTGAGAGAGGCGAGCTGGTGGAGTTGGAAGGATCGTGGCTGGTCCCTGTGGGGTGATGTCGCTGGAGTGTGGGTATAGGGGGGCCGGCTTGGCAGCATTAGGACTGGTTCTTTTGAGGCGCTGCAGGTTCTGTAAACTGTGCAGCCCCTGTAGCAAGCTGGGTGTTCTCCGTTGCAGAGCACGCATTTGGCGGGGATATCTGCTGGCTTCCTACACGTCTCTGTTGGGTGGTTACCGGCGCACTTTACGCAACGGACGGGATGGCTGCAGTAGACTTTGGTATGTCCGTATTCCTGACATCGGTGGCACTGTGGGATGTCCTGCCTCTTGTGGGCACATAAACCTACATTCTACGTGGGGCTCCTCCACCTTGATCCTTGTGTAGACCAGGGTAGTTACATTGAAGATTTCTTTGTAGTTGTCCTTAGGTTCTAAATCCACAAAGAACAATGGCAGTGCCACCTTATTGACTGGGTGTCTCACTCCCGCCACGTTCCGAACTGTGAACCCGATCTCTTCTAGTTCTTTTTTAATGAGATCAATGGGCGTCGTCGGGTGCAGATGCCTCAGCACGACTCTATATGCTCGGTCTTCCTTCAGTTGGTAGGTGTGAAAGTCCACCTTGGACTTCCGCAATTCTTGTACTAGAACTCTATAGTCCTCGGGAGTTGAAACCAGTATTTTAGTCTCTTTTGTGTTTGTTTGACATATAAATTTTCCTGGTTTTATGACTGATTTGATTAGTTTGCAAGTTTCGGTGAACTCGCTAATACCGCGGATGAAGATCGGTGGGGGCTTCGGTTTTTCCTGTTCTTGTAGTTGTGGTTGCTGTTGACTTGGCTGTCTGTCTTCATCATCCACTGACAGTGGTGAGAGTGGGTTGTGGGTGGTTGTTGTCGCGGTTGGTTCACTATGTAGAGAACCGGTAGACTTTTTTCTGGTCCTGTTGGTCGTTGGGGAAGACGGGCCTGAAGGTGCACAACGTCTCGGTCTCTTCTTTACCATTTAAAAAAATAAATAAAACATTTTTAAGAAAAATAAAAAAAAAATAATAAACCAAATTAAACTACTGGCTGGTTTCGAACCGGGTACCTTCTGCACTCCAAGCAGCGCCTTAGCTCCCTCGGACACCCAGGTTTCGTTGTGACGTCACGAATTAAGAGCAGGTATATAAGTCTCCAGAATTGCTAATTTAGAGATAAGATTGATAACCTTGCATTCGTAAAAGAAAATATCAAAATAATACACCCTAAAACAATAAATAAATAAAAAAAAAAAAGAAATAAAAAAATAAGTCGGAGTCAATTCAATTAATTAAGAAAGCAAAACAAACATAAAAAGAAACGAAAGTCAACTCACTTGCACATTCTTCAAAAACACAAAAGCTCCAAAACAAATAAAAACAATGAAGATAATAGTAGAATGATAATAGTATTTAAATAAAAAAGAAAAACAGAAAATAAAAACAAAACAGAAACAAGTTCAAAGTAGTTTTTTCACGGAGCTACAAAATGGATGGTCATTGTTCAATGTACGGAGATCAACTCACTTTTATATTAACTAGTTTTATTAATTAAAAATGAGAGGAGCTTACAATAGGAAGTGTTCCTCCCACAGAGGGCTCTGGGTGTCCTTCTTGGTGGAGGTCTGGTTCTTCTGGGGAGGCTCGTCCACTTCAACCACACAATACGGCTCCCAACATCCTGACCAACATAACAAAGAAATAATGAGAAGAGGAAGACATCAGACGTCAAGTAAAATGCATTCCGTCTTCCAAAATGTCATCTTGAGCCCTTAGTTAATGCTGCCCTTCTTTCGTTAAACGTTATGTCAACCTAGGTCTAAAGAACAGTCAAAATATATTTTTTTTAAAAGGCAGCTTTTGATTGAGAATCTGACAACCCGAAGGTGACCACGTTACGCTGCACTCTTTCTTTCAACTTCATCTTCAATGACCCACTTATCGACCCTCTTATCAATCAGGAGAAGTTGCCTCCTTCTTTTTTCAAATATATTTTGACTGATCCTTCTTAGGCTTTGGGATAACATAACTTTTAACTAATGAATGGTTGAATAAGACTGAAACGTCCTTTCAATCATTATTGAATAAACTCGTGGAAGACCGAATGCTTTTATTTTCATCGATAAATAAATAAATAAAAATGTAATTCTTAATTCAAAAGAATGTAATTCTCTGGCAGCACTGGGTCAATTTGATATTTCCCAAGTTTCGACATGAATTAATTACTTTTTCGCTCTCTGACTGTGACTTTTACTATTAACTGGACGAGGTCGCTGCCGAAATGAACCCTAATTGCTTAACATACTTCTTGATGACGACTTAGAAGTATATTTTCAAAGTTAACATTAGGACTGTTTTCGTTAAACTCTTGATAACTAGGCATCATCATTTTACTTGCTATCGGTGCAGATCACTGCCTTGTTCCAGGGAAATACCAGTTAAATAGTTATCTCAAAATAACAATGAAATATATAATTGTATTAATAGAAAGTTACCCTGAGATGACCCAAGTCCGTTAGCTTTCATCACTTTCACCAACAGCCGCTTGCTAACTTTATCTGATTGGCATGACAACTGAAAATGAGAGGTAAAATAATAATATGTAAATATAAACCATCAACGAGGCTAACTGCAATGTCGTTGTACATAATAAAAACAAATGATTTATAATTACTAACTCAGAAAAATTATTATAATTATTCAAATGTATGTTTAATTAAGAGTGACGGAGATGTTAAGGCTTGCTCTAGTTGAGAACTAATGAGTACCGAGGCTAGATAAGGACGGAGCTCCGAGGCTCCTCTGCCTTCACTTATAACATCTGGTTAGTTTAGTTTAGTTTTAAGGTTCACAAAATGGTTATTGTATTCACTTACCAATGTAATATTGCCATTTATTATTCTATTGTCCATCATTTGCGTCCTTTTTTTTTTGTTCCATTGTCCTTCTTTGAGTATTCCCAGGCAAATATTTCTCCACAAATATCATACTAATATACCAAACATCGACTCAGAATCAATTGTGGAGTTTTTGATAATGTAGATGTCAAAGAAATCAACAATTTATTTTTATTTTTCACTATAGGCTTAGAAATTAAGAATATTTTTTTAAATTTGTTTGTAAGATATATATATAATATAGTATGTTCAAGTTATGGGATGTTGTGTTGTGGTGCTTTAGCCATGTTGTGTTGTGGTGCTTTAGCCATGTTGTGTTGTGGTGCTTTAGCCATGTTGTGTTGTGGTGCTTTAGCCATGTTGTGTTGTGGTGCTTTAGCCATGTTGTGTTGTGGTGCTTTAGCCATGTTGTGTTGTGGTGCTTTAGCCATGTTGTGTTGTGGTGCTTTAGCCATGTTGTGTTGTGGTGCTTTAGCCATGTTGTGTTGTGGTGCTTTAGCCATGTTGTGTTGTGGTGCTTTAGCCATGTTGTGTTGTGGTGCTTTAGCCATGTTGTGTTGTGGTGCTTTAGCCATGTTGTGTTGTGGTGCTTTAGCCATGTTGTGTTGTGGTGCTTTAGCCATGTTGTGTTGTGGTGCTTTAGCCATGTTGTGTTGTGGTGCTTTAGCCATGTTGTGTTGTGGTGCTTTAGCCATGTTGTGTTGTGGTGCTTTAGCCATGATGTGTTGTGGTGCTTTAGCCATGTTGTGTTGTGGTGCTTTAGCCATGTTGTGTTGTGGTGCTTTAGCCATGTTGTGTTGTGGTGCTTTAGCCATGTTGTGTTGTGGTGCTTTAGCCATGTTGTGTTGTGGTGCTTTAGCCATGTTGTGTTGTGGTGCTTTAGCCATGTTGTGTTGTGGTGCTTTAGCCATGTTGTGTTGTGGTGCTTTAGCCATGTTGTGTTGTGGTGCTTTAGCCATGTTGTGTTGTGGTGCTTTAGCCATGTTGTGTTGTGGTGCTTTAGCCATGTTGTGTTGTGGTGCTTTATCCATGTTGTGTTGTGGTGCTTTAGCCATGTTGTGTTGTGGTGCTTTAGCCATGTTGTGTTGTGGTGCTTTAGCCATGTTGTGTTGTGGTGCTTTAGCCATGTTGTGTTGTGGTGCTTTAGCCATGTTGTGTTGTGGTGCTTTAGCCATGTTGTGTTGTGGTGCTTTAGCCATGTTGTGTTGTGGTGCTTTAGCCATGATGTGTTGTGGTGCTTTAGCCATGTTGTGTTGTGGTGCTTTAGCCATGTTGTGTTGTGGTGCTTTAGCCATGATGTGTTGTGGTGCTTTAGCCATGATGTGTTGTGGTGCTTTAGCCATGTTGTGTTGTGGTGCTTTAGCCATGATGTGTTGTGGTGCTTTAGCCATGTTGTGTTGTGGTGCTTTAGCCATGATGTGTTGTGGTGCTTTAGCCATGATGTGTTGTGGTGCTTTAGCCATGATGTGTTGTGGTGCTTTAGCCATGTTGTGTTGTGGTGCTTTAGCCATGATGTGTTGTGGTGCTTTAGCCATGTTGTGTTGTGGTGCTTTAGCCTTGATGTGTTGTGGTGCTTTAGCCATGTTGTGTTGTGGTGCTTTAGCCATGTTGTGTTGTGGTGCTTTAGCCATGTTGTGTTGTGGTGCTTTAGCCATGTTGTGTTGTGGTGCTTTAGCCATGTTGTGTTGTGGTGCTTTAGCCATGTTGTGTTGTGGTGCTTTAGCCATGATTGTGTTGTGGTGCTTTAGCCATGATTGTGTTGTGGTGCTTTAGCCATGATTGTGTTGTGGTGCTTTAGCCATGATGTGTTGTGGTGCTTTAGCCATGTTGTGTTGTGGTGCTTTAGCCATGATGTGTTGTGGTGCTTTAGCCATGATGTGTTGTAGTGCTTTAGCCATGATGTGTTGTAGTGCTTTAGCCATGATGTGTTGTGGTGCTTTAGCCATGTTGTGTTGTGGTGCTTTAGCCATGATGTGTTGTGGTGCTTTAGCCATGTTGTGTTGTGGTGCTTTAGCCATGTTGTGTTGTGGTGCTTTAGCCATGTTGTGTTGTGGTGCTTTAGCCATGTTGTGTTGTGGTGCTTTAGCCATGTTGTGTTGTGGTGCTTTAGCCATGTTGTGTTGTGGTGCTTTAGCCATGTTGTGTTGTGGTGCTTTAGCCATGTTGTGTTGTGGTGCTTTAGCCATGATGTGTTGTGGTGCTTTAGCCATGATGTGTTGTGGTGCTTTAGCCATGTTGTGTTGTGGTGCTTTAGCCATGATGTGTTGTGGTGCTTTAGCCATGTTGTGTTGTGGTGCTTTAGCCATGTTGTGTTGTGGTGCTTTAGCCATGATGTGTTGTGGTGCTTTAGCCATGTTGTGTTGTGGTGCTTTAGCCATGATGTGTTGTGGTGCTTTAGCCATGTTGTGTTGTGGTGCTTTAGCCATGATGTGTTGTGGTGCTTTAGCCATGTTGTGTTGTGGTGCTTTAGCCTTGATGTGTTGTGGTGCTTTAGCCATGTTGTGTTGTGGTGCTTTAGCCATGTTGTGTTGTGGTGCTTTAGCCATGTTGTGTTGTGGTGCTTTAGCCATGTTGTGTTGTGGTGCTTTAGCCATGTTGTGTTGTGGTGCTTTAGCCATGATTGTGTTGTGGTGCTTTAGCCATGTTGTGTTGTGGTGCTTTAGCCATGATTGTGTTGTGGTGCTTTAGCCATGATTGTGTTGTGGTGCTTTAGCCATGATGTGTTGTGGTGCTTTAGCCATGTTGTGTTGTGGTGCTTTAGCCATGATGTGTTGTGGTGCTTTAGCCATGTTGTGTTGTGGTGCTTTAGCCATGATGTGTTGTGGTGCTTTAGCCATGTTGTGTTGTGGTGCTTTAGCCATGATGTGTTGTGGTGCTTTAGCCATGTTGTGTTGTGGTGCTTTAGCCATGTTGTGTTGTGGTGCTTTAGCCATGTTGTGTTGTGGTGCTTTAGCCATGTTGTGTTGTGGTGCTTTAGCCATGATGTGTTGTGGTGCTTTAGCCATGTTGTGTTGTGGTGCTTTAGCCATGTTGTGTTGTGGTGCTTTAGCCATGTTGTGTTGTGGTGCTTTAGCCATGTTGTGTTGTGGTGCTTTAGCCATGTTGTGTTGTGGTGCTTTAGCCATGTTGTGTTGTGGTGCTTTAGCCATGTTGTGTTGTGGTGCTTTAGCCATGTTGTGTTGTGGTGCTTTAGCCATGATTGTGTTTTAGGGATTCGGAGAGGTTACTTCAAATATCATTCATATTCAGTTATAGTGTATATATAATGGACTAAGTTCGAGATATATAGACCCACAAACGGACTAATTCGAGACATATATTTTTTTTCCTTCCCAGTCAGTATGTTTACGTGAACAAGATATGAAATCATGAAATCGTCCAATTTTCTTAACCCACGGTAGTGGTAAAGGCGAAAACTATCATTCAGAACAATACCAATTTTATTTCGGCATATTTACAATCGGTAAAAGTCATATATATATATATATATATATATATATATATATATATATATATATACTAGCAGTAATACCCGGCGTTGCCCGGGGAACTTTGAATTTTCTCCTAATATCTCTCGTAATATCCTATTCAATTTTTCAACAGTAAATTCATGATGTTATAATTTTGAATTATTCATACGGAATAAGGCTTATAGTCCTTCAACGGCAGACATCCCAGCTAGTAAGTTTTTAGGACTGGGCACCATAGCTAGTACGCGCCATTCAACGGCGGAAACCACAGTTAGTGAATACTTAGCGTCACTGGACGTTCTAGCCAGTGCGTACTTAAGAACGCTTGTGACCACAGCTAGTATGTGCTTTGCAACGGCGGACCCCACAGCTAGTACGTAGTTAGAAACGCTGGACACCACAGCTAGTATGTACCTTGCAACGGCGGGCCCCACAGCTAGTATGTAGTTAGGAACGCTGGGCACCACAGCTAGTACGTAGTTACTACTACTACATATGAAATTTCATGAGAATTTGATTACTTTTAATGAGTCAGTATTATTTTTATGCTTAGCTCCCCCCCCTCCCCCTCCCGTTCAAATTTTTGAGATTTCATATAGTGTATTATTCTATTTCACCTTTAAAAATACTATATGTGAAATTCCATGACAATCCGACCATCAGTTCATGACCAATCACTATCTTCGTATTTAGGCCTACTCCCACAACCCCCCTTCCGTTCACAATTATGCGCTAAAACAATTTTTATGCTTAGCCCCCATTGCAACCCTACCTCCCGTTAAAATTTTTGAGATGTCACATAGTGTATTTTTCTATTTCGCCTTTAAACATACTACATGTGAAATTCCATGACAATCCGATCATCCGTTAATGACAGCACTATCTTTATATTTAGGCCTACCCCCACAACTCCCCCTCACGTTCACAATTTTGTGACGTCACATAACGTATTTTTCAATTTGCCTTCTAAGAATACTACATATGAAATTCCATGACAATCCGATCATCCGTTAATGACAGCACTATCTTTATATTTAGGCCTACCCCCACAACCTCCCCTCACGTTCACTATTTTGTGACGTCACACACCCTATTTTTTATTTGGCCTTTAAAAATACTACATATGAAATTCCATGACAATCCGATCATCCGTTATTGACTTAGCACTATCTTTATATTTAGGCCCCCCTTACAACCCCCCCCCCCCCCTACCGTTCAAAATTTATGGACGCCACATAGCCTATTTTTTAACTTGGCTTTTAAGAATACTACATGTGAAATTTCATGATAATCCGTCCATCCGTTAATGCGCTAGAGCAATTTTTGTGCTTAGCCCCCCCCCCCCCCCCTCCAGTTGATCGCTAAGAACTCTCTTCATAAGAACCTTCCTCGGATTTCAACGAATATTTGAAAAAAAAAATTAGCCGAATTGGTCCAGCCGTTCTCGAGTTTTGCGCTTAGCAAAAATAGGCAGTAATTTTTATTATATAGATATAGATATATATCTTTACTCATGACTTTTACCCATTGTAAATATGCCGAAATAAAATTGGTATTGTTCTGAAAGATAGTTTTCGCCTTTACCACTACCGTGGGTTAAGAAAATTGGACGATTTCATGATTTCACATCTTGTTCACGTAAACATACTGACTGGGAAGGAAAAAAAATATATGTCTCGAATTAGTCCGTTTGTGGGTCTATATATCTCGAACTTAGTCCATTATAATATAATGGATATTAGTGTATATATTATATACACTATAACTGAATATGAATGATATTTGAAGTAACCTCTCCGAATCCCTAAAACACAATCATGGCTAAAGCACCACAACATCCCATAACTTGAACATACTATATTTTTTTTCGCTTTTGGCCCTTCTACCAAATTATTATGTTCAGCTAGGTCCACATAATACCCTTTAATTTTGTTCAAAGTTTCAACAATATAGCTTCGACAGTTTCCCAGATATCTGGGAGAAGAGGGCAGATGAAGAGAGGTCAGTACATCTACAAACTTGTGGAAGACAACATGTGAAGAAACTGTTGCCCCTACCTGAGTCTTGATGCAGGTGACCAGACATGGTGAAACACAACATATTCTGTATGCAATTTCTAAATTATTTTGGAGTCGACTTTGTTCTTCTTATGCTGTTATTGATTTTATATTTGCATTTTTATACATGAATCATTATATTCTTAAAATAAATAAAACATTATTTATATTTTTATATACAATGACATTGCATTCACCCAACAATATGTTCAAAACAATAATATATCTAAAAAATTAAATAATCAATATATTTACGCTTTCCGTCCCATACTGATATCCGTATTGATATCATGACCCAATTTGAAAAAAGTACGAAATGCACTATCAATTTTCTTTAAAATACTCATCCTTACTTTTAGTGGGAGAGAATTATCGTTATTCTGTAGAGAAAAATCAATATTTTATCAACCAAGAATCGATAGTTTTTGTTTCTCTCATATTATTACTTCAATGATAAAACAAAATAAAGGATTTTTTTTCAAATAACTTAACAAATATTACCTAAGAATAAGAAACAAACACAAAAAAATAATAATAAACCCAAACTAAACAAAGTTGGTGAAAACTAATATATATATTTCGTTCCTATCTGGCAGAGTACATAACTGGGCCAACTTTCTATCCTTGTCCAGTGTAAACAACGATCAAACAGTCGACGTTTTCGTTTAGGGTAAATTTCAATATTTGATTGCTTTTGTGACATCCCTTGGACGAGTATCTGACGAACAACACTTTGTTTACGTGTTGGTTCTCTCAAAAATGTAGGTGTATCCATATTTCGTGGGCCCAACAAGCTATACGCAACATTTTTAATGAGTGTTTTGCCTCTATCTGTCCCGCACCCCTCTCACCAAAATATCTAAGAAACTTTTGAAACTTTTTTTTTTTTATAATGCTGAAACTTTGCAAGGGACTATAACTATGTATATAAATGAATATACTATATATATATATATATATATAGTATATTCATATATACCACTTTTAAAATATTTTTCTAATTTAGAAATGGACTATCAAAACGATGATAAAGGAAATACTATCAATGATTCCAGAGAGGTCAAACTATATGGATGGTTCTCCATGACTTTACATAGAAAACTTAGGACCGACCTCAAGCAGCTGTTACATAATTGAAGCTCCATGACAAAGAGGCTTTCTTAGTGGTAGCTCAGTTTCTGAGTGAGGACTCCCTCCGGCAATAAATGTCTAATGCGGACATCCTTACTATACATTGAAAAAGTGCTGACCATGCTGTCGTAGTGGAGCGGAAGGAGGAAGCCGGTGTTGAGGGGCTGGCGGACGAGGCGTGGACAGGTCGGGTACTGGCCCAGACTGAAGTGAACATCCGTCTGTCGAAGGGCCGAACTCACTATCTCTGTAATTACATCCTGGAGCTGGCATTCGTCCAGATTGTTCTTGATGGCACCCACTTGGGCCAGCGACACCTTGATCTGAAACAGTCGCAACCATACAGTTCAGTTAGTTGAAGGAAGTGAGCAAGACAAGAACCCACAGGGTTGGGACAGTACAATGTTTAGTGTAGTTCACGTAGAGTACGATATCGTATTGTACAATATCCGCTATTATTGACTAGTCTGTATGTAGAGTAGTAGATCTATGGATCTAATATAACAAAAAAAGAATATATTTCACGATCTAGATCAAGGCATTCCTAATTAGATAGCCAGCCCTTTATTAGCCCTATTTTAACATTTTTTTTTTTTTTTCCCAACATTTTGCTCATACCATGTTGAGGTTGTTCGGTCCATTGGTTCATTTCTGTTTGCAACCAACTCTTACTTTCCGTCATCTACCTACCTACTCGTATTCCATTCCAAATCCACCTCTACTCAACTTGTGAGAACAAACTTAGTGTCATATTAATGAGATGTGTTTTTGACACTAATCCTCCAAGTCAGCTTATTTGCGAAAGAAATGGTATTTTTAATATAGCTTTGAAGTTCTGCGTTTTATACCCAAAATAGCTACCAAAAATATATATTTAATTTCGAAATATTTTTCGTTGAAGTGTTCCAAAAAGAATCAGCTGAGGTTTTAAATAGCAGCTGAGCTAGAATGGTTTACATGCAGATGTAGGTGCGCGGGACCTGTCTCAGAACCTTTACAACTTCCCTTGGGACCCCTCAAAGTGCAAACACTCCGGCATATTATATTATATATATTATATTAACGAAAAAATAATAAAAACTGATAAGACTTATTATTAATTGAACGTAAATAAACCAAAATATAATAATTAAAACGCAAAAGAAAAACATAAATCTCGAAAGTTAACCAAAACTTTTAATTTGTATTCTATGATAGCTGCAGCTGTTTAATAATTAATAAATCTTATTCTTAGTTAGAGCAGTTAAGCAAACATGCAAATAGTAAAATTAATTAAAAGAATATAAATGTACATAAGTAAAATATAGGTATGTAGTTACATATAAGATAAATAATGAGTTCTATTTGAGATTTTGAAGTAAGTAAATAGGATGTGAGGAAAGCCGGGAGGGGGGGGGGGGGGGAAGGTGGTTAGGTTAGGCGGAGAGGAGGGAGGTGGTTAGGTCAGGCGGAGGGGAGGGAGGGAGGTAGGTCAGGCGGAGGGGAGGGAGGGAGGTAGGTCAGGCGGAGGGGAGGGAGGTGGTTAGGTCAGGCGGAGGGGAGGGAGGTGGTTAGGTCAGACTGAGGGGAGGCAGTTAGGTCAGGCGGACCGGGCAGCACCCGACTTTCTGCACAGAAACCGCCCTGGCTCAGCCGCTATTCAAAATCACAGTTTAGACACCAACGGAAAGTATTTGGAAATTTATTTATTTACATATTCACAACGACAACATTTGTCACTAGTGATCGTGATGGTGTGCTGTGGCAAGTGTGTCGCTGTACTGCTGAGGTACGTGACCGAAGAGGAGTCCAGGCTAGTCCTGGAGCAGGTCCCTCTGCCATGCCCGCTTTAGACGTCTTGGTGGATTTGTGGGAAGAGTGTTCGTGGATAATTGGAGAATAAGTGGATTGGCGTGATGATGGAGTTTGTCGTGAAAATTTTGATATCGTGTCTTGATAACAGAAGGTATAAATGGGATGTTGAGGTCATTATGTAATGTGAGGTTGGAAACGTAAAATGGGGCATTGGCAATGTGGCGTAGTATGATGGATTGTAATGACTGAAGGCGTTGTATGTTTGATTTTTTGGCTGACCCCCATATCTCGATTCCGTAAGTCCAGATGGGTTTTAGTATAGTGTTGTAAATGTGAAGTTTGTTTTCAAGCGATAATGTCGATTTTTTGTTGACAATTATTATTGTTATAAAATACAGAACTTTAAAGCTATATTATTGAAAAATACAATTTCGTTGGAGAATAACCTGCCTTTAAGGATTAGTGTCAAAAACATTCCTCTTTTGGCACTTGATGTGTTTTCATTAGTTAAGTGGGAGTGGAGTTATATTGGTAAATGTGCGAAAAAGTAGGATTTAGTTGCAAACCGGAAATGGGCCATGTCTTGCGAAAAAATGGTCAGAAACTTTGTATTTTTTTGACTGACCTTGAACCAAACAACTTCATCAAGTTTAATCAAAACCTGGCCAGGTTCATTTATTGTTTTTCAATTCTGGACGATTGACTAGGTATGGCCCAGAAAAAAACAGTCATATAAGAAATGGGGTTGAAAAAAAAAAACAATGTTTAAAGCTAAAGAAACGAAAAATAAAGTAAAAAAAAAATTAAACGTCTTTTAGGAATTAAGTCTAGTGCACATGAAATGGGACTTTGTTGATCGTATCATCGATTATAGGCATATCTTACAGGTAATCATGGAATAAGAAACAAATAAACGTAATACCTAGTGAAATATAACAACAGAAGATTTTAAATATCTGCTACAACAGAAAATAGATGTAATACATTATAAATTAAATAAATAAGTACAAAATGTATCTAGTAGAATAAAATAATTGAATAATGACTAATTTTAACTTTATTTAAAAATTATATCCCTTTTTAGTGTGAGCAGGGTGTATTGACTTACAATATCTGAAAATGTATAACATTATCATTATATCTATATAGGTATCTATAAACTGATGTATCGCTTCAGCAGTATCAATATAATTGATGGAAAAGTATAGATTATCGTTGGAATTATGTAGGGTTCGTCCTAATAATGTCATTTTCTACGATCCTATCCTTATGCCGCCTTCCTGTCTCTCTTTGTTTCATTTCCGTTACGTTCTATTTTTAGGGGTTCATTTAATCATTTTTCTTTCCTCATTCTAAGAAAACATTTTTACATTTTACAATCATACAATAATTGAATATAATAGTTCGAACTTTAAATAGAGAGATGTGAATAAAGAAAGACTGTTAATATTATGTACCTTTGAAAAATTATTATTATTCATGCATTCATATATAATAATTTTTTAACATTTAATAGTGGCTATATTCAGTGGTAATTTTTTTATTTATTTTTTTAAGGCATATCAACCATGAGGCACATTGATGCCTGACTGTTCAAATCAACTATGAGATCTCGCAGAGAGACCGGGGGGCGAACGGAAGGGGACCCCGGGGCACCCAGTTCGTGTTAACGAAGATCCTTGATTTGTGTAATAAGTTATAATTAACGATAATACCGTTGGTTAAACACTTTTTTAAAACTATTTCAAAGTATAAACATGGAAGTTATAGCTCGAAGCCTGCAGACAGAGTCGACAGTAAGTTATATCGATATAGCTCAAGGCTTGCAGACAGAGTCGACAGTAGGTTATATCGATATAGCTCGAGGCTTGCAGACAGAGTCGACAGTAAGTTATGTCGATATAGCTCGAGGCTTGCAGACAGATTCGACATTAAGTTATATCGATATAGCTCGAGGCTTGCAGGCAGAGTCGACAGTAAGTTATATCGATATAGCTCGAGGCTTGCAGACAGAGTCAACAGTAAGTTATATCGATATAGCTCGAGGCTTGCAGACAAGTCGACAGTAAGTTATATCGATATAGTAAATACATGGATCTCTATCTGTATGACCAGGGATGATACACAGCTCTACCGCTCTGTGCCCTACCTCTGGCCATCCATCACACTTGACATCCGCCAGTAGTTTCTCTGTGATGACCAGGATGTTGAGTCGTGCCCTGAACCTGTTCACATTCAGTCGATAGTGTGACACCTCGACCTTCTCGCTCCTCTGGCGGAACGCCTTCACCTGGAGAGCAGGCGTCGTCTCGCAGTCGCATGTGATCGTCTGAAACAAAGACAACACTCAATCAATCATAGGCTGGAGGACAGTAACAACTAATGCAACTTTGTCAGGTTATAGTTCGAGAAAATCTCAACTGACATTCAGGTTATCAATGGGTCCGGATTGGAAGGCTAGTTTAGCTAAACTCATGGTTACTTCAATATAAACTCTCCGTTACAGAACGTATTCAGGTCGTTTTACTCGATGACTGCCCAGCCACAGCTCGTTCCTTGTCCAAGCCTCCCACTATCAATGGGTCCGGATTGGAAGGCTAGTTAACAAAGCTAACGGTTTGAAAAAACTTCAAATTTGGTTCCCTCGTTTCCGAGATCTATCTTACAGAAACAATACTTCTGGCCCCTTCCTATACATATCTTACAGAAACAATACTTCTGGTCCCTTCCTATATCTATCTTACAGAAACAATACTTCTGGCCCCTTCCTATATCTATCTTACAGAAACAATACTTCTGGCCCCTTCCTATACCTATCTTACAGAAACAATACTTCTGGCCCCTTCCTATATCTATCTTACAGAAACAATACTTCTGGCCCCCTCCTATACCTATCTTACAGAAACAATACTTCTGGCCCCTTCCTATACCTATCTTACAGAAACAATACTTCTGGCCCCTTCCTATATCTATCTTACAGAAACAATACTTCTGGCCCCCTCCTATATCTATCTTACAGAAACAATACTTCTGGCCCCTTCCTATATCTATCTTACAGAAACAATACTTCTGGCCCCCTCCTATATCTATCTAAAAAATATTATTTATTTCCCCAGAGCTAACAACTTTTCGCTCTCTCTCCAAAACCAACAGTTCACTTACATAGGGCTCCTAAATCCTCATACTAAATTTTGTGTCGATACGCCACCACTTTCGGAGGTAAATTTTGCCCCCCCCCCCTCTTTTGCCTAGTAAAAAGCTAACGATTTTAAATCTAGAAACTGCATTTATCTCAATAAGATGATCTAAATGAAGGGTCGATCAACTTTTATTTTTTGAACTATTGGTTATGCAAAATTTTTATGAAAAATTGTAATGTATTCGATTTTTGAAAAATCTGACCTTGAAGACACGTGTAGAAAAAAATGGTGAATTAAACACTCCATTCAGATTTGAAATTGGTTCAGTAGGTCAAACCGAAACAGAAATCTAAGATTTCAAAGAAATAATTGCCGCACGCTCGTGACAATCAAAACATCTCTCTAATCATATGGGTTCTTTGATTTGTAAATTTGAGTCTGCTCTTTTGATTGAGGGCCCTTTGATTTCTAAATTTGAGTCTGCTCTTTTGAATGAGGGCCCTTTGATTTCTAAATTTGAGTCGAAAACCGACTTACACATAAGTTTCAGCTCTCCCTCTAAATCTTCGATCTCTTTGTTTTCTGGACCCTTAACTTCTGTTTTTACTTTTTTGAGGCCTCTTCGATGTCTAAATTTGAGGTTACACCCAGATTCACACGTAAGTTTCCGCAGTACAGCTGGTTCAGAACCCGGACCACGGTTCCAGACACGACTCCGGCCCCATACAACCAGGCCCAGGCTCTGATCCGTAATTCCAGACATGGACCCGGATTCAAGGATGGTTCCTGGTTCTGGAACCCTCAAATTAGATAAGAGTCCAACAAATAAAAAGATGGATGATTTAGAGGACTAGAGAGCCTAAATCTTAAATTTACGTTTCAAGGTCCTCTGACCTGGATCAAAAATGAAAGTGAAAAAAATAGCTCTTGAGCATGCAGGGGGTACGATGAGGATACGATGTTTTGAAGTTAAGTCCTCGATATGTAGGCACCGACTCGACACCCACCACGTATACGTAGGACGATTGGTGAGGTCACATAACTAGACAGGTCACACTTTAAAATAACCTAACATCTTCAATAAAAATATTTATATCATTTCGTGAATCAAGTTAAGATGGCAATATGAACGTTAGAACACAGTAGAGTTTAAAAAAAATGAGATAAGTAGTATTGAGGTCAACAGATATATTTTTTATTGAAAGAAAAACAAATAATTATCAGAATGGATTGTTTTTTTGGAAGTAATGCTAAGAGATTAGAAGAGTTGTTATCATGGGACTACGGAGGCTAGTTGATGGCCATCCTGGCCCCCAATGGATATAATCAATTTTTTTGTCGATATGATTCATGAGGGGCCAGCCCTATTTGGCTCAAACAATTCATAAAAAAATAGAGTAATATATTTTTTTTTTTTTATTTACATAGAGAATGTTACATAGGCATCATGACGGCAAAATAAAGACTGCCATTAATGATTTTTGCTGGTGAGATCACTGCACTGCAGAGGTGCGTGGCGTTTAGAAGCGCAGCCAGGTTACATCCCCATTGCTGCCATGTTCGTTTGAGTCGGCGAGGTGGGTTTGTGGGCTGGGTATTTGAAGCTAGTGTTTGAATGAGAGGATTGGTGTGACTGGCGAGTTTGGCGTGGAAGTTTGTGTATCTCTCAGTTACAACTATGGAAACGAATGGCACTTGTAAGTCGTTATGAAGGGTGTTGTTAGTGACGTAGAAAGGTGCGTTAGTGATGTGTCGTAAGATGATGGACTGCATGGCTTGAACCCGGTTCAAATTGGACTTCGCCGCTGATCCCCAGAGTTCCAAGCCGTATGTCCATATCGGCTTGAGAAGCGAATTGTAAATGGTGAGTTTGTTATTTAATGAGAGTGATGATCGTCGTCCAATTAATGATTTGAGTACTCCGAAGCGTCTTTTTATTTCTGTTCGTTTTAGTCTGATGTGATCTTTCCACGTTAGTCGTCTGTCTAAGTGCAGCCCAAGGTAGCGGACAGTCTCTGAGGTTGGTAGAATGTGATTATCTATGTGGACTGATGGGCAGTTATTGCGGCGGAGTGTGAATGTAGCATGTACTGATTTGTGGTAGTTGAATTTGATACGCCAACGGTGGGCCCAGGTTGAAAGTAAATCTAAGTGATTTTGAATATTACTTGAGGCTTGATTTGAGTCAGTGTGTGATGTGAGAATGGCGGTGTCGTCTGCGTATGTAGCTAAGAGAGTTTCTGGATGTTGAGGGACGTCGGATATATAGAAGGAGTAAAGAAGCGGACTCAGTGCACTGCCCTGTGGCACGCCAGCTTTCACCGGGATGAAAAAAGATAGAGCGTTCTCCTGGGAAACTTGCGAGAATCTGTCATGTAAAAACGATTTTAATATGAGGTAGTATGTGAATGGGAGTTGTGTACGGAGTTTATAGAGCAAGCCTGAGTGCCAGACTCGATCGAACGCTTGTTCGATGTCGAGAAAAACCCCAGTGCAATATTTATTTTTTTCTAAACTGGTGGCAATCTGATCTACCACGCGGTGACACTGGTGGATGGTAGAATGTGATTCCCGAAAGCCAAATTGATGGTTGGGGATTAAATTTTGAGAATTTACTATTGATAATAATTTTTATAGAAATAATTTTTCGAAAGGTTTTGAAAGGACAGAAAGGAGGCTAATGGGGCGGCAAGAGGAGGGCTCATGTGCAGGTTTGCCAGGTTTGAGGATCAATTTAACTGTGGAAAACTTCCAGAGGAGAGGGAAATAGGTCAGTCTAAGTATGGCGTTGTATATGTTGGTCAGATATATTACTCCTTTGTCAGATAGTTGTCGGAGAAGTTCGGCGGTAATCAAGTCGCGTCCTGGTGATTTACGTAGTGGTAGTTTAAATATGGTGGTTCGTACTTCAGTCCGGTGGAATGGCTTGGGTGGCAGTGAAAGTGGTAATGGGCGGTCCAGTGTCGTCTCTACGTGGGTCATGTGTTCGTCGTTATGGATGTCATTGTGAGGAAGAAAAACGTTACTCAGATGTGCTGCAAGAAGATCTACTTTTTCATTGTCTGTTTTTGTCCAAGTGCCGTCGGGTTTGCGGAGTGGTGGAGAAACAAATTTTCGAGAAAGAAGTATTTTGTGGCAGACCATAAAGAGTTGTCTTGAGTCGATAGGTTAGAAATATATGATTGGTGTCTGTCTATGGTCAGTTGTCGAAGTTCGTCCCTCAGTATTCTTGTTACTCTGTTGTAAATGGTCTTGTCATGTGGGTGTCTTGTCCGTTGCCATCGATTTCTTGCAGCTCTTTTGTCTTTAATGAGTTGTAATAGATGTGGGGGCAATTGTATGTTGTTGTGAGTACGTCGTGGTTTTGGTGATCGGGAGGAGTTTAAGGCAGCTTCGTGTATAGTTGTGGTGAAGTAATGTACGGCGTGGTCCAAGTCACTGTTATCTGTCAGTATAGTCCTTAGGTCGAGTCTGTCGTTTATGAAATGTCTGAAGCTTTCCCAGTATATAGGTCCGTTTATAAGAGAGGGTCGTGGGGGAATAGGCACAGGTAGGAGAAGGAGAGGGCTGTGATCCGAGGAGAGGTCGTAAAGATTAGTGATCTTGGTATGGGTGGGATTAATGCGTGAGATGAGGAATATGTCCAATATGTCTGGAGACTTGGCGGTGGAGGTGGGCCAGTAAGTGGGCTCTGGGGGGGCCAGTACCTCCAACTGGGAGCTGTTGACTAATCTGAGAAGGCTCCTTCCGCGGGTGTTGGACACTCTGCAGCCCCAGTGCTCATGCTTGGCATACAGATCACCACCTAGTATGAATCGGGAGCCAAGGCTCCTCGTAAAGGCGGTCAGTGCCTCATAGGATACTCTTTTGTTTGGAGGACAGTATACAGCTGCTATGGTCAGGGGATAATGATTTAATGGGAGGGATATGACTGTGGGTTACAGAGAGTCTGTGGGTTGATGAGTTATGATGCTATGTTGTAGGCGTTTGTGTAAGAGAATTGCCGCGCCGCCATGGGCTGTACCATCTGGATGATCAGTCCTATAGGTGATGTAGTCTGGTAGATGAAAATAAAGGGCAGATGTTAGATGAGTTTCCGTGATAAGTGCAATGTCTACTTGTCTATCATGTAATAGTATGTTCAGTTCATGTCGGTGCGAGATGAGACCATTCGCGTTCCACAGCAGTATTGAGAGATGTTTGTGTGTTGTGTTAGTGTTGTTCATTTTGAAAGTTTGGGCAGGAGTTCGGTGACGAGTTTTGTAAGAAGTGTGATGAGTGAGTCGAACTTACTGAGGAATGTGGTGAGTGTCGCGGTGATGTTGAAGTCTGATGTAGATGGGGGTGGTATTAAGGCGGGGGCAGAGTGCCGCGGCTGCTGGGATGTTACCTGGCTATAGGGCTGTCCTTCTTGCTGTGGCTGCTCTGGGTTGGGCTGCCGCTGCTGTCCTGACAAGGCTGGATAGCTGGCCGGGGTAGGGGTTCCCGTGGTCCAGGTGGTGTTTCTTGGCTCGGTCTGATTCCGCCTGTTCTTTATCTCCTGGTAGACGGAGCAGCCTCGGAAGTTGGCCGGGTGCGGCCCTCCACAGAGAGCATACGTGGCCGGTGTGTCCCTGGTCTTAGTGCAACATGAAGTAAAGTGCGGTTGGCCACTCTTTAGGCACTTCGGTGTATGGTTGCAATAATTTTTTGAATGATTATATTGTTGACATCTGTGACATTGTGGCATGTCTCGACGAGCCCAGGGCTCTTCTATTATAATTTGTTGTAATTTACTGATTTTACGTCAAATATTTTTTTGTTGTCCGGGCTTGGTTTGAGGTCCACAAAGAAGACCGGTAGTGGTGTCTTTGTTTGGCGGTGTTGAGCATTGACCACTCTGCTCACACTGAAACCTTTCTGTTCCAGTTCTATTTGAATGTCTTCAGTAGACGTAGAAGGGTGGAGCTGTTTAATAACTACTCGGAACTCTTTTTCTTGGGGCAATTGGTAGCAGTGGAATTCTGCTTTTCGACTTTCTAGATATTTTACAGTTTTCCTGTAGTCGTCTGAAGAATTTGTAATGATGATAGTTTGTAGAGATTTGGTTTGTACTGAAAATTCTGTGACCAGAAGTTGTGTTAAATCGTTTGTCAGAATTTTGATATTTTGCAGGTTCTTTGTATATATTTTGGGTGGTCTGGGCTGGGCTCTGGCTGGTTCCGCCTCCTGCGACTGTTCTTCCTCCATGTCGTTGTTCTGTTTCTCCTCAGTGGCCAGCCTCGCGAACGGGTTTGGTTTTTGAAAGTCTACTATATTGGTGATTTGGGTATATTGGTAATGGTATTGAAGTACTTACTAGTCCCGGCTTCTGTCCTGACTGGCTCCTCCCCGTCCGTTCTTTTCATCTTGGCTGGACTGCCTCCACTAGGTCTGTCCGGGTCCCGCACTAACATTACTTCACTGTTTTTTAGTTCAATTTTAGCCTTTGGTGGAAGTCCTTGCCCCGTAAGCTTACACGAAGCCTTTTGCTGCACTTTTTTACCAATTATTTTCCCTATTATCACTTATTTATACTAATAAACAATAAAACTTTACAGAGCACAAATTAACCTGTACAGCTTGTTCAATTGCAACAGCTGTTCTCTTCAGAGTAATATTGAAAATATCATATCAACCGAGTTGAACAACGTTTTACGCTAAGGCAATGGAAAATTAAGAAAAAAAAAAAACAGAAATGCAAATGTCCATTTTCAAAATAACCCTAGTTAGTGCATATGAAATGAAAAATTATCGCTATTAATTAGAAATTTCTTATAGCAAGTGAAGAATTGAAATAAAATATGAATAGGAAACAGGTACCTACTTGAAAAAAAAATTGTTTTAACATTTTCCACAGAGAAAAGTGGGTTTAGAAAAACAAAACATTCCCAACAATGTATTAAGTAAGAAGACTAGTAACTTTTTATATGTTATTTATTTAAACTGTAATAATAAAGAAAAAATAAAGTTAGGCTTACGGAATACAATTTTATCCATTTATATTTTTTAAGTAACTGCCTTTTAATAATATTTTATGTGGGTTTGAATTCAGTTCAAACCTCGATATACTAAACAGATCAACTGACACCAGTGTTGCCACATTAACGTTAGCCATTGTTTTTAATTATCCATCAGTTTTAAAATATGCAAAAAGAGTTTGATTTTCAGTGAATTCCATTCTAAAATTTACGATTATATTGTACAATAATGATTTACTTAATTGAAAAACAATTAATTTTATATTTATTAAAAAAAAAAAAAACACTATTCGTTCTAAAAAAATTCTGCAACACAATTTATTCGAATAAAAAAAAATATCGCTGAATCACAGGCAATATAGGTACCCCAACAAAATGAATCATTTAAGTTTTTGTGGTTTGGGCTAAAAATTAATAGTTAATTGTAAAATTAACAGTTAATACGGATATCTGAATTAGAATTATTGGAGTTTGGAGTTGAGCCACCTCTGATCCCCCTCCTTTTCCCATTTACCGATTTGGCTGAAAATGAATAGGTGTCGTCCTTAGAGGTCTTTGCATTTAGATTCATTATTATTTATTACAAAGGCAGTAATTATAGTTTTCGTGTTAAACTTTCCCCCTCCCCTTTCCCCGATTTGGTCACATTCATTCTATAGACAGTTACATAGTAACTAACCTTTTCTAGCATAGTTTTCATATTAACTCCACATTTTAAGAACATGTAGCGAAATAAAAATATAGTCTGTCTTTTCACAGATTTTATTAATTTTTGCTAGCCGGCTTTCGAAGTTGCTCTAATCTGGTAAAATTATTTTTAAAACAACATAATTTAAAAAATGTTTTGAGTTGTTACTCAGAAGGGGAACAGGAGTAATATCTGTCCCCATCCATGAAATTTTAAATTGTTAAGTTGTTTTTTTAAATAGTTTTATATACGTTTATTTAAATTTTTTAAATTATATTTATTTAAAAAAAAAAGTTAAATTATGTTTTAAAGATTATTTTACCAGAGTGCCTGACGATGAGAGCAACATCGAAAAACGGTTAGCAAAAATGATTAAAATCTGTGAGAGGTCAAACTATATTTTTATTTTGCAACCTGTGGAATAATCACTTCTCACTACACCAGACATTTCATATTTACATTTTAGGAAGTTTTAATTAAAATAATTCTGATATATATATATATATATATATATATATTGTGGAAACTATATATAAATAATTTTTCTCAATTTGAAGCAAGTTTTCAATTAAACTTCTAACGCTTCTCATATCTCTGATGAAGATATCCTGACGTAGACATCCTAAATAAGGAACTCTCACTTCAAGAAAAGACACATATATATATATATATATATTGTGGAAACTATATATAAATAATTTTTCTCAATTTGAAGCAAGTTTTCAATTAAACTTCTAACGCTTCTCATATCTCTGATGAAGATATCCTGACGTAGACATCCTAAATAAGGAACTCTCACTTCAAGAAAAGACACCTCCACAAGAGATAAAGAAAAAAAGGAATCTAGAAAGAGGAAAGGAAATGTTTTGAACTTATGTCTTCCGGAAGATCAAAGGAGTTATTTGAAGAGACAATGAGGAAGGTGGTGAAGACAGAACGGAAATAGAAACATAGGGAGGGTGAGAGAAGGGACAAGATACGGAAGAGGAAGACGATATGAAAACGTAGGGAGCTGTCCGAGAGGGACCCAAGTACCAAGCAAGCACCTCTTTGGAACATTACAACAATGTTCTTATTAGATATGCCTACATCTTATCTGAAACTGAGGACATTTTTCAATAGGAATAACAATGTTCACAGGGGTTCGAGTAACCTGGTTCCGGGGATGTCCGCTGGGGGCTCTACCACGTCATTCCTGCGCATCCCCGGCGCCATGCAGCTATAAAAACATAGATGCCCGGCGGCACCCTCGGACAGACAAGAAGTTGAGAAGTGAGTCTTTGCGTTGGTTGTGGTCCAGTGGCTGGAGTCATAACGCAGTCAAGTGGCATAGATCGATACTGCACAGAGTTTCGGATCAACTACCGGGGGCGGCACCCTCGGACAGATAAGAAATTGAGAAGTGAGTCATTGCGTTGGTTGTGGTCCAGTGGCTGGAGTCATAGCGCAGTCAAATGGCATAGATCGATACTGCACCGAGTTTCGGACCAACTACCGGGGGCGGCACCCTCGGACAGACAAGAAGTTGAGAAGTGAGTCATTGCGTTGGTTGTAGTCCAGTGGCTGGAGTCATAACGCAGTCAAGTGGCATAGGTCGATACTGCACCGAGTTTCGGACCAACTACCAGGGGCGGCACCCTCGGACAGACAAGAAGTTGAGAAGTGAGTCATTGTGTTGGTTGTGGTCCAGTGGCTGGAGTCATAGCGCAGTCAAATGGCATAGATCGATACTGCACCGAGTTTCGGAGCAACTACCGCGGGCGGCACCCTCGGACAGACAAGAAATTGAGAAGTGAGTCATTGCGTTGGTTGTGGTCCAGTGGCTGGAGTAATAACGCAGTCAAATGGCATAGATCGATACTGCACCGAGTTTCGGACCAACTACCGGGGGCGGCACCCTCGGACAGACAAGAAGTTGAGAAGTGAGTCATTGCGTTGGTTGTAGTCCAGTGGCTCGAGTCATAGCGCAGTAAAATGGCATAGATCGATACTGCACCGAGTTTCGGACCAACTACCGCGGGCGGCACCCTCGGACAGACAAGAAATTGAGAAGTGAGTCATTGCGTTGGTTGTGGTCCAGTGGCTGGAGTAATAACGCAGTCAAATGGCATAGATCGATACTGCACCGAGTTTCGGACCAACTACCGGGGGCGGCACCCTCGGACAGACAAGAAGTTGAGAAGTGAGTCATGGCGTTGGTTGTGGTCCAGTGGCTGGAGTCATAACGCAGTCAAGTGGCATAGATCGATACTGCACCGAGTTTCGGACCAACTACCGGGGGCGGCACCCTCGGACAGACAAGAAGTTGAGAAGTGAGTCATTGCGTTGGTTGTAGTCCAGTGGCTGGAGTCATAACGCAGTCAAATGGCATAGATCGATACTGCACCGAGTTTCGGACTAACTTCCGGGGCGGCACCCTCGGACAGACAAGAAGTTGAGAAGTGAGTCATTGCGTTGGTTGTGGTCCAGTGGCTGGAGTCATAACGCAGTCGAATGGCATAGATCGATACTGCACCGAGTTTCGGACCAACTACCGGGGGTGGCACCCTCGGACAGACAAGAAGTTGAGAAGTGAGTCATTGCGTTGGTTGTGGTCCAGTGGCTGGAGTCATAGCGCAGTCAAATGGCATAGATCGATACTGCACCGAGTTTCGGACCAACTTCTGGGGGCGGCACCCTCGGACAGACAAGAAGTTGAGAAGTGAGTCATTGCGTTGATTGTGGTCCAGTGGCTGGAGTCATAACGCAGTCAAATGGCATAGATCGATACTGCACCGAGTTTCGGGGCACCCTCAGACAGACATCCAACAGATCCTCCATCTGTAGTTCCAGCAGGATCTCACTTATTTCCGATACCTGTTAGTACATTATTATACTCAAATACCCGGTTCTGCAGATGCCAGGTACCGGTCTCGGTTCATCCGGACACGCCTACCAGCTCTACTATGGACTCACATCGTATTTAGTTCGACCCAATCTACTGACATTGCTGTATTAATGATATACCAGAAAATATGAATGATCGGTGCTTCTAGACAACCTATCTTCTATATTACTTCCTCAGCTTTGGTTAAATCGGTGCTACTAGGACGACCTATCTTCTATATTACTTCCTCAGTTTTGGTTAAATCGGTGCTACTAGGACAACCTATCTTCTATATTACTTCCTCAGCTTTGGTTAAATCGGTGCACACGTATGTTTCCGCTCTCCCTCTAAACCTTCAGTCCCTTTATTTGGTGGGTCCTCTACTTCTGTTTTTGCCTTTTTGAGGTTCCTCCAATCTCTGAAATTGAGGGTAACCTCCGCCTCACACGTTAGTTTCCGCTCTCCCTCTAAACCTTCAGTCCCTTTATTCGGTGGGCCCTCTACTTCTGTTTTTGCCTTTTTGAGGTTCCTCCAATCTCTGAAATTGAGGCTACCCTCCGCCTCACACGTTAGTTTCCGCTCTCCCTCTAAACCTTCAGTCCCTTTATTTGGTGGGTCCTCTACTTCTGTTTTTGCCTTTTTGAGGTTCCTCCAATCTCTGAAATTGAGGCTAACCTCCGCCTCACACGTTAGTTTCCGCTCTCCCTCTAAACCTTCAGTCCCTTTATTTGGTGGGCCCTCTACTTCTGTTTTTGCCTTTTTGAGGTTCCTCCAATCTCTGAAATTGAGGCTAACCTCCGCCTCACACGTTAGTTGCCGCTCTCCCTCTAAACCTTCAGTCCCTTTATTAGGTGGGCCCTCTACTTCTGTTTTTGCCTTTTTGAGGTTCCTCTAATCTCTGAAATTGAGGCCACCCTCCGCCTCACACGTTAGTTTCCGCTCTCCCTCTAAACCTTCAGTCCCTTTATTAGGTGGGCCCTCTACTTCTGTTTTTGCCTTTTTGAGGTTCCTCCAATCTCTGAAATTGAGGCTACCCTCCGCCTCACACGTTAGTTGCCGCTCTCCCTCTAAACCTTCAGTCCCTTTATTTGGTGGGCCCTCTACTTCTGTTTTCGCCTTTTTGAGGTTCCTCGAATCTCAGAAATTGAGGCTACCCTCCGCCTCACACGTTAGTTTCCGCTCTCCCTCTAAACCTTCAATTTCTTTATTGGTGGACTCTTTCCTTATTTGAGAGTTCCAGTCCCAGATCCAGGTCGCGACCCGTGATTAGATCAGGAGTCGTGGATATGTGTCCGGGTTTGGAAGTGTAGGACGGATTCTTGTCTGTTAAAAGTGGATTCTGGTCTCGAACCAGGGAGTGGTAGCGTAGAAACATACCTAGGTGTGAATCGGGGTACAGCATCAAGTTCGGAGATCAAAGGACCAGGTGCACAATCAGAATTAAATAAAGCTGGTGCATATAACGTAATTTTCAGGAACGATATCCCACGGGTCATAATTTATATTGTTAATCTACCTTCAAAAAGGGACAATTTAGTAGAATCCCGAGGAAAACCGGGATCGCGTTGCAGCATCCCTGACGCATGATCGAAACTTTTATTAACTCTTAGAAAAAAGGGTTTGTCCTGGGCAGGAAATTATTTCATTGAAATCGTGGATTTCTCTTTAGGTTTGATTTACTGAACAAATTTCTATTCTGAAAAGTCTGTTTAATTCAGGTTTTTTTTTTCAACACGCGTCTATATGCTCGCGTATATTCGCGCGCACATCGAATACATAAAAATTTCGCATCAAAGCCAATGATTCAAAAAATAAAACCTAACTGTTCATTTGGATCATCATACTGAGGCGAATGCAGTTTTTCGATTTAAAATCGGGTGATTTTTACTAGGCAAAAAAGGGGGCAACGTTTACCTCTGAAAGTTCTGCCTCAGGAACACACCGCTTTCCCAGAGAACAATCTTCCTCGTCTTATTTCTGTTACAATTGTTTCTCATACTCCTAATTTATTCTTTAAGAAGGCCGCCATATTGAATCCAGTGTCTGGGACATGTATTACTGGAATGTTTACCCAGAGTGTGTTGCATCTAGTACAGAGCTCCTCTCTAGATAGGAAGGGAGTGAGGAATGTTGGGACAACCCGCTGCAGGTTTGGCAAGCTCCAAGAACAAGGCTGCCAACATACACATGCCACAGCTCACTTCACTTCGTACAAAATGATAGCTTTATGATCGCCAAAATAAATAGGTGGTCAATGAATTACCGACAATGGTTCGCTCAACACTCTACTTCACTTTCACCGATATGGCTGTCCTACTAACATCACTTCTTAATCCTCACAGCCACTCATTCAGCTTCGAGTCGTTAGCCTTACAAATAGGTGGACAATGCATGGTTCGCTCAACACTCTACTTCACTTTCACCGATATGGCTGTCCTACTAACATCACTTCTTGGTCCTCACAGCCACTCATTCAGCTTCGAGTCGTTAGCCTTACAAAAAGGTGGACAATGCATGGTTCGCTCAACACTCTACTTCACTTTCACCGATATGGCTGTCCTACTAACATCACTTCTTAATCCTCATAGCCACTCATTCAGCTTCGAGTCGTTAGCCTTACAAATAGGTGGTCAATGAATTACCGACAATGGTTCGCTCAACACTCTACTTCACTTTCACCGATTGGGCTGTCCTACTAACATCACTTCTTGGTCCTCACAGCCACTCATTCAGTTTCGAGTCGTTAGCCTTACAAAAAGGTGGACAATGCATGGTTCGCTCAACACTCTACTTCACTTTCACCGATTTGGCTGTCCTACTAACATCACTCCTTGGTCCTCACAGCCACTCATTCAGCTTCGAGTCGTTAGCCTTACAAAAAGGTGGAGAATGAATGGTTCGCTCAACACTCTACTTCACTTTCACCGATATGGCTGTCCTAATAACATCACTTCTTAATCCTCACAGCCACTCATTCCGCTTCGAGTCGTTAGCCTTACAAATAGGTGGTCAATGAATTACCGACAATGGTTCACTCAACACTCTACTTCACTTTCACCGATTTGGCTGTCCTACTAACATCACTTCTTGGTCCTCACAGCCACTCATTCAGCTTCGAGTCGTTAGCCTTACAAAAAGGTGGACAATGCATGGTTCGCTCAACACTCTACTTCACTTTCACCGATATGGCTGTCCTACTAACATCACTTCTTGGTCCTCACAGCCACTCATTCAGCTTCGAGTCGTCAGCCTTTACAAATAGGTGGTCAATGAATGGTTCGCTCAACACTCTACTTACTAGCCTCACAAATTTCATCATCCTCACATAGATTAGCAAACTTAAATTGAAAGACAACTTAAAATGTGATAAATGCCAAAAAGCATTCTCAATGAAATATTCCATAAGATGTTAGAGAGTCGAGAAGAAAGCCGATATCTAAAGTGTAGTGAGGAGGCCGCAATGCAGAGGTACAGGAAGGGACTGCAGTGACTCGAGGAACGAGTGTTTGTATTAAGATGGGACAACCTGCGTTCTTCATCACACCAAAATAGTTAAATAGAAAAAATAGTACAAATAAATAATAATAAAAATATTGGCAAAAGGGTAATAAAGAAAAATTTGGTTAAAAAATAAATTGTGTATAAAGAAGGAAAGGACAAGCCTGAGTATGTAGGTTGGGGGAAAAAATGGCGAGAGGCGAAGAAGAAGCGGAATCGGTGTGTGTAGTTTGGAAAAGCGTGGAAGTAGGTCCTGCGGACAATATCATGGAGAAAATTACTGTTGTACGAAGGGTGTGTGGTGAGAAAGATCCTGGAGGAAGTAACTGGAAGAAAATACCCGAGAAGGTGAGGAAGTTTTTGTCTTTCCATGGCCGAGTAGCGAGAAAGGAAGGGAGAAGAGGTCCAGGGAAAAACATGGCTACGCCAAGGATCATTGAAAAATGATGGAAAGCGGGAGGCTGATAGGTAGTTGAAGAAGACATAAATCCACAAATGATGATGCCGTGAGTTTCCAGCAAATTACAAAATATTAAAATCAAATAGTCTCTTTAAATTGATAATATTTAATATTTTACTTAAATATAAATTACACTATAACAAGTTCATAATATGATACCATATTTTAATAAATAAATTCATTTGCACTAACCCACTAACCTTTTGCTAACTTACTTTAAAAGAGAATTGAACTGATGATAACTTGACATTTTTGTGACTTATATATTTTTATTATTTCCATTGCTTTATTTCACAAATCCACTCGATAGAAAAAGAATGCCACCCCCTGTTCTGTACAAGGTAACTCAACTATCTGTTGGTTACTTGAATCGGTAAAGTAAATTGATAGGTTTTTTTTGTTTTTAATAAAAATTAATATCAGAATAACCATTAATTGTTTCATTGGCGCCCAACTGAGTGGCAAATTAGATTGTGTGCGAATAAAGGGAAAGTTAAGATTAAAATTAAAATAAAAAAATTCTGTATATAACGTAGTTCAGTACATTTTAATTTGACTAGAATTAAGAATATTTTATGATCTGTAATATCTTGTTGAATAAGTAGCGTTGTGAAAAGAAAATGGCCGACGAGCAGGAAAATTGTATCATGAGATATGAGGGGGCAAGGTACCAGTCATGTATTTGAAATAGATGAGAGGGGATTAGATACAGGAACAGACAGACGGACGAGTGAGATAATGGGGTCGGGGCCAAAACATGTAGATTTTAGTGAACACGATTCGGGATTTGTAGAAAGGACAGGGAGTTTTGAAAATAGTCCAATAGTATCAATTCCATTTACCAGTCGGAACAGTTATTGGGATTTTTGAATTGAGCCCCCTCCCCTCAGCAGATATCGCTGAAATTTGACTGGTTATGTCCTCAGTGGATTTTAATTTTAAATACGAAGTTTGATGTTGATACATTCATTACATCGGCAGTTATTGGGATTATGGAACTGAGCCCCCACCCCGGAACTCCCCCCTCCCCTCAGCCGATATCGCTGAAATTTGACTGGGTATGTCCGCAGTGGATGTTAATTTTAAATACGAAATTTGATGTTGATACATTCATTACATCGGCAGTTATTGCGATTTTAGAATTGGGGTTCTCTTATCTTTCCGTTCTCTTCGACCGACTTGCATAATCTATATTAGTAACGCTGAAACGGCGTTTGTGTGTTCCAGCATCACGTCCAAACGGCTGGACGGATTTCCATAAAACTTCACATGTAGCATCCTTTCGAGCCCGATTGAATAATAGGCTATGTGGCGTCCCAACATTTGGAACGGGAGGGGGGGTTGTAAGGGGGGGGGCTAAGCATAAAATAGTGCTAACTCATTAACTAATAGTCGGATTATCATAAAATTTCACATGTAGTATTCTTTATTAGGCTTCCCTTTTTCCCCGACGATTCGGCGATGGTGTCGTGGCCTCCACCGGAGGTCGGCCACCAAAAAAAAAAAAAAAAAAAAGTAATATTCATAAAAGACAATTGAAAAATAGGGTGTGTGGCGTCCCAAAATATTGAACGGGAGAGGGGGTACTAGCTGTGGGGTCCGCCGTTGCAAGGCACATACTAGCTGAGATGCCCAGTGGTCCTAACTACGTACTAGCTGTGGGGTCCGCCGTTGTAAGGCACATACTAGCTGAGATGCCCAGTGGTCCTAACTACGTAATAGCTGTGGGCTCCACAATAACACAATAACTATAGTAATGAACATAGCAACATGAAATTTCATATTTAAATTCAAAACCACATACGCAATGCACCTATTAATTTTCCGCGAAATCGGTTAAAGGGAAGGGGGGTATCAGAGAAGGGGGCTCGACTTACATAAAGAGGCAACTGCCGATGTAATTAATTTATCGACACAAAATTTAGTATCAGGATTCAGAAAGGACTATGCAATTCAAATATTGCCCAAATGAGATTGGTTTTGGAGGTAGAGCGAAAACGTAATTGATTAATTCGTGGTGGGGTAGTACATTGTCGGTGATTCACCGGCGACTTTTTTTGTTTTTTGTTTAGGTCTGGTGGAAGAGGACCCATGTTGTACACCATCAACGTCATTCATTACAAGACGTTACAGGATCGGTTATCAGGACCATTGGCTGGCACACTTCCTGACCCTGAATACAACCATGTTCCATGGATAATCCCCAAAAATATCTTCAAACCTTTCTTTCTATTTTCTTATTAACTTTTTATCTTCTATTCCAACATTACGATAAAAAGACGACGATGGATCTCCGGCAAAGTACTTCCCCAGAGCGAATTATTCAATTAACTTTTCATTTCCCTTCCAAAATCAGTCGACCGTTTGTGCTAATATTCAACAGTTGACTTACGTAGGGGCTCCTTAATCCTCATACTAAATTTAATATCGATAAATTCATTACTCTGGCAGTTATTAGGGTTTTTGAATTGAGCCCCCTCCCCGGAACGGAAAGCAGTCCGCCGTTGAAGGACTATATACCGTATTCCATATGAATAATTGAAAATTATAACATCATGAATGTACTGTCGAAGAATTGAATAGCATTCGAACGAGAGATATTAGGAGAAAAGTCAAAGTTCCCCGGGCAACGCCGGGTATTACCGCTAGTTAAATAATAAAATAGAAAGCAGTACAAAGGAGATTATCGAATGGGTTGGTTGTGAGTTAGGGTTAACGAATTAGGTACATAACAGAGGAAAAATCAGAAAGCGCTACGTCAAGTAGGATGTTGAACTTAAAAATATCAAAAGGAATAATAAAAATGTCGATGGAATTAAAGAAAAGTGGGTAAGGGGGCCAAGTTGAGTTATTTTGAAAATGGCCCTGGAATCGCTCTTTTGAGATTAAACACATTACGGAAAATTCCGAAATTTGCCAATTTATCCAAAGAAAAATTAAAAATAGGCCAACCTCAAAATTCAAATTTAAAAAATTTAATTATAAGGTGATTTTTAAAAGAAAATTTAGCCCTATTTTCAAATTAAATTTTGGTAACCTCAAATTTAGAAAAAGTAATGATAAAATAAAATGTAGCTGGATGTTAAAATCAAATAATGGGAGGATCGGATTTCGAAAAACATGCAAACTAACAAAAACGAGTCAAATCGGTAGAGCATAAGTTTAAAGTAGTATTGCTATTCAATTGTATAGAAGACATTCCAAAACTGAAGAGAATAAAAAAAAGTTTCCGTAAATAAAGCCAAGTGGATTAGTCAATGATAACAAGGAACTTTTTTAATTAGATTTTGAAATACGATTTATGGTTGTGGCTTGTATCTTTTAAATGTATATTTCTTAAATAATAATAAAATAAAATAAAATTTTAAATTAATAGTAATCAGTTAACAAATAAATTTTTTTTTTACGAAGTATCAAATAATAGTTTATGTTGTGTGTTTCTCACCTTGGAAATAAAGAGTAAAAAGTAGTAAACTGAGAAGTCGAAAAAATTTGAAATGTAAAAATTAAAGTACCTATAATAAAAAGAATTGCACGTAATAAAAAAAATAATTAAAAAAATGACTATTACTACTAACTATTAAATGTAAAAAAAAAAGAAAGTTGGAGAATTTTACTTCAGTTGAGTAATCCAAAGTCACTGTGGTAAAGGAAAAGCACAAATTTCACTTAGTCAGCACATTGAGGAGAAATGGATGGTTGTTTAGATGATATGAGACGTTAGAGTGGAGAGACGTATTGCAACTAATGGGGTCCTTTGGCACAGACAGGTAGTACACACTTGAAATACTAAATAAAGAAAATAAACAATGAATAAGTTCTGACCTGATGACCAATTATAGCTAAAAATGTAAAACACATAAACGAATAAAAATCTTTAATGCCGTATCACGCTCAGTGCTGTGCTATGGGGCTCAAATCTGGGGATATCGGATGCACGGTAATATTGAAAGAACCTTTAATGCCGTATCACGCTCAGTGCTGTGCTATGGGGCTCAAATCTGGGGATATCGGATGCACGGTAATATTGAAAGAACCTTTAATGCCGTATCACGCTCAGTGCTGTGCTATGGGGCTCAACTCTGGGGATATCGGATGCACAGTAATATTGAAAGAACCTTTAATGCCGTATCACGCTCAGTGCTGTGCTATGGGGCTCAAATCTGGGGATATCGGATGCACAGTAATATTGAAAGAACCTTTAATGCCGTATCACGCTCAGTGCTGTGCTATGGGGCTCAACTCTGGGGATATCGGATGCACAGTAATATTGAAAGAACCTTTAATGCCGTATCACGCTCAGTGCTGTGCTATGGGGCTCAAATCTGGGGATATCGGATGCACAGTAATATTGAAAGAACCTTTAATGCCGTATCACGCTCAGTGCTGTGCTATGGGGCTCAAATCTGGGGATATCGGATGCACGGTAATATTGGAAGAACCTTTAATGCCGTATCACGCTCAGTGCTGTGCTATGGGGCTCAAATCTGGGGATATCGGATGCACAGTATTATTGAAAGAACCTTTAATGCCGTATCACGCTCAGTGCTGTGCTATGGGGCTCAAATCTGGGGATATCGGATGCACGGTAATATTGAAAGAACCTTTAATGCCGTATCACGCTCAGTGCTGTGCTATGGGGCTCAAATCTGGGGATATCGGATGCACAGTAATATTGAAAGAACCTTTAATGCCGTATCACGCTCAGTGCTGTGCTATGGGGCTCAAATCTGGGGATATCGGATGCACAGTAATATTGAAAGAACCTTTAATGCCGTATCACGCTCAGTGCTGTGCTATGGGGCTCAAATCTGGGGATATCGGATGAACAGTAATATTGAAAGAACCTTTAATGCCGTATCACGCTCAGTGCTGTGCTATGGGGCTCAAATCTGGGGATACCGGATGCACGGTAATATTGAAAGAACCTTTAATGCCGTATCACGCTCAGTGCTGTGCTATGGGGCTCAAATCTGGGGATATCGGATGCACGGTAATATTGAAAGAACCTTTAATGCCGTATCACGCTCAGTGCTGTGCTATGGGGCTCAAATCTGGGGATATCGGATGCAAAGTAATATTGAAAGAACCTTTATTAATGCCGTATCACGCTCAGTGCTGTGCTATGGGGCTCAACTCTGGGGATATCGGATGCACAGTAATATTGAAAGAACCTTTAATGCCGTATCACGCTCAGTGCTGTGCTATGGGGCTCAACTCTGGGGATATCGGATGCACAGTAATATTGAAAGAACCTTTAATGCCGTATCACGCTCAGTGATGTGCTATGGGGCTCAACTCTGGGGATATCGGATGCACAGTAATATTGAAAGAACCTTTAATGCCGTATCACGCTCAGTGCTGTGCTATGGGGCTCAACTCTGGGGATATCGGATGCACAGTAATATTGAAAGAACCTTTAATGCCGTATCACGCTCAGTGCTGTGCTATGGGGCTCAAATCTGGGGATATCGGATGCACGGTAATATTGGAAGAACCTTTAATGCCGTATCACGCTCAGTGCTGTGCTATGGGGCTCAAATCTGGGGATATCGGATGCACGGTAATATTGAAAGAACCTTTAATGCCGTATCACGCTCAGTGCTGTGCTATGGGGCTCAAATCTGGGGATATCGGATGCACGGTAATATTGAAAGAACCTTTAATGCCGTATCACGCTCAGTGCTGTGCTATGGGGCTCAAATCTGGGGATATCGGATGCACAGTAATATTGAAAGAACCTTTAATGCCGTATCACGCTCAGTGCTGTGCTATGGGGCTCAAATCTGGGGATATCGGATGCACAGTAATATTGAAAGAACCTTTAATGCCGTATCACGCTCAGTGCTGTGCTATGGGGCTCAAATCTGGGGATATCGGATGAACAGTAATATTGAAAGAACCTTTAATGCCGTATCACGCTCAGTGCTGTGCTATGGGGCTCAAATCTGGGGATATCGGATGCACAGTAATATTGAAAGAACCTTTAATGCCGTATCACGCTCAGTGCTGTGCTATGGGGCTCAAATCTGGGGATATCGGATGCACGGTAATATTGGAAGAACCTTTAATGCCGTATCACGCTCAGTGCTGTGCTATGGGGCTCAAATCTGGGGATATCGGATGCACGGTAATATTGAAAGAACCTTTAATGCCGTATCACGCTCAGTGCTGTGCTATGGGGCTCAAATCTGGGGATATCGGATGCACGGTAATATTGAAAGAACCTTTAATGCCGTATCACGCTCAGTGCTGTGCTATGGGGCTCAAATCTGGGGATATCGGATGCACAGTAATATTGAAAGAACCTTTAATGCCGTATCACGCTCAGTGCTGTGCTATGGGGCTCAACTCTGGGGATATCGGATGCACGGTAATATTGAAAGAACCTTTAATGCCGTATCACGCTCAGTGCTGTGCTATGGGGCTCAAATCTGGGGATATCGGATGCACAGTAATATTGAAAGAACCTTAAATGCCGTATCACGCTCAGTGCTGTGCTATGGGGCTCAACTCTGGGGATATCGGATGCACAGTAATATTGAAAGAACCTTTAATGCCGTATCACGCTCAGTGCTGTGCTATGGGGCTCAACTCTGGGGATATCGGATGCACAGTAATATTGAAAGAACCTTTAATGCCGTATCACGCTCAGTGCTGTGCTATGGGGCTCAAATCTGGGGATATCGGATGCACAGTAATATTGAAAGAACCTTTAATGCCGTATCACGCTCAGTGCTGTGCTATGGGGCTCAACTCTGGGGATATCGGATGCACAGTAATATTTAAAGAACCTTTAATGCCGTATCACGCTCAGTGCTGTGCTATGGGGCTCAACTCTGGGGATATCGGATGCACAGTAATATTGAAAGAACCTTTAATGCCGTATCACGCTCAGTGCTGTGCTATGGGGCTCAACTCTGGGGATATCGGATGCACAGTAATATTGAAAGAACCTTTAATGCCGTATCACGCTCAGTGCTGTGCTATGGGGCTCAAATCTGGGGATATCGGATGCACAGTAATATTGAAAGAACCTTTAATGCCGTATCACGCTCAGTGCTGTGCTATGGGGCTCAACTCTGGGGATATCGGGTGCACAGTAATATTGAAAGAACCTTTAATGCCGTATCACGCTCAGTGCTGTGCTATGGGGCTCAACTCTGGGGATATCGGATGCACAGTAATATTGAAAGAACCTTTAATGCCGTATCACGCTCAGTGCTGTGCTATGGGGCTCAAATCTGGGAATATCGGATGCACAGTAATATTGAAAGAACCTTTAATGCCGTATCACGCTCAGTGCTGTGCTATGGGGCTCAACTCTGGGGATATCGGATGCACAGTAATATTGAAAGAACCTTTAATGCCGTATCACGCTCAGTGCTGTGCTATGGGGCTCAAATCTGGGGATATCGGATGCACAGTAATATTGAAAGAACCTTTAATGCCGTATCACGCTCAGTGCTGTGCTATGGGGCTCAAATCTGGGGATATCGGATGCACATTAATATTGAAAGAACCTTTAATGCCGTATCACGCTCAGTGCTGTGCTATGGGGCTCAAATCTGGGGATATCGGATGCACAGTAATATTGAAAGAACCTTTAATGCCGTATCACGCTCAGTGCTGTGCTATGGGGCTCAAATCTGGGGATATCGGATGCACAGTAATATTGAAAGAACCTTTAATGCCGTATCACGCTCAGTGCTGTGCTATGGGGCTCAAATCTGGGGATATCGGATGCACAGTAATATTGAAAGAACCTTTAATGCCGTATCACGCTCAGTGCTGTGCTATGGGGCTCAACTCTGGGGATATCGGATGCACAGTAATATTGAAAGAACCTTTAATGCCGTATCACGCTCAGTGCTGTGCTATGGGGCTCAACTCTGGGGATATCGGATGCACAGTAATATTGAAAGAACCTTTAATGCCGTATCACGCTCAGTGCTGTGCTATGGGGCTCAAATCTGGGGATATCGGATGCACAGTAATATTGAAAGAACCTTTAATGCCGTATCACGCTCAGTGCTGTGCTATGGGGCTCAACTCTGGGGATATCGGATGCACAGTAATATTGAAAGAACCTTTAATGCCGTATCACGCTCAGTGCTGTGCTATGGGGCTCAAATCTGGGGATATCGGATGCACAGTAATATTGAAAGAACTTTTAATGCCGTATCACGCTCAGTGCTGTGCTATGGGGCTCAAATCTGGGGATATCGGATGCACAGTAATATTGAAAGAACCTTTAATGCCGTATCACGCTCAGTGCTGTGCTATGGGGCTCAAATCTGGGGATATCGGATGCACAGTAATATTGAAAGAACCTTTAATGCCGTATCATGCTCAGTGCTGTGCTATGGGGCTCAAATCTGGGGATATCGGATGCACAGTAATATTGAAAGAACCTTTAATGCCGTATCACGCTCAGTGCTGTGCTATGGGGCTCAAATCTGGGGATATCGGATGCACAGTAATATTGAAAGAACCTTTAATGCCGTATCACGCTCAGTGCTGTGCTATGGGGCTCAAATCTGGGGATATCGGATGCACGGTAATATTGAAAGAACCTTTAATGCCGTATCACGCTCAGTGCTGTGCTATGGGGCTCAAATCTGGGGATATCGGATGCACAGTAATATTGAAAGAACCTTTAATGCCGTATCACGCTCAGTGCTGTGCTATGGGGCTCAAATCTGGGGATATCGGATGCACAGTAATATTGAAAGAACCTTTAATGCCGTATCACGCTCAGTGCTGTGCTATGGGGCTCAAATCTGGGGATATCGGATGCACAGTAATATTGAAAGAACCTTTAATGCCGTATCACGCTCAGTGCTGTGCTATGGGGCTCAAATCTGGGGATATCGGATGCACAGTAATATTGAAAGAACCTTTAATGCCGTATCACGCTCAGTGCTGTGCTATGGGGCTCAAATCTGGGGATATCGGATGCACGGTAATATTGAAAGAACCTTCAAATTATTTATTACAAAATGTTTAAAGCTGGCCAGAAACAGAGCAGATTTCTACTTATATTTAGAATCTGATTTAATGCCTGTTTTCTTGTTTACATTGAAATTACATTTACATTTTATAAAGTTATCTTTAAATCTCCCATCTTATAGATATATAAACATTGTTACGAGGAATGTCATCGATAAAAAGTTATTTTGGTATAACGAAGTGCAATCTATTAGTAACAACTGTAATGTTAATATAACTGACTTTTTGGATGGCAGAATAAAAGGGAATGATATTGTAAATAAAGTAAGGGATACATTTATTAATGAATATAAATTAAAATCAATAAATAGTAGCATACTTTATATAAACAGTTAGTTACAGATAATAAAGTTATTTTCTCGGAGATGGATGCGAATTCGATAAGCTGGGTGCTGAAGGTACGAGGTGAACTCCTTTATTTAAATAAATATTCTTACACTAAGGAGGTCAAGCTTTGCTCCATGTGTAATAACAAGCAAGATGAAGATGTGTTTCACTTTATTGCCGTATGCCCCATCTTAAGGGAATTTCGTCTTATCTATTTGGTGAAGCAGAGTTGAGCTATGTTCAGTTTATTGAATATGTAAATGGACGAAATTACAAAACTTTAATTAACTATTGCAAAGCCGCCTGGAATTATAGATTTGAGCTGGTTTCAGAGTTTAATTATTAGTGATATATAAACAGCAAGATGTTTTTTATTTTAATTTTTTGTTAGTTTTTTTAAAGGATCATTTAAGTTAATTTTGTAAATTACTGCATTTGTATTTGTATTTGAATTTTTTTTTTTTTACGTCACTTTTATATTTGTGTGAGTAGAAATAGAAGAGATAACCCCTCAGACGGTCAATTTGACCAAGAGTATTGTCGGTCAATATTATTAATGTAATGTATAGCTAAAAATGTTATCTAATTAGATTCTCGATGTAATTTTGAATTGGTGATGTAGAGAGAATTTATTTAAGTTCTGTGTTATATTGTTTAAAAAAATTTTAAAAAATCATTATGTGAACTTGTAGTATGTCTATCTATTTAGCAAGAAATTTTAGTGTATTTAATTTATTATTACATGGTTTATTGCATGGTGTGATACATTTAAAAAAAAAAGACGAAACTATTCATCCTATTTTTAAAATTAAATATGGGTTGAATTCAAAATTGTTTTATATTATCTGCACTTAGTTTTTTCGGTAAATATAATACAAAACATTGTTTATTAGAAGTTTTAAATAAGGGGCATTATAACAAAAAAAAATCGATGAACTCTGTTTATGAATGTAAACCAAAATAAGATGATTTGTGTGGCTTTAAGAAGGAGATACACCTCTCTATATTCTGTCTCACACGGCGCACAGTGGGGCGAATGACCATTTTAGGTGGACAAAAGTCAAGTCAAAAATTTAAGATTTCCCGCCTTAGACATTGTTGTCGGAAGGTGAGTGGCTCCGAAAATGTAAATATTTACCTTATAATGAAAATAAATACTGCATAGAGATGGAACAAATCAAGTATACACGATTGAACAAGTGTTGTCATTCTACTAGAATAAGACGCGAATTTATTAGTCTGACTGCAATAATATCAGTTCGATCATTGTTTGAGCTATATTCATTATTTTTGAAATATTGTCTATTCCACTAAAGATATATATTCATATATAACTACCGGTTTCGGCTTTATACCATCGTCAGGTCTAGTTATGAACTAAGTCAGTTTGCAGAGAGCGACCCTTCAAATACATCTCAGGTCAAAGGGTGCTATTAGAACTTGGGAGTCCCCCGGCTGTACCGTTAGCTAACTCATGAAATATTTCTTAACAAAACCTAGTTCTAAATTTACATAAAACAATGTCACTAGACTAATACATGGAAAAATAACAAATAAATAAGTACAAATACAAGTAAATAATAAAAAATAGAAATAAAATTAATAATAATGTTAAGATTTAGATAACTTGAAACATATATGGAACCAAATATTAATAACAGATAATACAAACATATATGTGGAAACAGAACTGGTTTAGGGTGTTAACAAAGGGGAATAGTTGAAATAAATTTGGTCATTCATACAAATGTTCCTTTTGTTAGCTTTATTTATTTCTAATTGTTCTAAGCTATTAAGTAGCCTGCTTTTTGGGCAATAATGGAGATATTTGATGCCTGTAGATGGGTCGAAAGTGTGGCAATTGTCAATTATGTGGGTCGCGAATGTAGAACGGTTTCCTCGGTTCTTTATTTCGGTTGTGTGTTCTTTAATTCTTTCCCTAAAACGACGTCCTGTCTGTCCAATGTATAATTGACTGCACGTCGCACACTCTAGACTATAAACTCCGCTTTTATTTTCAATATCTGTTTTGTCCCTACCTCTCTCTAGGCACTGGCTTATGGGATTGATAGTTTTAAACCCGATATTGAAACCTTCTTTTTTCAACTCTTTACCTATTTTTTCTGAAATTTTTCCGTGGTAAGTTAAGCTGACCCATTTATTATAAACTTTATTTTGTGTTTCTAATTTGGTCAGTTTGTTCCTAAAATTATGATTTTTGACCTTCTTTTCAATTTTATTTATTGTTTTTTGTGGGTAGCTATTGTTTTTGGCTATTTCCTTAATAATCTTAAGTTCTTTATCTTTTGATTGTTGGGTCATTGGAATTGAGTAGGCTCTGTGGAACATGGAATAAAAGGCCGCGTATTTGTAACTGGAAGGACAGTTAGAAGATGGGTGTATTACCGTGTCTGTTGTAGTCGGTTTTCTGTGAATGCTAAATTCGAATTTCTTGTTATTAATTTTGATCTCCAAGTCCAGAAAATTTATGGTTTGACCTCCTATTTCCAACGTGAATTTTATTTTGTTATGGACTTTGTTGACAAAGTCAAAAAATAAGTTAATTTGTCGTTCTGTTCCGTTAAAAAGAATCAAAATATCGTCCACGTACCGCTTCCAAAACATGATATTACTGATAAATGGAGACTTCTCTAGAATTTCCCTCTCAATTCTATCCATAAATATATCAGCTAACAGGGGAGACAGGCTGGACCCCATCGCTAGCCCCTCTTTCTGTTTATATAATTCACTATTGAAGATGAAATAATTTTGTTCTACGCACGGTTCTGAAAGGTTACAAAGTTCTATTTTTTCAAAAATGGACCTATTTGAGTTGTTTATTAGGCCCCTAACTAACTCTAGACATTCGGTTACGGTTACGGGGACATTCGTAAAGAGGTTAATGTCTTTTGTATCATATTTTGATACCTGCAGAATCCAATCAGTTTGTACATATCTTGTTTATCTCCTTGAAGCAAGGGTTTTACCTTTTTCTTATTCATGTAAAGTGGTTTTATTTTCTTCAACGACTTACTAAAGAGTAAACTATCTATTTAAATGAAGTGCTATTTTCATGTTGCGTCTATTATTTGATCTTACTGTTTTCCACCCATAATGTATCGATCTGTCTCAGCTCCATCCAATATTGAGCTAGTTTCACTAATCTAGTCGCTCAGAGGATTAAGTAACATTTCGAACCATAGGCCATATTAAACCTTATGATTAGCGGTTTTTTCAAATTATTTTTGCCGTTTGGGTTTAAAAACGTTCAATTGCGTGCTATTGATTGTACATAGTCTCATTTTATGTGGAATTTCATTGGCTGTAATTTTTGTTTCTGAAAGTTTTTGATACAATGAATCCTCTTCTTGTAATTTTGAAAAGAAGGTGAGGGTTTTTGATGTATTTCAGCAAAAACTCAATCAAGGGTTCATTTGTGAACCGTCATATGGGGTATATTCGTAATCAGCGTGTCATTTCCAGTAAGAATACAAGGTTTCAGAATTTTGTCCACCTAGATTGGGCATTCGCCCCACTGTGCGGCGTCTAGTATAGCATCATTACTAATATAAAACGCAAAATCATGGATTTGTTCAAATTAGCGAATTTTCATATTTATTTAAACATTTCCATTTTCCACAACCTAAGCCAGATGTTCGTGTAGTTAACTCGTGGTCCACATTTCGAGTATGCCAAGTAGAATATTGGGGTTTATGGGATAGTCTACAGGTAGAATATTTGGAATGTAGCTGGCTGGTAGAAGCGGCCAGGACAGGCCTTCATTCCTGTTCAGATGACATCCTGTATCTGTTTGTTTACATTGACAACATCAATGTTTACTTTCTACGTCATTTGACTCTATTACTTCGATAAATATGCTATATTACTGATACAATCGATAAAGAGAATTAAATATCGACCAAGTTGGTGTGGTCATGACCTACGGAAATACCTGGATAATTAATCAAATCAATACGCTATGTACGTCTCATCTGTTGTTCTGAATAAAGCGCATAATGGGAAACCGGGCAGCCATAGTACTTCTACTCTGAGACACCAAGTTTCATTCAAATATATCTTGTTTTCTGTCTCCGATCAAGTTGGTTATCTTGGGTTATCATCTAGACCAATTTGTAGGTCAATTTGTCGACTGAGAGCTAACCACGGTATTTGTGGATGGTATCTTCACAGAATAGGTCTGACCGAAACCTCCAAGTGTAGGCATTGTGACGAGGTCGAGACTCTGGAGCACATGGTTATGAGTTGTAGCAAATACCAAATAGAACGATTAACAATGTTATCCACTGTAGAGAAATTGGTAACACAGCCTTTTTGCTACACCACATTATTGGCATCAAACAATACTGAGATATATGGTAGAATTGTGCAGTTTTTAGGGTCGGTGAATGCAAAAGTCTAAATTTAATATTACATAGACTGGCTATGGTGAAAAGCTAAGGCCAAGAAAAGTAGAAAAAAAAAAAAATCTAGACCAAAGACTGACATAGGATCCCCCCCCCCCCCCCCCCCCCCCCAGACATTTAAGCTATTTAACATCACGCAGATCCCGACTCTTTACAATTCAAAGACCAAAACCTACGGTGAAGGCCACAACACCTGTTCGCCGAATTGTCTAGGAAAAGAGGGCGTAACCAACCCAAAGTCCTAAGAATAATTGTGGATGCACCCTTCTATCTTTCTAATCTCACCCTCTGTAATGACCTTGATCTCATCACTTCCGGTTTCTATTCCTTCTATCTTTCTAATCTCACCCTCTGTAATGACCTTGATCTCATCACTTCCGGCTTCCTACTTATCCATTCAAAACTTTCCTTCCATGAAAATCTATTTGACCAATCCCTGTCATCCCATTCCCATCCCAACAGAAAGTGGCGGTGCTGGCCGAGAGACCTGTCATGACAAACAGAAAAAGTTCAAACACGATGGTCGAACTATGGTACTCCAAGAAGGATCTGAACTACCAACTGTCTAAAAGCTGTTTATAAATGTATATTGTTTGAAAAGTATTTCAATGATTTGTTGTTTTTATGATAAAAATATCAACATTTAGGACAGGTTAGGACTATTATCAACATTTAGGACAGGTTAGGACTATTATCAACATTTAGGACAGGTTAGGACTATTATCAACATTTAGGACAGGTTAGGACTATTATCAACATTTAGGACAGGTTAGGACTATTATCAACATTTAGGACAGGTTAGGACTATTATCAACATTTAGGACAGGTTAGGACTATTATCAACATTTAGGACAGGTTAGGACTATTATCAACATGAATTAATTTGTTTACCACATCGTCGTTGGAAGCACATTCACAGAAGACATTGGTAATGTTGGGGGCTGGGGTCTCAGGAAGAACTCGGACGAACTCCACACCAACACCGTGCTGCAACAGAGACAGAACACAGGAAACATTAGACATCATAGAAAAATAATAGGCGACAAGTTCACTTTGTAATGAACCATGATATTAAGCCTGCATTAAAACGATGATATTAAACAGACAACTAACACCAGGCTTGCCCTTTAAACGTTAGTTTTAGTACCTAAATAGTGTTTTAAACAAACAGAGAGCATGTTATTTGCAGTGAATTTCATTTTAAAAATTATTTTTACAATAATATTACTTATATAATTTTTTTATTTATTTAAATTACTAGCAGTAATACCCGGCGTTGCCCAGGGAACTTTGACTTTTCTCCTAATATCTCTCGTTCGAATCCTATTCAATTTTTCAACAGTAAATTCATGATGTTATAATTTTCAATCCCAGCTAGTATTTTTTAGGACCCCTGCACCATAGCTAGTACGCGCCATGCAACGGCGGAAACCACAGCTAGTGAATAGCCAGTAGCCAGTGCGTACTTAAGAACGCTTGTGACCACAAATGTGCGGACCCCACAGCTAGTACGTAGTTAGAAACGCTGGGCATCACAGCTAGTATGTACCTTGCAACGGCGGGCTCCACAGCTAGTATGTAGTTAGGAACGCTGGACACCACAGCCAGTATGTACCTTTCAACGGCGGACCCCACAGCTAGAACGTAGTTAGGAACGCTGGGCGTGGTACGTAGTTACTACTACTACTTGTGAAATTTCAGGAGAATCCGATTACCTTTAATGAGTCAGTATTCTTTTTATGGTTAGCGCCCCCCCCCCCTCCGTTCAAATTTTTTTATGTCACATAGTGTATTTATCTATTTCGCCTTTAAAAATACTACATGTGAATTTCCATGACAATTCGATCATCTGTTAATGACCGATCAATATATTTATATTTAGGCCTACCCCCACAACTCCCCTCACGTTCACGATTTTGTGACGTCACACACCCTATTTTTTTATTTGACCTTTAAGAATACTACATATGAAATTCCATGACCATCCAATCATCCGTTAATGAGTTAGCACTATCTTTATATTTAGGCCTTTCCCCACAACCCCCCCTCCGTTTTCAAAATTTTGAGATTTCACATAGCGCATTTTTCAATTTGCCCTCTACGAATACTACATATGCAATTCCATGACAATCCGATCATTCGTTAAAGACTTAGCACTATCTTTATATTTAGGCCTACCCCCACAACCCCCCTCCTGTTCAAAATTTTGAAATGTCACATAGCTTATTTTTCAATTTGGCCTTTAAGAAAACTACATATAAACTTCCATGACAATATGAGCATCCGTTAATGACAACACTATCTTTATATTTAGGCCTACCCCCACAACCCCCCTCCCGTTCAAAATTTTGAAGTGTCACATAGCGTATTTTTCAATTTGCTTTCTAAGAATACTACATATGAAATTCCATGACAATCCGATCATCCGTTAATGACAGCACTATCTTTATATTTAGGCCTACCCCCACAACCCCCCCTCCCGTTCAAAATTTGGAAATGTCACTTAGCCTATTTTTTAACTTGGATTTTAAGAATACTACATGTGAAATTTCATGATAATCCGTCCATCCGTTAATGCGCTAGAGCAATTTTTGTGCTTAGGCCCCCCCCCCCCCTCCAGTTGACCGCTAGGAACTCTCTTCATAAGAACCTTCCTCGGACTTCAACGAATATTTGAAAAAAAAAATTAGCCGAATTGGTCCAGCCGTTCTCGAATTTTGCGCTTAGGAAAATTAGCCAGTCATTTTTATTATATAGATTATCTCGCGAAATAATAATTTAAATAAGTAAAAAATAAAAATCATAAAGAAATTAGGGTTAATTGCTCACTTTTTGTTTTTAGAATTAACGGATTTGGATATATTCCCGCACGCTAAAATATTATATTTTTTCAGATACGACTCATGAATATACCGTCTAGAAAATGTCTTCATTGGAAGGACTCTTAAGGGCAAACATAGTTCTTGCATTAGTGTTGTTGTTGTTAAAGGTAGAGAAGTGACTTTTTCCGAAATGTCAGGAGGGGGGTGTAAAGATCATCATATAGAGTGGACAACACTGTAAACAGGGGGAGGGTGAATGGGGGGGGGGGGGGGGGGGGGGGGGGGGGGGGGGGGGGGGTCAACTTATGGATCACGTCTCTCATGTTACCATCAATACTATAAACGGGGGGGGGGGGGGGGGGGGGGGGTCAACTTATGGATCACGTCTCTCATGTTACCATCAATACTATAAACGGGGGGGGGGGGGGGGAGGGGGGGGGGGGGGGTCAACTTATGGAACACGCACACAGCAATATATAAAAAGGGCCCCAAGGGCAGATCGACGGTTCATTGGGTCGTCGAGGTGGTCCCAGAGACGAGGAGGGCTCTCATCAGCGCCGGAAGGATCACCCTAGGGTGGTACTCATGTAGAGTCCGGGACTGCCTGGATGTCTCGCAGTGCTGGCGCTGCCAGGTCTTTGGCCACGTCGAAAAGTCGTGCAACCGACCCAGGGTGTGCGCAAGGTGTTCGGAGGAAGGGCACGACAGGGCCAGTTGTCCGAATAAGTCTAAGCCGCCGAAGTGTAGTAACTGAGGCACACGGGGCTCCCGCGTCGCTCACCAGGCGGACAGCGAGACCTGCCCTTCATATATCCGTGCGTTAGAGTCGTTGGCCTCACGCACTGATTATGGCGAATAGGATGCGCGGGGGCCTCCGTTTGTGGCAGCACAACATGAATAGGCGCATGATTGTGGCTGATGAGGTGCGTCAACTAGTGTCATCGGAGGGCGTCCAGGTGCTAGCTCTCCAGGAACCCTACTGCGTTAGAGGCAGCGTGGCAGGCCTAGGTACTGGCCACAAAATTATTACTGGCGCACGGAGCGACGAACGGCCAATGGCCGCAATCGTCGTGACCGGCCCCCAGGTGGATGTGATGGCGCTCCACCATCTCTCCACCAGCCATATAGTTGTGGCCTGTATCAGGCAAGCCAACGCAAGCTGCTACGTGATCAGCGGATACTTCCCGCCGTCTGAGAACATAGAACGACAGCTGGGCCACCTGGACCTAGTGCTGGACTCCCTCTCGGGGCGCAATGTCATAGTTCTGGCGGACGTCAACTCCTGGTCAGTCTCCTGGGGATCGGTTCGCACCGCCCGCCGGGACGACAGGCTATTGGATTTGATCGCCCGCCATGACCTGTGCATAGTCAATGACCCACTTTCTCCGCCCACATTCCACGGTTCCAATAGAGTGTCCCATGTTGACGTCACGCTGGTGTCGAGCGGACTATTCCGGGCTGTGGGCAGCTGGAGCGTCCGAGAGATCACATCTAGCGACCATAGTGTACTGGATGTTCTGCTGTTTGACGCCCATCTTCCCGCAGTCCGGCCTAGAGACCCGCGCTTTGCTACCCGCAAGGCCATCTCCGACGCTTTCGTGACCGCCGTTGCCGCCTACTCCTGCGACGATCAGTGGGAGGGTCTCAGGAGTTCTGAACCGGTTGGCCAGATTGAGGATGGGGTCGACAGGCTCAGTAGTATACTACTTCGAGCTGCCGATGAGACCATCCCCAAGAAGGTAAACCGGATCAGGAAGGTACCCTGGTGGAGTGAGGACCTTACCCTCGCCAAGAAGGCTGTATATCGTGCCAGGAGGAGGTTTCAGCGGTGCCAAAACCAAAACCCACTCCAGAGGGTAATACGGAGGGAGGAGTACCGGCAGCTTAGCAAGGCTTATGGTAGAAGAGTCGAGGCCGCGAAGAAGGAGAGCTGGAGGAAGTTCGTTGAAGACGAGAGCAGCAAAAACCCGTGGGGAATCCCTTACCGTGTCGCCGCCGGGAGGCTAAGGCCGGTCGCCCCGGTGGCCTCCATCAGGGTTGGCAACCAGTATGCCATATCCCTGGAGGAGGCTGGCGGGATGTACTTGAGGGAGGCCTTCCCGGAGGACGACCCGGCGGAGGATTCACCCAGCCAACGAGACATCAGGAACGCTGCCCGTACTTGGCCGGATACGGGGAACGCACCTGATTGGGACGAGATTGACCTGAGCTTGGCGGTTGGGAGGCAGAAGAGTGGCGGCGCCCCTGGGAGCGATCTCATAGACGCCGCTATAATCAAGAAAGCCTTCCCGGCCATCAAGTCGGATCTCTTACTACTGTATAACTCCTGCCTTAGGAGGGGCCACTTCCCTAGGACTTGGAAACGAGCACTCGTGTGCACGTTTGTTAAGCCTGGTGATAGGGACCTTTCCCTGGCAGGTAGCCACAGACCAATCAGCCTGCTCCCCGTATTCGGTAAAGTATTGGAGACTCTTATCTTCAATGGAATTCGGGCCCAGGTACATGCTTTTGTATCCCACAGGCAGTTCTGTGGCTTGAGGGGCAGATCCGCCGAAGACGCGTTGATGATGCCGAGGGCGGATGTGGAGAATGACCGTGGGAAATATGCCCTGTGTGTCTTCTTTGACATCGCGTCGACCTTCGACTGCGCCTGGTGGCCTGCCATCCTCACGCGACTGCGGGCTGTGGGACTGCTTGGGAATGTGTTTGGGTTGATATCCAGCTTCCTCAGCGATCGATCTGCGACCATGAGTCAGCTATACGCTAGCACTACAGTGGACGTCACTAGAGGCTGTCCTCAGGGCTCGGTCCTCGGACCGATACTTTGGGCCATACTCTTTGACGGACTGCTCCGTGATCTCGAGGGCCGTGGATATAAGGCAATCGCCTACGTCGACGACCTCGTTGTTACGGTGCACGCTGATAGTCGAGCTGCTCTAACCCTTCGCGCCCAAGCCACCATTGACGATATAGACAACTGGTGCTGCGCCAACAAACTGGCTCTCTCTCCTAGCAAGACCTCGGCTTTGCTGATGAGAGGGAGAACCGACGCCCGACACCCCCTGGTAATCAAAATCCACGGACGCCGCATTGAGAGCCCGGCAACGGTCACTTATCTCGGAGTGCGGATCGGGACGGGCCTCAACGTGACGCCCCACGTTGTTGCCATTAAAGAAAGGACTACCGCCATTTTCAACGCTTTGAGCTGCCTAGCCCGCGCGACGTGGGGCCTCGGCTATTCTGCGTGTAGAATCATCTACACTGGAGTATTCGAGGCTGTAGCAAGGTACGCCGCTGCTGGGTGGTGGCATCGTCCCACGAAGCAGCGACGCGTTATCCTTGTGCAAGCCCAGAGAGCAGCCCTTTTAAGGGTTACAAAGGCCTATCGTACTGTCTCTACGGCTGCGCTACAGGTGCTGGCAGGAGCTCCGCCCATAGACTTAGTCTTGGACGGGGCTGTCGCCTCGTACTATTGTAGACGCTATTTGCACTTAGGAGCAGATATAGATAAGCCTTTACGTCTAGCCCTGGAGGAAGAGATGCGCGGACAGTCCAGACCGGAGCGTTGCAGGGACATAGTCCAGGAATGGATAGTGGAGAAATGGCAACAGCGGTGGTCACGATCATCGGATGGCCGAACGACCTACGCATATTTACCGGAAATCCGGGTACGTCTGGACTCTACTTGGATACTGCCTGACCACTGGATGTTCCAGATACTATCAGGTCACGGAGATTTCAACTCCAAGCTGTTCTTCTTTAAGAGGAAGAACAACCCGAACTGCTCGTGCGGCGGGGTCGAGACTGCGGAGCACGTGGTCCTCGAATGTCCGCTGTACGACGGGCCTAGGGTGGAGTTGATACGCGGGACAGGATCGTATCTGGGACTCGACCTGCGGCAGCTGATGACGGAAACCGGCTACCCAATGTTCAGCCGATTTGTCGCCTACTGGCGGAGAAAGAAGCAAGCATTTTGAGCCTGCGCCGGGGAGGCCTGCAGTCGTCCCCGGCGCCCTAACGAACCACAATTAGCGATCGCCCTACATTTATCCCGAGCTCTCTCGGCCCGCCAAGAAAATTAAGGTGGGCTGGGAGTGACCGCTGATCGTCGCAGATGGTCGGCAGCGGTCGCTCCTAGCCTACCACAGCATCATATGTTCTGCATTTTTAATTATGTACTTAGTATTTAAATTTTGTAAATAAATTTGTCAGGTCTCCCTTTTTCTCCGACGATTCGGCGATCGTGTCGTGGGAAAAAAAAAAAAAAAAAAAAAAAGTAATACGCACACACACGATGTTTACAGATAAACTATGAGTGTACTAATTGCTTAGTTATTATGACTCATGCCCGGGCTTTAACTACAATCTCAAGTCGCCTACTACCAGATCACTCATTCGTCGCTCTGATGGCCGTGAGCCCGACTCAACTGTGGCAGCCCTAATTTTTGTCTACTCAGGTTTAGTAACTTAGAGATCAGGCTTGGGTCCACAAAGGGGGGGGCGGCAGGGGAGGGGGGGGGGGGCTGCCAAGGCAACTCAAGGAACACATCTCTCATGACCACGAGGGCGCCGGTACCTCAGTGGTATGCGTGCTTGACTTCTGAGCTCAAGAACATGGGTTCGTAACCCGACCGAGGCCCTTAGTTTATTTTATCTGGGAGGTAAAATAAACTTAAGCACGCCGTCCTTCGGATGGGACGTTAAGCTATGGTCCCGAGCCTGTACGATGTCAGTTACTCGTTAAAGACCCCTACCCTAAGTGAATGAAAATCTAGGACTCCCACAGTAGAATCGGATTCATGTCCACCAGAGTGACGAAAGAGCGCTCTGGTAGCAGGCGATATGACCTCGTAGTTAAAGCCCGGGCATGAGTCATAATAACTAACAAACAGTTAAAAGTGCACGAAAGTTCATGGACCTTACAATACGCTTTATACAAATATCGGATCTTAATTGTGCGTACTTTGACATGAACAAAATATTTATAGCCTAATGAAACAATAAAAAAATATGTATACATAAATAATGACATCACATATATTATTTACGTATACATATTATGTTATTTATGTATACACATGAAATGTAAAATGTGCAATGATTCTCCATATAGTGAAGGATGTATTGTGAAATCTGAAAGCGGGACAAGGCGAAGAGGCGGTCACGTCATCATTTATATTAAGATTTTATTTTGGAAATACATACATTCATATCTGAAATACATAAAAGAAAAAAAAAATGTATATATTAATACTAATACATGTAGAAGATGGGTTACAAAGAAATGTTGTTAATGTAAAACAAACATACGATAAATAGTGCTGAAATGAAGAGTAGTATTTTGTCAAGGAGTGTGTAAATTTGGAGGATTAGATCTCATGGCCTGGTGGCCTTCAGGTTGAAGGACTCTCGGACACAGTGTCCTTATAGTCCAGTCATATAAGATCAAAAAGAGGGTAAATCTCGGAATGAAAGGTAATAAGCTATAAATTTGTATAAACCTTTAATTTGACATTTTAAAAGTTGGCTCAAAAGTCTCATAAGATCTCGTGTCCGCGTCTTAAGATATTCGAGGTCAAAGGTCGCGAAAACAGGTTTTTTGGAAATATCTCGTTTCCTATGCTTTAAATGATATTCGCATTTATTATAAAAGTTGTAGAGCATAAAATTCTCTACAAATTAGCTCTTGTGCATTTTTTTATACGATTAACAGTTTTTGAGGTAGAGCGCGAAGAGTGCAGAGCGCTCAGTCATATACGTCATAATGTAACGTCAACCGCGTATCCCAATAAAAGTTAGGTTTATAAAGTTAATTATTCATTAGAAAAAATTATAATTATGAAAAAAACTTCATTATTAACTAATAATAATTATTAGTATTAGAAATAATTATTATTTAATACATTATATTTATTACTATTATTCATAAATTAAATACTCGTTTAATAACACTTATTTCTTATAAATAATCAAGTGAAATACTTTAAAGGGTTAGGTTAGGTTTTATGACTCATGCCCGGGCTTTAACTACGAGGTCATATCGCCTACTACCAGAGCGCTCTTTCGTCACTCTGGTGGACATGAGCCCGACTCTACTGTGGGAGTCCTAAATTTTGCCTACCCTAAATTTTTTATTCACCTAGGATAGGGGTCTTTAACGAGTACCTGATATCGTACAGGCTCGGGACCATCGCTTAACGTCCCTTCCGAAGGACGGCGTGCTTAAGTTTATTTTACCTCCCAGATAAAATAAACTAAAGGCCTTGGTCGGGTTACGAACCCACGTTCTTGAGCTCAGAAGTCAAGCACGCATACCACTGAGCTACCGGCGCCCTCGAAATACTTTAAATACATTTTAATTACTTTCTCATTTATCGTAATTATATTTTAAGCAGGAAAAAAATGAAGTATTTTTGTTTTAACATTTGTTAACTCTTGAATACAATGTAAATAGTATGTTGTTGCTAGATTATACCTGGAAATGTGGGTCCCTATAATATGACCTTTTATGTTGTAGTAAGTTGGGACAGATGTTCTATACTATAGATAAGAAATGTATAGTACAGTTAAGACTGGTTTCTTTTTCAATTTCAGTGAATTCGCATTCAGTGGCTGTGACACGACTTCTGCGTTTTTTAAAAAGAGAAAAAAACTGTTATTAAATCATTAGAGAAACTTCCCGATTTGGATCAATTGGTTCAAGTGTTTCAACAAGAAAACTGTCCTGTACAAACATTGGTTGAAAATGGAGTCCGCATCTTGTTAGCCATATATAATGCTCCAAAATCTGTGAACAGTATCGATCATCTTGGCTACAGGCAATTCGTCAAATCAACAAAGCTCAACAACCCTATGTAGTTATCTCCTCTTGCACCAACAAGTGCAGCAGCCCATCAACATATCAATCGTGTCTACTACCAGATTCAAACTTGGTTAGGGCTCGATTTAGAACCCCAGGAATGGGATTGGGTGCTGCAAAATGAAGTCCTAGAACCGATAACAACTTTATTACTACCAGCACCAGATGAACTGCTTAGCATAATATTTTGCAACTGCAAGACTGGTTGTGGTTCGCGCTGTGGATGCAGAAAATCGGTGTTGCAGTGCTCTTTAGTTTGTGGCCAATGTAATGGACAAGCATGCCTCAACGCTTCATCGTATCAACATGATCTCGATGAAGAAAGTGCTTATGACCTTGACATCCTTGAAGGTTTAGAAAAACACGTTATTGATAACGAGGATGACGATAATAAAATGGAAATTCTTCAGCGACCAGAAGAAGAAGATGATGATGAAGAAAATTAAATAGACACATATATTTACTACTAATATTAGCTAATAATACTATAATTAAAATGTATAATAATAGTAATAAATAGAATGTTTTAAATAATTAGTTAATAATGAAGTTTTTTCATAATTATAATTTTTTTAATGAATAATTAACTTTATAAACCTATTTATTGGGATTCGCGGTTGACGTTACATTATGGCGTATATGACTGAGCGCTCTGCACTCTTCGCCCTCTATCTCAAAAACTGTTAATCGTATAAAAAAATTCACAAGAGCTAATTTGTAGAGAATTTTATGCTCTACAACTTTTATAATAAATGCGAATATCATTTAAAGCATAGGAAACGAGATATTTCCAAGAAACCTGTTTTCGCGACCTTTCCCCTTGAATATCTCAAGACGCGGACACGAGATCTTATGAGACTTTTGAGCCAACTTTTATAATGTCAAATCGAAGGTTTATACAAATTTATAGCTTATTACCTTTCATTCCGAGGTGAAATCCCTATTTGACTGGTCTATTACAGTGCTACCAACCAACAGTGTCATGCCATTTCCTTTTTTAACTCTCCACCTATAACAAGTAGGTAAGTAGAAGTAGTTATGTAGTCGATCAGAAAATCGAAGTGTAATTTTCACCAAAACTTCATTTTATCCGACCCTCTAATTACAAAAATAAATAAAAAGTATTAGATGAATCACCCCGGCGATACACTTCCCCAGAACGAATTACTCAATTAACATTTGCGCCCCCCCCCCCCCCCCTCCCTCCAAAACCATGCGGCCGTATGCTCTAATATTCAACAGTTTACTTACACAGAGGTTCCTAAATCCTCAAACTAAATTTTGTGTCGATAAATTTATTACATCGGCAGTTATTAGAGGTTTTCAGTTAAGCCTTTTCCCTACCCCCCCTTCCCTTTGTTCGATTTGTCTGAAAATCAATCAGGTGTCGTCGTTGGAGGATTCTGGATTCACATATGAAATTTCGTGAAGATACATACATTCTATCGGGAGTTATCGTGTTCTCAAACACACTTTATTTCATTTTACTTTTCTTCTATATTACGAGAATATTTCTTATTTTATTTTTTTTTTAATTATTATTATTTTATTTTTTTATTATTTTTTTTTTAATAAAGATACTATTTTTTATTTATTTTTGTATTTTTCTTTTTTTGTATTTCTTCTCTCTATACTATGTTTTTTTAACAGTGATTGTGCAGTCCTAGCTGACTGCTCCCCTCCCACACTCTGACTCCGTCTTCTGGCAGGAGGTAGCCTTTATCTTGTAATGTTTATCTTTTATATTGTAATTATTTAAAGGCATTAAATAAAAAAAATTAAAAATAAACTTTTTTTTTTTCATATTTGGAATCTGGAGATGAGAGAAAATGGTGGAAGGGGAGGGGGAGTGAGAAGAGAGGGGGGGGGGGGGGGGCTGAACTAAACTCGCCAAAGTGATGAATGTATCCAGTTGGAGCTGGGGAAGTGCAATGTCGGTCATTCACGACTCAGGTAGTCATGTTCAACATATTTAGATATGTTCAAGGACATATTTAACAAGGAATCAAGGACTGTCATTTCTACAACACTAACTTTATTCAATTATATTTCTGACGTCGCAAGGTTTTTTTTTTTAAAAATTATTTTATTTATTTATTTGCAATCTATACAGGGTGTAACAAGTCGAGAGGACGATATTTAGGGATCTTATAGTAAACTTAATTCTGAACAAAAAAGTTCCTATAAACATAGGTCCGCAAATGCTTTGTTTAAAAGTTATAATAAAAAAACGCTAATACAACACTAATCACTTGAAAGTACAGAATAACTACAATAATTGTTTAAAATGTCTTCCCTGTTGTCGTACACATAATTGACACCTCCGGGTAACTGAATTTATGGCTGTTAGTACCTCTTGTTCCTGTCCTCTCATTTCGTCACAAGCGCTCTGAATCCGTTCAACCAGTTCTTCCCTAGTGTTTACAGATTGCGAATAAACGTTAGTTTTTAACGCCGCCCCAAACGTAAAAATCCATGGGCGTTAAGTCGGGACTTCTTGCAGGCCATCTTACTGGTCCAAAGCGTCCTATCTATCTCCTTGAATAATTTCTGTCCATTTATGTGCTGGGCATCCATCCATTTGAAACCAACTATGTACTCGCAGGTTCAATAGGATATCCTCGAGGATGTCCACTAGATCATTTTCCAATAGATTTAGCATTGCATCTGAATTGAATCGGGCAGGAAGAAATATTGGCGAAAGGAGATAGCGGTGAACATTCGCTGCATTTTATGCAAAACTGATTCACAATAAATGAGATTAGTTGCATTGAAGTAGAACCCAACATTCATAAACATGAATGGTATTGAACCTTGAACCCTATTCAGATACTAATCCCCAATACCAATTGCAGGTATTTCTTTCTTTGCCCTGCAGTTTTTTGATTATAACTTTTAAACAAAGCATTTGCGGATCTATGTTTATAGGAACGTTTTTGTTCAGAATTAAGTTTACTATAAGATCCCTCAGTATCGCCCTCTCGACTTGTTACACCCTGTATAAATTTAATACAATGAGTCTATGCCACATGTTGGGAGAGGTCAGCCAGCGCTGACACTCCCTAGAAACTAGTACAATGTTTAGATTTCACTCAGAAGATCTCGAGGCCACCTCCTATTCAGACGGCGGGGAGGATTGTCAGGATGGGATTGAGAGGATAGGACTTGTGCAAATGGGTTAGGATGAGATGAAAGTTTATTGTGGAAATTTAAGAATCGGGATTGGACGAGTTCTTGGATGGTTGGGATGTTTAGGTCTTCATGGAGTAATTTATTGGTGACGTAGAAGGGAGCATTTACAATTCGACGAAGGACTTTGGACTGGAAAGCTTGGATGCGGTTTATATTGGATTGTTTGGCTGTAACCCATAGTTCGAGGCCATATGTCCATATTGGGCGTATTATAGTCTTGTAAATGGTCAGTTTGTTGACAGTAGAAAGTTTTGCTTTTGGTCCAAGTAGTCTACGTAGTAGTCCGTAACGTCGATTCAACTCTTGCCGTTTAAGTCGTGTGTGTGGGTTCCACGTCAGTCGGCTGTCTAAGTAGAACCCGAGGTAACGCACCTGGTTAGAGGAAGGAATTAGAGCGTTGTTGATGGTGACGGGAGTGCACGTTTGATGGCGAAGTGTGAATGTAACCTGTACACATTTCTCTACATTTAATTTCATCCGCCAGAGGTTACACAATTTCTCGATCTCATCGAGATGTTCCTGGAGAAGGAGAGAGGCTACGTTGGGATCAGGATTTGTAGACAAGATAGCAGTGTCGTCTGCGTAGGTGGTTATACGTCGCAAGATAAAGATGGCGCTAGGGGTAGTCACGTTTTATAACGTTTTTTTTCCCAGCAAAAACGGGGCATGACTTTCGAGCAAACATAATACGTATGATATATTATATCAGAATTCGCCTCGAAGGTGATGACATTCCCATTGGGGAGCTTCTCCAGTGGAGCCACCGAACTGGTGACTGTCATTGAGTAGGACACCTATTGATTTTCAGCCAAATTGGCCAGAGAGGGGGGTGGGTTAGAGGAGATTACTTCGCAATGAAATGAACATATCCTAATGACATTTTATTCAACATTCAAAAACTATTATTATTATATTATATCTTTATTAACTTCGACAGATAAACAGAAAACATAATAATAATAATAATGATTTTCCGCAACAAATGTTAAGATGGGAGTGGCTAGAGCAGGTCTGGACGTTGTGAAGCTCGCTCTGATGTTTGCTATTTGGTTAGTACATTACGGTACAATACATCCATAATACATTGTTACAGTAATGGAAAACAACAAAAAGTAGTTAGCGTCCTAATGCTGCTTAAAACAAACCATTGAGACACAGCCCATCAATTTAGGAAATAATAGATTATAGATAAATGACAGGAAACAATTTGGCGGGGCCCTACCCTGGACCCTGGGGGTCGTTTCAAAAAGTCAGACAACTTACAATACCAGTCACTCACAACTGGTTTGAGTTGTAGGGGATTATTATTTTTTTTTATATTCTAAAGTACTTGCCGACGATGGAGATTATCCTTAATTAATTCATGAACAACAAAAAAAATATGTCATCAGCGAATGACCCATTTCTCTCTCCCTCCCCCCCCCCCCCCCCCCCCTTTCTTCGCGACCGAATACGCAAAACATTGATAGGTGCCGCCTTCCTTATGGGTTTTGAATTTAAATATAAAATTGTATGTCGATGCATTCATTACAAAGCAGTTGTCGAGTCCCCCTCAGGTCCCCCTTCCTTCCCTTTTTGGCTCATTCCTTTGAAAATTATTAGGTGTCGTCCTTTTAGGGCTTTGAATTTACAAATGAAATTTCATGTCAATACACTCAGTTATTAGAGTTTTAGTGTTAAGCCTCCCCCCGCCATCCTAAGAGGGCTTTGAATTATACACATGAAATTTCGTGTTCATTCATCCTATCGGAAGTCTTCTGTGAATAACTGTGTATAATTCAAAGCCCTCTTAGGATGACGGGGGAAGGATTAACACTAAAACTCTAATAACTCAGGGTATACCTATAAGCGATTAGAAATTTATTGAGAAGCATTTATGATAAAAAACCAATTAATTTGATAGGACTAGCCGTTTTCATGTGAATCAAGTAATCTTCTAAAAATATATATGTTTGAAAACCACATCCCAGGACGGTTTTGGAAAACGCGACAAAGAATACAGCTAAGTCGGCAGATAGGCATCAACCAGAAACTATGAGGGCACCGGTAGCTGAGTGGGATGCGTGCTTGCTTATTGAGCTCAAGATTGCGGGTTCGAAACCCGGCCAAGGCCCTTAGGTTTTTTCATCTGGGAGGTGAAAAAACCTTGAACACGCCGTCCTTCGGATGGGACGTTAAGCGATGGTCCCGAGCCTGTATGATGTTAGCTACTCGTTAAAGACCACTACCCTAGATGAACAAAAATTTAGGGTAGGCAAAATTTAGAACTCCCATTGTAGAGTCGGGGTCCACCAGAATGACGAAAGAGTGCGGTAGTAGGCGATATGATCTCGCAGTCTGATAGGCTATGATGAGTAATGATGATAAATATATTCTGGTTGGTCCTAACCGAAATAACCGAAGAGGAAATATAGAATATAGGTGGCACCGATTCCTTATATACTAGAAAAAACAATAATACAAACATGTCGGTTGATAGGGGCACCTCAAATAAGGTAAGAATCCACCAAGTAAAGATACTACAGGTTTAAAGGGAGAGCGGAAACTTACGTGTGAGTCGGTGTGTAGCCTCAAATTCAGAGGTCGGAGGACAAACAAAAGAGCAAAGACTAAAGGCAAGGGACAACCAAATTTAAATATGCAAATAAACATTTCGAAGGTTTAGAAGGAGAGCAGAACTTACGTATAAGTTTGGGTGTAGCCTAGAAAAACACTATAAGTTTGGGTGTAGCCTAGAAAAACACGGTGGTTGGTATAAGAAACTCCTACTATGGCCCTGCCTATATTAATTAATAGGGACTCAAAATAGGCGAAAAATGATCATGTACATTTTTTCAATATAGTATTGCAAAAAAGAAAACGATATTCCACATAATATTCTAAAATGTTTTTCTCTTTGAATGTAGAAGAAAAACATGTTTTGGTACGAACCTGCCAAAGCCCATGTCATAAGTGCATCTAATGGGGAACATAACGTCAAGTCCTCGGTCACCACAACTTCAGGGAAAACTAACCCTAATTCCAACTTTAGAAAGCTCTTATACTGAATTGCCACTATGAGGACTTATTTTGGGAGACGTCAGTTGGGAAAATGTTCAAAAATATCAGAATGAGCGAACAGACACCAACTCGCCCTCTCGAAAGAGCGCTCTGGTAGTAGACGATATGAACTCGTAGTTAAAGCCCGGGCATGAGTCATAATAACTGAATAAAACAAACTTATTTTTGAAATATTATCTATTCCACTAAAGATATATATATATATGTATATAACTACCGGTTTCGGCTTTATACCATCGTCAGGTCTAGTTACAGCCAGTAACAAAAATGTTCGGACGGTTTGATTTTTCAATAAAAAATTATAATAATTAAATGCACAAGTAATAAAAAATAATTAAAGCCATTTTTCAATCAAGAATAAGAATTCAAAAGTGGGTTAGGATAAAGGAAAAACAGCTTTGATTAGAACAAATAAATATTTTAATTTAATAAATTTTATAACAAGTAATGTAGGTAACAAAAATTTTCGGACAAAAATGAAAACAACTATAAATAAATTCAATGTTTTTTTTACGATTTCACAAATTCAAAAACCATAATGTTAATTAATATTTGGTTGGGTACCCTTTTTGTGTAATAACATCTTTCATTCGATTCGGCATTGATGATGAAACTAATTTTTTGGTGAAATTTGGAGATATTTTACCCCACTCTTCTAATAACTTTTGTTTCAATTCGTTTTTTGAAGCAATGGGTGTTAATCGAATTTTCCTGTCGAGCTCACCCCATACGTGTTCAATTGGGTTGAGATCGGGCGATTGGGGGGGGTTTCATAACTTTAGGGCAGTTATACAAAAGCCAAGTACGTACCAATTCACAGGTGTGTTTCGGATCGTTGTCTTGGTAAAAATGAAAAGTCCGTAAAATCCCAAGTTTTTCAGCACTCTTTTTCAAATTGCTCCTTAGTAATTCGGCATAAACTTTTCCAGTCATGGTGGTTTCAATGAAAACCAGTTCACCAATTCCACTAGACGCCATACACCCCCACACCATCACTGAGCCACCCCCATGTTTTACTATTGGTTTTAAATTTTTTGGATTCAGCTCCTCATTACGCCTTCTCCAAATTTTGTCGCGACTGTCGGGACTAAATATATTAAACTTACATTCAAAAGTATTTGCTTGGAATAGAACAAACCGCAATAATAAAATATTCTTGTATCTGGTAACTCTTCACAACATAAAAAGAAATCTCAGGTCATGTAATGTCAGAAAACTAGATTTTTGTGATATGACGTTGGAAGAGAGCGACAGCAGCGCTGACCCTCGGCAGAAACCGTCCCTTCCCCCTACTCTATCCCCTCCACCTTCCCTCTAAAGAAACTAAGTACCCAATTTTTCTAATTTAAACGTTTTTTCTCCGATATTTCGACAAATAAATGTTTCCAGATCATGTCCGTTTACTTCCATAATATATGTATACATATACTATTACTTTACTTTTGTTTACTTCCCTATACATATAATATAAGCATACATAATAATATGTACTAAAAATTTTGTAATCGTGTGAACATCAGAGATCAATTGCATGCGTGTGTTTATGTGAGAGCTCAAACGCTTTGACCTGACATCGTACAGGCTCATGACCATCGCTTAACATCCCATCCGAAGGACGGAGTGCTTAAGTCTATTTTACCTCGCAGATTAATGACATTACTCCAAAAAATTTCTGAATGATTCTGGAACTCTTTTGCGAAGCTCAATCTTTTTTTTATATTTTTTTCACTCACAAACGGTTTTTGGTACTCTCCCATTATATCCTGCTTCTTTTAGAATTCTTCGAGAACATTTTGTGGGTGAACTTTCTTTCCCGTTTCTCTGTATACCTCGGCGACGATCTGAGATGCACTCCTCGAGGGCTTGTTTTTAATTTTCCGGACAACACTACACCTTTCTCGGTCGTTTAATACTCTTGGACGGCCAGAGGAAGATTTCAAATCTATCCGATCCTCGTGCTTATACCTTCGAATTACATCGGCTACGGTGCTTTTACTTCGGCCTACCATACCACCGATTTTGCGGACACTTAATCCTTTTTCATAATTAAAAATTATTATCTGTTGAACTTCAAAAGATGTTCGACCCATCTTGACAGCAGGAAATACAAATAACTACTGAATGCAGTAATAGAAGGATATAAACACATTTCATTTGTTCGGTATTAGCGGTTGGTTGAGAAGGGATTAAAGATCATGATCAGAGTCGCATTTGTTTACAAAACAAACAACAGGTGTCCAGAAAATTTTGTTACGTGAATTTCTTGTCTTCAATTATTAATGCAAAAGTTCCTATTAGCTGTAAATGTTTAATTAATTGTTTTACGGAGTTTTGAAATGATTGATGATCTCGAAATTTAAAACTTTGCTTGAATTAAATATTTTGCCATATAACTATGTGTAACTGCAAAAGAAAAACAAAATTATAAATTGTCCGAAAATTTTTGTTACTGATTGTATGTGTTCATAACTAGACCTGACGATGGTATAAAGCTGAAACCGGTAGTTATATATATATGTATATATCTTTAGTGGAATAGACAATATTTCAAAAATAAGTTTGTTTTATACATTTATTACAAGTTTCCACAATATGTCCGCGTTCCTCAACTTAGAAGTCATAATAACTAACAAACAGTTAAAAGTGCACGAAAGTTCATGGACCTTACAATACGCTTTATACAAATATCGGATCTTAATTGTGCGTACTTTGACATGAACAAAAATAAATAAAAGGTTTAATTACATTAAAAATGATTATTTAGGTACATTAAACATAAGGACTTAAATGGCAAAATAATTGTTATATTTACTGTTTAATTCGGAAAGTTGGTAAAATATGTTCTATGTAACCTTCCAAGGAGGTTACAAATGTTCAAACTTAAATTAAAGGAAATAGTTAAATGCGCAGTGAAATTGATCTAATATCTCACAAAAATGACTAGAAGAAATTGTTCTAGGTCTAAATAGCAGATATATATAAATGCAACTAACTCAAACAACTCTATACGACAAGTAAGTCATACTTTTCTAAACAAACAAGTCTTATTTCGGCAAGGCCCACAGTGAAACTTTCCTATAATAGAATTTAGCCCATTTATATATATTTTATTGAGAGCAATATGGGGGAAACTTTAAGGGCATAACAAATAGATTAGCAACGATCATTATTTTCAAATAAAATAAAATATCAGGAAATGTTGCTAATTGGAATGTTGGCCTTCCCTACGTGACGGCATAGTACAGAAACAAGACAGAAAATAGTGATATTTTCAGAAAAGTTATTGAGCTATGCTTTAAAAATTGAAGAACTGAGGTTCTATTTAATCTTATTTCCGACCAGAGACATAGGAAAATAATGAATTTTGCACCTCTCTAGGGCGGCAAACATCGTCCCCAATCAAAATTCTCACCTTATTCACAACGGCCAAAATGACAAAATTCGAAGAGGAAAAATGAAGAGAATAACTATAGTCATAATAATTAACTCTTAGAAAAAAGTATGAATAACAAAAGTCTACCGTACCTTAAGGAGAAAACTATATATTATCTACTTAAGGTAGCTTTGTGTTAGATGGATAATGGATACATATAGACTCAACATTACAAAGATAACAAGAAGCATAACATACACCTGGACTGACTGACTGCTAAAAGAAATCAAATTTGTAAACGGTACCATAAACAAAAAGCTCAGAACGAGAAACCTGACGTCCCCTCCCCCCCTCTTTTAATCATATTGAACGTATGATTTATAAAAAATACACAGTTTCAAATTATTAAATTAACTATATTTATTAATATAAAATAAAATCCAAGAGAGGGCTCCGGTAGCTCAGTGGTATGCGTGCTTGACTTCTGAGCTCAAGGTCGTGGGTTCGTAGCCCGACCGAGGCCCTTAGTTTATTTTATCTGGGAGGTAAAATAAACTTAAGCACGCCGTCCTTCGGATGGGACGTTAAGCGATGGTCCCGAGCCTGTACGATGTCAGGTACTCGTTAAAGACCCCTACCCTAGATGAATAAAAATTTAGGGTAGGCAAAATTTAGGACTCCCACAGTAGAGTCGGGCTCATGTCCACCAGAGTGACGAAAGAGCGCTCTGGTAGTAGGCGATATGACCTCGTAGTTAAAGCCCGGGCATGAGTCATAAAACCTAACCTAACCTAAAATCCAAGAAGCAACTAAATTGGTGAATAATAATATGAATGCATTTTGTTTTAAAACAACCCATCAATAAAAAACGAAACAAGACGATCAGCTGTTTTTAATTAGTGTAGAAGAGTCGAGGTCTGGGTTGAGATGAGACGGTCTGAGTTGAGATGGAGTGAGAGTTTAGGCTTAAGGTGTGGAGAATTAGGTTGTAGTGAATTGATTGTGATTAATTGAGGTTTTAATTGAAATAGACGCACAAAGAAGGTACTTTAATTTACCTATATGATTTATATGCCCTAAAATAACTTAAATTTGAAGAATGGCCAGTATTTATCAAGAAAAGAGACTAAAACATAAATGTAAAAATTAGCTTGTTTCTTTTTGAAGATAATTTGATTTTTTTTTTTATCACTTATCACAGTTATTAATTTTATTATGTACTTTAAGTATATAAACCCAATTATTTGTTCTCGTAAATTCTATGCTATTCATTTTCCATGTTGGGCCAGTAAGATAACTTAAAAACCTTTGGATTAGATTTAAATTTTTGAAAAATTTAGAAAAGCAATATGGCATCTCTTAAGAAATCGAAATAAAAAGTTTGTTAATTGAATTTTTTTCAAATTACGTGCACTCTCTTCTTAAATTGCACGTCTTGAACTTTTGATATTTTTTTAGGGCCCTTTTCGGAAACTACTGTAGGAATCAAAATTTAATAAAATACCAGTTATAAAATTTCTACAGGAAATGTAATATATTGTTTATTTAATTATTATTTCATTTGTTTATTCTTGTTATTCTCATTGGATACAGTGAGCACACTTCAACTTAAGCACATTTCTGCACTGTTGGCCATCCTCCTAACTAACTGACTAAGGCGTCCTAACCCCTTTTATCACCATTTCAAAGTGCACCTCAGACATACAATTTCTGCACTGTTGGCCATCCTCCTAACTAACTGACTAAGGCGTCCTAACCCCTTTTATCACCATTTCAAAGTGCACCTCAGACATACAATTTCTGCACTGTTGGCCATCCTCCTAACTAACTGACTAAGGCGTCCTAACCCCTTTTATCACCATTTCAAAGTGCACCTCAGACATACAATTTCTGCACTGTTGGCCATCCTCCTAACTAACTGACTAAGGCGTCCTAACCCCTTTTATCACCATTTCAAAGTGCACCTCAGACATACAATTTCTGCACTGTTGGCCATCCTCCTAACTAACTGACTAAGGCGTCCTAACCCCTTTTATCACCATTTCAAAGTGCACCTCAGACATACAATTTCTGCACTGTTGGCCATCCTCCTAACTAACTGACTAAGGCGTCCTAACCCCTTTTATCACCATTTCAAAGTGCACCTCAGACATACAATTTCTGCACTGTTGGCCATCCTCCTAACTAACTGACTAAAGCGTCCTAACCACTTTTCTTTTCCTCCCTTTTTGTTAAAGCCTCTCTCTTCTACACAATTGAAGCCATTCATGGAAGAAGATGTTAACTCATTTTTTTCGAAATTGTGTCTATTAGTTCGTCTTTATTTTTATAGAGCCAGAATTCAATATAATACACAAAAATGTCAATAAATAGTGTGGTTTTACTTCGCTATAGTTAACACATGTAAATAAGTGTTAATTCCGGGGCACGGATTGCTAGAAACTGCAAGGTGTTAATTATTGATTGAGTTGGCACCTTGCTGTAATATTATTCACAGCTGATTTAGATAACATGTCTTTATTTAATTTTATCTCATGAGGTTTATCTGATGAGGTTTATCTGATGAGGTTTAATGTAAGCCATAAGTTGATGAACATTTGTTGGTGTATAATATTTTTGATCAGTTTCATTTTGTTTGAAAATAAAAAGTTTTTCATGTAAGATGTGGCGTCATCTTCATTCAATATTAAAAAGACTTGGACCTCGGAGGAACTTTTAAACATTCTTCTTGACAAAAAAACTCAATTAGATATTGTTGGGAGCCATGGTGACCGTGCGGGATAGAGCATAGGGCTTTGGTCGCATGGTCTCACCATGGTTCGTGGGTTCGAATCCCGTCCGGGAGTGAGTTTTATTTCGTATACAGAACTCCCTCCTGAGGCCATGGATGTCGTAAATAACTAGGTAACACCGTTATAAGTAAGAGTCATGGCCAATATGCATCCTACATGAGGCCAAAAAATAAATACAATTATAAAAAAATATATATTGAGGGCATTTTTCGAAAATTTGTCAAGGAGTGAATGGATAAAACCATTCACATATAAAATTAAAATATTTTATTAACTCAATGCTTTTTGTGCAGTGCTTTTTAGGTGAATTTCGTAAGAAATGCACTAACTGCGGAGATCTCAACTTTTTCTAAACCTTTAAAATTTCGAGGTGATTTTGGTAGTAAAATAAATATAAATAAAATATTTTACTTTTTAAAACTGATTTCTAATGTTTTGTGTTCAATAAAACTTGTTTGTGTTAGTAAAATTGTTTTCTTTTATGATTATCTTTAAAAGCAGCTAAATTGCCGTAATAATACAAGAAACTTCTTGCAATAACTGAGAAAGGTACATAAGGGCAAAAAAAAAAAAAAAAAAAAAAAAAAAAATTATATTATTGTCCTACATGATGTATAAATGTGAAAATAGCATTGATTTAAATAAACGCTTCATAAAATTGTTCACCATTCTAAAACTATTTGATCTATGAATTTGAAAATAATATTTTTATCGAATAAACTCTTTATAAAAATTGTAAACCAAATTTTCATTTTTTGAAAACTATTATGCTTATGAATGTTTTCTTTCTATATTGTTTTTAAATTGTTTCAAGGTTCAAAAATTTTATTGAAATGATTTGTTATATTTGATTCTTGACACTTTCGCTATCTCGCAACTCAGACGTTGTCACGCTCATTCCGCCACGCATCGGAGTTGCACGCACCCGATTTTTTATGTTAAGCCTCTATCCTAGTCCCGCCCTCCCCTTTGGCCGATTTGGCTGGAAAACAATAGTTGTCGTCGTTAGAGGGTTCTGGATTCGCAAATAAAATTTCTTGTCAATATATATTCATTTTATCGGGAGTTATCGTGTTCAGAGACACACAGCGTTTTTTTTTCATATTTGGAATCTAGAGGTCGGAAAACATGAAAGCTCCGCATCGAATGTTTGATCGATTACATAACTTCCCCTATACTTTATATAACTGAGGAAGTAAAAATATAATGGATGGAAGGTTATTAAAATAGTGCGCCAGCTGGGGGGGCTCCTCAGCATCAGCGAGCTACGTAACTAAATCTACTAACTAATGTTACTTTCATTTTTCATCCGACTCCAGCTTCTATTATTTCTTAAGTAAAATGAAATGATTGAGAAATTTTACAAAAATTATTAAAGGAATTTAAAGAAAGTTGAGAAAGTAAGAAAGCAAATTTAGAGAGAATCCGCTTCAATAATTGTACATTTAAATTGAATCGTTGAAGAGTTATCAGATACAAACATGGAGAGATAGCCTCTCAGTTCAGAAGGTCAAGAAACATTTTGAAGAACAGAGATAAAGGAATGATTTTAAATGTGTATCCAGAATCTCATGACAACAAAAATGATTTTCTGCCAAATCAGTTAGTAGGTAATCAAAGACGGGGGTTAACTCTAAACTTTCTGAAATAATGTAACGACATGAAATGTTAATTGGATTCAGAACCCAATAAGGACGATGTTGATTTTTAGCGAAGGCGACTGAAGGGAGAGGAGACCCTAATATTTGTCGACGTAATGAATGTATCGGCACGAATTTTAGGAGGGTTCAGTAATGCCTGACTAAGACACCTACTCGTATTGATTTGCAGGCAAGTTTGTCCATTGTTACAAGAGGGGGAGCAAAGAACAAAAAACTTCATTTTTGGAATGACAGGGGGTCGGAAAACATGAATGTGAAATGAACACGGAATGTCTGACGATTGCTAACTTTTCTACACCGTGTAACTGGGGATGTAATATAATAAGATGTGCTTATAATATTATTTATAGGATTCATTCGGCAGAACACTCAAATCTCGAGTTGTTTCTGGTATTTAGAAAAAATAAAGGGGGGGGGGAGGACATTATGGCCGCAACCAAACATACTTCACAATTATATCATAAAAACTATACCAAAGTCGAAAACATTTTTGAACTAATAGAAACATACACAATCATCCTCTATTATAAAATGTCCCCATTGTATTTTATAGTCGATTAAAGAAATTATGAAAATAGCCTAATAAATAAAATATTAGAAAATAATTACAGTTTAGAATGTAAAAGTTAGATATGGAAGGTGAGTTCACAGGTGTGACAATACATGGAACAGGATTACAGGATTTTATAATTCATTTACTCAGTCTTTGTACCAGTTATCATTTATTATTCCATTTTATTTTTATTCACATTACATTGCTACCTAATTTATAAATGATTGCAATTGCTGGTAAATATTCAAAATAAAAACTATAAAATCAGATATTTTTAGGAATATTAACAATACCAGCAAACATGAAAGAAATTGTCTATTAGCAGAAAATAACTTTATCTGCAAATAAATCCTTATAATTTTCATATTTGTACCAGTGGAAAATAATTAAAATGTAGATATGTCACTAGAATGGCGAGTTCTAACTAGAAAACAACATGGCAGGCCTTAAGGGTTGTCTTATAGAGAACCTAGAACATCTTCCGCAGAATGGACATCATCTTAAGTACCTATTTAGGTATTTTGGGACAGTTTTTAATAGTATTTCCGAAATTTTTGAATTTAACATTACAAACACTTTATTTTGTGATATTTGATGTCTATTTTTTTTTTTTGTTTTTCTTAGGTTGGAGAAGAGGCCGGAATCTGTACGAAGAAACATAATTTTATTTGTCAGAAATTTATCTACTGTTTATAAATAAAAATTTCATCAAATTAAGAAAAAACGAGAATAGATGGAAAATAAAAGGTTGTGTAAATTGTGCAGTTATTTTTAATTTACTATTAAAAACAACTAATAACTCATGAGGTATTTATTGTATTCTGCCTGTTTTAGGTGTCAAATTTGTTTTATTTACGTCTAGCTTCTGGGTGTCATTATCAATGCTAAATGGTGGTTTACCTCCAACATCATCAATAAAAAACCTTCAGTACTAATATATTGTATGTGACCCCGTTACCACCCAATTGAATGAGCTGATAATAATGGTGAATAAATTACTGATGGGAAAATTACAAAATTGACAACAGGAAAATTGAAAAATCATCTGAGTATTCACATTAGGTAAGATATAAGGTTTTTCCAGGCAAGGACAATGGTTGTATTGCTGATTAAGTCAATGTTATCAGTTTGTAAGATGGGGAAGAGAAGAGTGAACCAACCCACCCCTTTGAAGATAAACATGTGGAAATTGTAATAGAATGTTGTTAACTGTTAGCAGTTCTAGGATCACTTCTAGGAAAATGGAAATAGTTACTTAGCCCTGCTAGATTAGCAATATTGGATACTTACCAAATCAATTTGTTAAAATTCATGTTATGAGATGGAGGTTCCAAACAGAAATATGTAACTGAGTAGTCAATATTTTCATAACCTTGGTTACAGGATTCTAGTTTCAAATTTAGTGAGAATACTGAGTATTTATAAGTTGTGACGGATTCACAGATTCTGGACCTACGTGCAATGAGAAATATTTTATGATTACATTCTTTTAACGGTCAGTTAATTTTTTAACTTTATTCAAAAATGATTAACTTTACTCTTGAAGTTGATTTTACTTAAAAACAGACCATCCAGCAAATATGGAGATGCTATTTGAAAATGACATGCATTGGTTTCGTAAAATTAGTGTCATCGCTTATCATAATATGATATTATCATAAAGTGGAGGTAACCTAAAAGCTGGTTACAATATCCTTCCTTTTACACTTTTGGGCTGTTCATTTAAAAAAAAAGGAGAAACATAATTTTATCTGCGCTCTGAACCTTTCATGGAACATTTTTTCTTTTAAAATTGTGTTTAATTTGGTAAAACGATTGTATCCTGGAAATAATAGCACATTACCATAAGATATTTGTTAAGTCCTGAATCTGCGGAGTTGAGATACCAAGGAGTGCCACAGCAGTTTCCATAAAGAATAACATGATGCCATAGCTTTATGGCAAAGATAAGAGTAAATGTAGAAGTTGTTCTTTGGAGTTAGACACAGTGACTGCACTCTCGTACTCCAGCAGACTGGAATGCACGGTTACTCCAGGACATTTCAACTCCGCAACTGGAAACTATGAAAGTCACATACCTCAGCGACAGACTTTTTGGTGAATTCATTGAGTGACTGGATCCATCCGTTGAGAAGTTCGTTGACGATGACGAGGTCCGAGTAGAGCCACTGGAACATTTCGCTGACCCACTTGACACTCTCACTCTCAGGTCCGGTGGGGATGGGAGGCGGCGGATGGAGGCTGGAGCCCGGCTTCACGGGACCCGCAGGCCGGCCCGACTTGGAGCCGAGCCGCTTGCGGACCGGCGGAGTTGGTGGCACATATTTGCCACCTCCCCCGCCCCCGGACACCGCCTTCACAGCCACCTTCGCACCTTCAACACTGTTCTCGACCTTGCTGACAGGGGCTACGGGCTCGGACGTATCACTTTTATCTTTAGCATCTTTAGTCCTCAATATAAATCTTGAATAAGCATACCGTCCAACTCCAAGAACGACCAAACCGATGAGCATCCACCCGAACATATGCATCGCAATCGTATCCATTGTAGTGTCAGAGCCACCTTCAAATGTACAGATGAGATCGTCAATTTTATCTGCCAAATCTTCCATGCTCCTCCATGCTTTCGACACCCAGCTCCAAATCGGTCTGGCAATGAGATCAGCCATATCTAAAAATAAACAAAGGGCAGTCAAGCCGACGAAAATAGCATGTTGAGCCCTGGCTGAAGGCTGGGCTGGTATCGAGTTTCTGAGTTGGGCTGGGAGAGGGAGGCTGACCCCGGCCGTCACGAGCACCCAACACACAACATATGGCACCCTCCTTATCAGCGGAGACTCAGTGGCCTCTAACGGTCCTCTGCTCAACTACTTTCAGCTTTGTTCGGTTTTCAGTTCTCCCGCTAGAGGGCTTCCTTACACCTATTCGTAAAACCTCAACAAATAACAGATTTATTGTTGAAACGTATTCACGTAAAGTTCTTACCGTTTTTACTGAAATTGATATTTCTCTTCTTAGTTTAACAAATCGGTACAATTTGAAAAGCGCGAAGTTTTGTGGCTCCGGGAATGCTACAATCCAACATTTGGATCCCTATCGCTGTGATCCTCCCTGGAGTTGGACGGTATCCTTGTCTTGCTACTTGATAGTTCCCAGAAGGTACAACCAAAGTTTATTCAATTAAAAAGTAATTCGAGGTTCTGTCGTGTGAATGAAAAATTCAAAATATGGCTAACGTTTCGAAAACTATTTATTTCCTTCTTCAGGGAATACAAACAAACAAATTAGTCATTATGGGCAATATAACCAGAAACTTAATAATAATGTGAAGAAGAGACGGAAACATTTTTTTTTAAACATAAATGAGAGAGAGAAAAAAATAAATAAATAAATACAAATTTTGAAAGTAGTAATAAAATAACCAAATTTATATTTATATTTTAATATTTATTTTATTTTATTTTTTTCTCTCTTTCATTTATGTTTTTAAAAAAATTGTTTCCATCTCTTCTTCGCATTATTATAGATGGTGAGAAAATGGCTATGGAGGCATATGACAATAAAAAGTAGAGGTTTCAAGCTTTCATTTGAGACCAAGCAGACCTCTTAAGACAGCTGCAAAAAGTGGACACAGAGGGCGGCAGGTTTCACGAAGAATTACCCATATAATATATGGGTAACACATATATTATATTTGTTTTTTTTATTTATTATTATTATCTTTTCTAAGATTGTATCTAGTATTTATGTTATTTTACAATTATTATTAATTCAGGTGTTTAGTAGTTAGTTACGTGTCCAAGCGTGCCAATGGGTCTTCTAAGCAAAGAAAAAAAAACCCCAGGATACCAAGAATAAAATATTCAGTATGAGGGTTTACTCTGCCACTATGGGCAAAAAATCAACTACAGTATTAATCGATAAATGGTTTCCAAATTTTAATCTCTAACCTCAAAAACCCTCATATTATCGAGTATTTTAAATTTCTATAAAGCAACTTGCACTCTTGTTCCAAAAATGATTTTTTTCTTAAATGTGATTTTCCAGCGATACCGCAGAACGATTTTACAGCCATTTGACCTCTAACAATAAGTCTCCTCAAACATAAAAGTTAGGGTATTTTTTAGTAGTTTTGAAATATTATGAAATTTCCTAACAATAAATAAATGAATTTCATAATGCACTGTACAGAATATTGAATTTTTTATATTGTGTATTTTTTATATGTTCAATTTGTCTCAGACAGGCCACCCCATGTCGTTAGCGCCACCCTCCTGTCTCAGACAGACCACCCCATGTCTAGTTAGCGCCACCCTCCTGTCTCAGACAGGCCACCCCATGTCGTTAGCGCCACCCTCCTGTCTCAGACAGACCACCCCATGTCTAGTTAGCGCCACCCTCTTGTCTCAGACAGGCCACCCCATGTCGTTAGCGCCACCCTCCTGTCTCCTGCTATAACTGCAGTTATGTTGTGCTGAGAGATATGCTGCACGGGTTGCTCAACTTAGACCAAGTTGAGAGAAGAGCTGCAACAAGGTTCGGATGTCCGAAGCTAAAATCCGGATTTAGTAATTTTGGATTCCGGGTTTTTGTATCCTCTTAAGAATATTCGTTTTGATATTAATGTCAAAGTAGGTACATTTTAATTTAAAAAATAAGATTAATGTCTATTGCATAAAAATCAATAGCATTTTACAATGAGAGTTGATTCTCAAAATGATTACTCGGTTTTTCATTTACTTAGCTCTAGCACAAGACTTGTGCATACTTAGTATGTATTGTAATCGTGCGAAAATCCGATATCGAGTTTTTTCTACGGAATTTCACTTTTCAAGATCCCCTGAACATGTTTTGACTATTTTCGCGATGTATTTCTTGTGTGAACGATTCCAGGAATGAACTTATGTTTGAAATGAAGATATCGCATTGGTAACTTAGGTTTTGGCCGAAATGAGACGAACATTAAGACCACGTCACTTCGGAGCCTAAGTGTATTTTATAAAATACCGCTTATACTTATGACAATCAAAAATCTCTTAAAATAACAGTTGTAGAGAAAACTGAAAGACACATTTTTTATATTGAATACAGTTTGCGAAGGTCGCCCGATTTGGTAGATAGATGCATTTATGCGAAAATCGTTAGTACTTACTGTCGGAAAATTGGTTCTTGCTAAAAAGTATTCTTGTTAAATTTGCAACCGTCATTATGACCTTAGATCTGAGATAGAACCAATATGACCAAAGAATGTACAAAACATTTCTGTTTGAAATAGTTCAAAGTACATTGGTAACCCATGGCAACCAATTTGTTGGCAGTTATGTTATGACTAATCTTAGTCCTGCTATGACCAAATCACCAGTAAAAGTAGGTAGTTTAGAACAAGGAACAGAACAAAATTATTTTAGTGGGTTAAAACAGAACTGTTTGATTTGTACTAAATCTCTTTTATGTATGTGAGTCGTTCACTTCAATGTTTACCTTATTAATTCCACTTTTTGCAATTCCATATTTTCGAAAGAAAATACATAATTCTTCAAATTGAAATAAATGAATATAATAAAATTATTAGATCAATAAACACAAGAATTTATCTGTTTCATAAATAAACAAAAGCTGTGTATTTACAAAAACAAAAAAATATTTAATGTTTGATTTCATTATTGAAAATACGTACAGAGAGCTTGGGTTATTGGAAGAACCGGTTTGGTGCTAACCACTGTTAGCAATTTGGGATTAGCAATCCAATACACCTAAAACACTGGAGGGACATGACTATATCTCATCTGTTTGTATCATAAATAATCTATAGATTTGTGTATTCAATTTTCATTTTACCGTTTTAGGTTTTGTTTAGGTTAAATATGATATGTACAATGTTGTACATAAATAAATATTGAAGGAAATTCCGTAATTCCATGTATTAGCAGGAAAATTCATTTAGGGAAGATCCCCAGGAAGAGCATTTGGACAAATTAGGGCTCTACTGTATTAGATACGCATTTCAGAGAAAGTTCAAATCTGGACCAAAATGAAGAAAAATCCAAATCTAGTCCTTATCCGGATTGAAATTCGAAATCCAAATTCGGTTTGGCTCCGGAGATGGATTAGAAGCGATTGTTGAGAAGGATGTTTTTTTTTTTTTTGTTTTTTTTGGCCTTATGTACGATGCATTGTAATATAAACAAGCCCGTTGCCAAGGCAAAGGATTTAGAAGCCACTATACATTTATTTTAAACCGAATTTAGAAGACGAAATCAAAGTAAAAGAAGAAAGAAGAAAAGAAAATGGAAATCTGAAGAACAAAACAAGTTTAAAAAGAAATAAAATACAGTAAAAGTAAAGAAAAGGTAGCTTTTAGGCCTAACCTTACAGTTATCAACAAACATTTTAAATAATAATTACAAGATCCACCGACTTCAAAAGGAAACTAAATTTTCAGAAGGGATTAATTTAGCACCCAGAAACAAAATGAAACAGCTAAAAGAAGAAGAATGAAGAAATTTCAGGAAATTATAAGCAAAATTAAGAAAAGGTCAATAATTAAAAAACGAGTCGGTAGAAAGTTGTGAAAATTTTTAGGAAAAGACAGTTAATTATTAAGAAAAGATTAAAGAAGAAAAAGAAGAGAAAAACTGCCCACATCAGAAAGAAAAGCCAGTAGTAAATTTTGAAGAAACGGTCAGTTCTAAAATACATCGAATCAACTAGGCCGGATCCCATCTGAAATAATACAAGTGATCCGAAAGTGTATACCACAAACTTTAAACACTGTTTTCGAGAAATGAAGAAGCCAAAATTAAAAACAAAAGTTACAGAAAAATTAGATGACAATTTAGAAAAGAGAAGAAACGGAAGAAAGGAGAGAAAACACCAAAAAATATTAATTTTTAGAAGTAAAACAAGAGACAACAGAAAAAAGAAACTCGAATTTGCTACCCATAATTCCGTGCGGAGGCAGTCAAGTGAGTCTGTGTTGAGTTCTGGTAGAGGTGGAACCGGTGAGAGACTAGTCTCTGTTTTTTTGTTGAAATGTGTGAAAAGTAGTGAGTAAACAATTAAAAGTGAGTAAAAGTGACCGGTAAAAGATTGAAGGGATGTGGAGAGAGTGTGGACTCCAATTTTTATGTTAAAAGTAAAATTTATTGTATATATGTTTCAAGTGTGACGTCACCAAGGTATGATCCATTTTTTTGTACATATAATTTCTAAGATGGCCATTTTTAATTTCAAAATTCATAATAGTTTTATTAAAGTTATATTGTTTGTAAATATGTTTTAATTTCCCCAAAATCTCTCTCAATGAAATTCAAATCTCAAAACTCATAGGCCTTGCGAATCAACACCTTTGAGATAAGCGCCAATCGTTATCGGGACATAATATTTAATAATCTTAATTTTCAGAATCACACCGGGAGACTTTTGGATTTTTGGATTGGTGCAAGTAACGTAGTTTGAAAATTTTACAGAGTTATTTATAACATATGTTTTTCATTTTTTAAGAGCTTCACTCAACCATACGGTAGATTATTTTATTTTTGAAATTATAGATTTAATTAACTTAAATTTTTTTATTATTCAAAATTTTATTCATTTTTTAATTTATTGTGAAAGGCAACAAATAAAAATATACGTTATAAAACCTAGCATTATGGCATCTCCTTGTGAGGATAATTTCTTGTTTTTTTTTTATTTTGCATTCTTTGATCAATAAATAACTCGCATAGAGTCAACGAAACATTTTCTTTAATAACGATTAAATAAGCCTAAAGTTGCATTATAAGTAAAATCAGAAAAACAAGGCCATGAGGAGATTTGAGTTCCGTTTGGAGAGAGGGGAATATACTACATGAATTTTTGTTTATATACATATAAAAATATTGAACCAACATTTTTTTTTACAGTCATATTGATAATTTTTTTTTTTTGTTTGAATTCGAGATATTAAAGTTATTATTTAAGATGAAGCTCACTAAAGAGCAATCAGACAAGATGGATAGATTCATGGAATTAATGACCCAGCAAGTAGCAAATTTAATGAGGGAAATGGTCGAACAAAAAGATATCATGGAAGATATAAAGGCAATTGTAAGGGATATGGGAAATAAAGTAGAAAATATTGAAAATAAGAGCAAAGAGGGAAACGTTCAAACTGTAGAAGTAGAAAAAGAAACAAACTTAAAAATTTCAGTAGAGGGAGACAAGGTTATAAGCAACTTAATTGAGATAAATGAAATTAAGATAGCTTCGGAAATTAGTTATAGAAATAGTTTAGAAAATAAAGGTACAGATTTAGTAGTGAAAAGTAAGTTTCAAAGTAGGAAAATATTGGTCAGAAAATTTCTTTCCAAGGGAGAAATCACAATGAAGTATCATTTAGAGCAAATTAATGTAGAAGTAAGAAAATATGAGAGTGTGGATGTTTTGCTGTATGGATGGAGAGTGGACTCGACAGAGATATTAAATAGGACAGCTGACGGGTTCAAAGAAATTTCGAGGATAAAATACAGACAAACCGAACAGATAACTTGTAAAATTAGGGGAAATGAACAAGATGAGGAAACAATGACAGACAGACTACGCAGAATTTTATTTAGTATAGGGGGGGGAAGATATTTGAAGACATTATTCGGCGCGGCATTAAGAAAAAGGCAGAAGCTCATTTAAGGCTCTACAATGATAATTGTATCAGCCGAACTTAAAGTAAGTAACCATTTTTGAAACTCGAATGAGTTATAGACAATAACAGACAGACAAACTGAATAAAACTATAGACAAACACTGACAAAACTATGGATGAATGAAATTTAGAATAAATGAAATGAAGAATGAATGAATATACATATTTTAAGGATGGAAGTTATTGTGAAGTGAACATACCATTGTTGTCATATGAAATTATAAGAGGTTTATGAAATTATAAGTTTAGGAAATATTATATTTTGTTTGTTTATTTATGTGGAATTAGATTGTTGTTGTGATGAATATTAGTTCGTTCAGTAGTGTTGAATCGATCCGGTTGGATCGATAGGAAGATCGAACTGGAGCATGAAGTAGACAACTCAGTTAAGGGAATTGAAACCGGATCCATCTGAAGGATCCATAGTCAATATAGATAAAATTGTTTTTAGTAGATTTTTTTTTATTGTTCAACATTAGTATAATGGGTAATTAATCGAGAATGTATGAAGAATAAATGAAGTAGATTAGTTTTTTTTAGTAGTAAATAAGCAGGCGGAGACTAATTGATCCCCTGCAATAAGCAGGCGGAGACAATTTGTTCTCTTGCAGTATTTGGCGTCTGCACTTTGCTCAGCCTAAAAACAGTAGACAGAGAACTAGCCCGGTCTCTCCGAAGCTTGACGCGCTTCCTGTATGTCGAGTCACAGGACTGGTTCCCGACGGAGCTGTCGCTTGGTGTCGGAGAGAGGAAGTGCAGATTGCCTCCTCTCTTTGGCATTGGGGGTCAGTATCTGGAAGGAACGGTCCAACTGGGGGCCAGAGAAGGATTTTTAGCTGATCCTATGGGAATCGAACCTAGCCATCTCAGAAACATTTAGACAAAGCTAATACACATAAAACATACATTATTTCGGGGATTTATGATTTATTTGATACATTTATGTTACACCGTACGGACAACACAACATTAAGAAACGAAATCATTTTACATTACTCAACTTACACAATACACAGGAGGGGATTTTGTATTATTTTGCATTTTTTTATGATTTTATTTGTATATAGTGTAGATGTGTTAATTTAGGTTTAGAGGAATGTATGCTAGTATAAAAGGATTAAGAGTGGATGATCGCGATAGTATGTAGGAATTTGTTTACTTTAAAATAATTATATTATAAAATTTTTTTTGTGTTTTGAACTAAATATGTAACAATTGAATTAGGATTTAATGAAAAATGTAAGACCGTAGGAAAAGAAAGATAGGTGGATATGATGGCAAGTTAATATATACGGAGTCGACGATTTTTTTTTAAGGGTAGAGAATGAAAAGATGATGATTATTCGCGGGAAGAATTAAGAATTTTATAAATAGTTTCATCAAGATATGTTTTGTTTAAGAAAAGGGGATGTAATATGATTAATAATAAAACAATTCGAATACATGGGGATAATTTTTTCTTTGAGACTTACAAGACGTTACTGAAAACTTAGATATTGAGGAAGTTAGAGCTATTAGAGAATAGATAGCTAGTTATTTATTTTTTTGTGAGATAGCCTACCCAAGGAAGGGAGGATCCACATTTTCTGCGACGATATATGAGAATAATAATCTACGATGATATAAAAAGTTATTAGGGATTTTTTTTGAGATGAGGAAGTTGAAGTTTTTTTTTATTTTGAGCTATAGGAGGAGTTAGGGAATGGGCGAAGGCCTAGGTAACGTCGAAATAATGGGATAAGGAATATTTATACTTTGTAGGGGGGAATTTTGTAACTTGAGAAGTTGACATAGGAAGTTGAATTTTAATTGAACCAAAGATATGTGAAGAAATATTTAGAAAATGATGATGAGGAATGAAGAACTGAATTTAGAAAAGCAACCCAATTATTATTTTTTTATTTATGATTTGAAGTAGAATATAAATTTTTTTTTGAGATTAAGATAGAAAGAAAGATGGAAAGTAAGAAAAGATATTAAGTGGTGAAGCGGCAATATTATAATTAAATATAAATTTGGTTTGTTTTGGGACATATGTCCAAAGGATATTAATTACAGTAAAGTTTACATTTAGATAATAATATGTTCAATATTTTTTTATATATGAAAATGAAAAGACAATTTTATTTGTCTTCCGCTCGTCCAAATTGTAAAGGACTGAGCTCAGTTTATAATTAGTGTGTAAAGAATTTTTTTTGTTTAATGTAAATTTGTTGTAAATGACAGTGGGGAATGAAGTGAAGTGACAGGTGCGAGATGAATTTTTGTTGAGTTGGTTTGTGAGCGTAGAGACACCCAAAAGTGCCGGTTCACGACGACCAATTGGAAGCCGACAGGAGTGGATGAAGGCGGAAAAAGGACCAGGATAAAACAGATGAAGAGGGAACCTTTGGAACAAAAATTGTGATTCTAGAAACACAATTTTCGTTCCAGAAAAAATAGGAGAAGGCAATGTAATATAAACAAGCCCGTTGCCAAGGCAACGGATTTAGAAGCCACTATACATTTATTTTAAACCGAATTTAGAAGACGAAATCAAAGTAAAAGAAGAAAGAAGAAAAGAAAATGGAAATCTGAAGAACAAAACAAGTTTAAAAAGAAATAAAATACAGTAAAAGTAAAGAAAAGGTAGCTTTTAGGCCTAACCTTACAGTTATCAACAAACATTTTAAATAATAATTACAAGATCCACCGACTTCAAAAGGAAACTAAATTTTCAGAAGGGATTAATTTAGCACCCAGAAACAAAATGAAACAGCTAAAAGAAGAAGAATGAAGAAATTTCAGGAAATTATAAGCAAAATTAAGAAAAGGTCAATAATTAAAAAACGAGTCGGTAGAAAGTTGTGAAAATTTTTAGGAAAAGACAGTTAATTATTAAGAAAAGATTAAAGAAGAAAAAGAAGAGAAAAACTGCCCACATCAGAAAGAAAAGCCAGTAGTAAATTTTGAAGAAACGGTCAGTTCTAAAATACATCGAATCAACTAGGCCGGATCCCATCTGAAATAATACAAGTGATCCGAAAGTGTATACCACAAACTTTAAACACTGTTTTCGAGAAATGAAGAAGCCAAAATTAAAAACAAAAGTTACAGAAAAATTAGATGACAATTTAGAAAAGAGAAGAAACGGAAGAAAGGAGAGAAAACACCAAAAAATATTAATTTTTAGAAGTAAAACAAGAGACAACAGAAAAAAGAAACTCGAATTTGCTACCCATAATTCCGTGCGGAGGCAGTCAAGTGAGTCTGTGTTGAGTTCTGGTAGAGGTGGAACCGGTGAGAGACTAGTCTCTGTTTTTTTGTTGAAATGTGTGAAAAGTAGTGAGTAAACAATTAAAAGTGAGTAAAAGTGACCGGTAAAAGATTGAAGGGATGTGGAGAGAGTGTGGACTCCAATTTTTATGTTAAAAGTAAAATTTATTGTATATATGTTTCAAGTGTGACGTCACCAAGGTATGATCCATTTTTTTGTACATATAATTTCTAAGATGGCCATTTTTAATTTCAAAATTCATAATAGTTTTATTAAAGTTATATTGTTTGTAAATATGTTTTAATTTCTTTTAATTTCCCCAAAATCTCTCTCAATGAAATTCAAATCTCAAAACTCATAGGCCTTGCGAATCAACACCTTTGAGATAAGCGCCAATCGTTATCGGGACATAATATTTAATAATCTTAATTTTCAGAATCACACCGGGAGACTTTTGGATTTTTGGATTGGTGCAAGTAACGTAGTTTGAAAATTTTACAGAGTTATTTATAACATATGTTTTTCATTTTTTAAGAGCTTCACTCAACCATACGGTAGATTATTTTATTTTTGAAATTATAGATTTAATTAACTTAAATTTTTTTATTATTCAAAATTTTATTCATTTTTTAATTTATTGTGAAAGGCAACAAATAAAAATATACGTTATAAAACCTAGCAGCATATTAGCCATGACTCTTATAATGGTGTTTTACCTAATTATTTACGACATCCATGGCCCCGGGAGGAAGTTTTATCTACGAAATAAAACTCACTCCCGGACGGGATTCGAACCCGCAAACCAAGGTGAGACCATGCGACCAAAGCCCTACGCTCTAGCCCGCACGGCCACCATGGCTCCCGAGAAGGATGTTAGATTGTGTGTTTCTTCTAGGGATGTTGCTGAGATTCAGGGACTCATCCCTCCTTCAGATCAAATGACCTGAGCCTCAAGTTTGTCAGATCCACATCTTTGGAAGAGCTGCAGGAGAGAAAGGCTCCACACTCTCTTCTTTTTTCAACTTCATAATATACAAATGAAAAGGGAGAATGATAAAGGCATGATTAAAAGAAAAAATGTTTTATTGACAATGTAAAGTTTACACTAAAAAATCAGAAGTAATTTTCTTTTGTAACAATAATACAAATATTTTTATCTAAATCAACTTACATAACTTAAAATAATAACTATTTACAAAGAAGATTTAAAGAACAGGTTCATGAAAGTAACCTAACAATAAATTTAAAAACTGATAAAGCAGTAAAAAACATTGAAAAAAATAAATATATATAAATACATAATACATTTATTAACATCCGTCTTTTATTTAACATTCATACTTATCAGTCATCCGAATATTGGAACAATTGTAATAAAAAAATAAATGGAAACGTTTTACGAGATATACAATTTCATAATCACCTATATTTTTATCTCTTCACGATTACGCAGGACGAACCAAGAATTCTCTGTTACAAACTGTACATACGTAGATCAATTAGAGGACGCCGTGGTATGCGTGCTTGCTTACTGAGCTCAAGATAACGGGTTCGAAACCCGGCCGAGGCCCGTAGGTTTTTTATCTGGGAGGTATAATAAACATGAGCACGTCGTCCTTCGGATGGGACGTTAAGCGATGGCCCCTAGCCATGTACGTCAGGTACTCGTTAAAAACCCCTTCCCGGGCATGAGTCATAATAACTAACAAACTACGTAGATACATCCTGAAATTTAGACATTTCAACCCTCTGTTTCCGTTTACTGGAATAAATATTGAAAAAAATAAATAAATAATTACACGTTTTGAAAAATGTTTCTTGAGAGTCGTAAATCGTTTCAATTATTTTATTTGCTATCTTCATCAATAATAATCGATAATATATTGAGTTAACAATTTAATACTGTTAAATGGTTTAAATATAATATTAACAGACACCTCAAGTAGCAGCCTCAAAGACACTGAATGTCAAGTACTTGTAGGTTTGTATTCCAAAAAATAAAACAATATTTTAACACAATCACAATCAATCAACAATAAATAAATAATAAAAGATAAATATAACTAACAATATCATTATAAATAAATAAAACGAACTTCTTTTAGAAATAATGTTTATTCCACAAAAATATATACTGATTGGTATCTGGAGTCAAAAAAGTTGAGAAGCGATAGTACTCGCAGGAGAACAAAATAAGTCCTATAGATGAAGGTCCGTCTCAGGGATAGAAGTTTCTAAGTTGTTTCTCAGGCTGGAAGTTATATAGCTCATATCGGAATCTACTGTAAATAAGTTCCTGTTAGAAATTCAACCTTCTTTGTACTCTTATCCCGCATCTACCTGGCGGATTTTGACGGTATTATAAATTTCAGGAATATTTTCTGAGTTCTACATTATAGATCTTAACTTTCGTATAAAACCATCGTGCTCTACGTGAAGAAAATTATTAATACTAGGCCTTATACTAGTGCCTTGACGAGCACTACCCTCTCGAAATGTGTCACACCAGGTACCAGTCACCCTCGCTATATGTGCTACCGATTTCGGCGTATCACCACCATCTTCAGATTTAGTTGTAAACTTAATTTGTAAGCTGCACCTGATGGGAGTGCAATGCCGAAACTGATAGTGAAATAGACAATATATCAAAAAATAAGTTTGTTTTATTTAGTACAAGTTTCCACATTAGGTTTATAATTTATAAATCTCACAACAGATCAGTTTGACATAGAACTTTCCAGAGCAGATCCAAGAGAGGATAGCTGGTTACAAGAGGCACTCCAGTCACACCTGGATTCCAAGTCAAACCAACATAGAAGTACAGTTTCCAGGCAGATCATCTTCGACTTTCAAACAAAGGCGGGCTTGTAGACCTCATACAAGAAAATCGTACTCAAGCAACGTTTTAGCCCACTCCGACAAGCGGTTTCTAACTAATTACTTTTGTCAAAGTACAAGTCACGTTTATAACTAAAGTTCATTGAAGCTGAACAGATGTTACGGGCTTCGTTTGAAGGCTGGTGAGGATAGATGCTCTTTCAAGAGAACTGACGTTCAAAATTAGAAAAACTAGGTCAAATAAATCTTTGAACTGCTGCTGAATTTTCTAAAAAAAGATATGAACAAAAAAAGTAATATCATGTAGGATTTCTAAAACTGCGCCATCTACATGGCAGACTTCTTGGGCCGCATACATGAACTGTGTGTCATTTTCGGGTATTTAACTTGTTCATTATGTAGGGGGATTATAAAATTTTTTGAAAATACAGACAAATAATATGATGATACGAAATTCTGATTTGGCTTTATAATGAACAGTAGTATGCCTTCATCGAGCCAAAATTAAAATAATTGTTTATTAATATTTTTGCCGAGGGTCTTGACCGAGTACTCCAGGTTAATGAACCTGCCCTCTAGTGGGAAATTGAATAACTAATGTCTAAGATATAAATTATCTAGGATCTACCGTCTTTTTTTTTTTTTTTTTTTTTTTTGGCATGTCTTCATTTTTTATTTTCAGACTGCAGAGGTCTATCTACATTTCCGAAAGAAGGAGTTCCCTGGTAAATTAAAAATAAAACAGAGCCGGGACGTGTTCCATTTACGAATTGATCGCGATCGAAAAATTTCTTTTCGGCGAAAGAAAAGTAAAAACATAATTGTTAAAGTTTTTACATGTTGCACAATGAAAATAAATCTTGAATATAAAACCAAATCAGAACTTTGTATGACCATTTTAATTGTCTGTATTTTCAAAATTTTCTATAATATCCTTTCATAATGAATAAGTTAAAGACCCGAAAATACGAAGAATAATAACACACAGTTCATGTAGGCCCCTGCGGCCCAATGAAAATAATTCAGTGTTCTCATTAAAAAAAATTGCTTGAATCCGTTGTTCTTGTATGTCTAAGATATAATTTGTTTTCTTCCCTCGTTTGGGACACAGAAGTTTCCACACATATTCGTTTGTTTTAAACTGTACCGCTATGAGCCACTGTGACATGCGGTAAGTGGCGCAACTAATTATCAGCCTGCCAGAGGACAGGAGCTGAGGAGGATGTTGTGAAGATAGGCCATGCCAGTCCAGTCTCGTCGCTCACCGCTCATCACCACGTTCCGGATACATCCCTTGAAGTTCTCCCGGGTCTCCAGGGTACCGCTCGAAGCACTCTCTGCAACAGTCACAACATGAATTAGTCAAATAAGTAAATGTCTAGTATCAACTTCTAAGTTGAGGAACGCGGACATATTGTGGAATTTGTAATAAATAAATAAAACAAACTTTTTTTTTGAAATATTGTCTATTCCACTATAGATATTTATAAAAATAAAACTACCGGTTTCGGCCTCACACCATCGTCAGGTCTAGTTATGAACTCCATGATGAACTCCAAACAGTTCATAACTAGACCTGACGATGGTGTGAGGCCGAAACAGGTAGTTTCATTTTTATAAATATCTTTAGTGGAATAGACAATATTTCAAAAAATAAGTTTGTTTTATTTATTTAATGTCTAGTATCACTGAGCTAATTCGCGAATTGCCTCAATTCGGCTTTTCGCTATAAGATATACATAGGGTGTCCAGAAAAGTAGCACAAAAGTAAAGGTTTTCATGTTTTTCTGATTACTTTCGAATTGAGGCCGAGGTGGAAGGGCGTCCAAGATACGGTTCCATCCCGGACTTGCAGTTAACCGATGGCCAGTTACTTTCCGGACAGCCTGTAAAACCCCTGAATTGAATGCACTCTGTACACAGAATGAATGGTTATGTGGCGTAGCCACATGTTATTTTATATTTTAATATATATATTTTTAAATGTGATAATTTAAAAAAAAAATATATATATATATTGTTGTGTGATCTGAAAAAGAGCGTTTTGAGTGTGTACAAATAAAAATATATAAGATGAAATTTGTGATTGTCAATGATTCGGTGAACAACGCTACATTGGTGGCAGCGGTGGGATAACAATGCCGAAAGAGCGACAACACGCGCCGGGGAAGAGGAGCGGCGCCGATGAGGCAGTCGACAGGAGACCCCTCATTTTCCCGAAAGAGTTCACTGCGGGAACGTGGACTGACTACGTGGAATATTTCGACAAGGTAAGTCGAATAAATAAATGGAATGACGAACGATGAAAAAGTGCAGTTTTTATCTTTGTGCCTGACGGGGGACAGCCTTAGCATCTACAAGAACATGTCTCGGACAGACCAAGGTGATTTTGCCCTCGTATGTAGGACCATCGGGGTTAAATTAGACCCTCCTGAGCGGCGGGAGCTCAAGAAAGATGAATTCAAAGGGCAAAGCGAGGGGCGAGTCTCTGACACAGTTCGCCACCGCCCTGGAGACTCTCTACAACGAGGCTTACCCGGAGAGGGTTGGGGAGGCGGTGCGACAGGAAACCTTGAAGGACCACTTCCTGGAGGGTCTCCGGGACAAAAACGTACGATTTCAGGTTGCGCTAACGTCCCCTGACACCCTGGAGTCCGCACTAACCAGGGCTTGAAAATGGAAGTGATAGCTCTACGTCATGGCTCAATGTTGTTTACCGCCGAGTTTCAGGATACGGGTGATAGCCAGGTTGTAGCGCCTACTGACCCTATCCCGGGAACCTCCGTGTTTTACACGATGCTGCGAGAACAAGAAAAAAAAATAACAGCCCTTATGAGGGCAGTGGAGGAGCTGGTGGTTGGAAAGGAGACGAAGCGGGCGGATAGAGGCCGAAGGAGTCTGGTCTGCTGGGCGTGCGGCAGGTTGGGACATATCCGAGCCCACTGTTCGGTGAAGCCACCCAAAGGGAAACTGACGCCGGCCGCTGATGAGGACCTATCAGTGGTCGATCTCCCCATGGTCCCTACCGTCGGGGTGAAAGAGGATGGACTCCGGAAAAATTACGTAGACCTCAGCGTGAATGGGGTTCCAGTGAGGGCTCTTGTTGACTCGGGAGCCAGTGTCACGCTACTCAGCGCTGATCTGGCACGTCGTTTAGGGGTTCACCCTTGTGAAGAGTATGGTCGGGGGTTGCGCAGTGCAAATGGGGGAACTATTTCTACCCACGGGCTTGCTGAGGTGATTATAACAGTGGGGGGTAAGCCCTACGGTCATAAAGTTGTCATTGGCGACATCTGGCGTGACCTCATTCTGGGTGTCGACTTCTTGGAGGACAAGCTAATCCAACTGCTGTTTGTACGCGGAGTCTTGAGAACTGACCAAGGCGATATCCCCCTGCGCTCGCCAAAGTCTGGAAACAAAAGAGTCGACACCATCGCAGCAGTGGATGTTTTCATTGGAGAAAATACTGTGGTTCAAGGGAGACACGAAGTGGTCGTAATGGCGCAGCTCTCGGGCCCGGTGGCCGACGGCACGGAAGTAATCTTCGACCCCCGGATAAGTAATGAGCGAATATGCTTAGCTCGGGTGATGGCGATAGTTTCCCATGGGGCCATCCCTTTACGAGTTATGAATGCAGGGCCGGAAGCAGCAACTCTTTTTGCAGGTACTCGGGTGGGTCGGGTGGAGGGAAAAGAAGAACCTATGCTCAATACAGAAATTTCCGAGGAGACCGTTTGCTGTGGCTCGGGTACTCGGGATGTAGATGAACTTTTTAATCTACAGTCTATGGATCTGAAAGGGGAACAGCGGAAGGAAGTAATGAGGTTACTGCGAGAGTTCCAAGATATCTACGCCAAAGGTCCGCAGGATCTGGGCAGAACAGGGGTAGTGAAACATCGGATAGAGACAGGGGATAACCGACCTATCAGACAGCCACCCCGGCGAATCCCTTTCCAGCGGCGGGTGGAGGTAGAGCAGCTGGTCAAAGATATGCAGGGGCAGGGGGTGATAGAGCCGTCAACGTCTCCTTGGTCGAGCCCTATCGTGCTAGTAAAAAAAAAAGACGGGAGCACGAGATTCTGCGTCGACTACCGCCGCCTCAACGCCGTGACGAAGAAGGATGCGTACCCCCTTCCGAGAATCGACGACATCCTAGACAATTTGTCGGGGGCTAGGTACTTCTCTTCGCTCGATCTGGCTGCTGGTTACTGGCAGGTGGAAATGGAGGTGCAGGACAAAGAAAAAACAGCGTTTATCACGAGCGAAGGATTGTTTCAATTCAGAGTCCTACCATTTGGACTTTGTAACGCTCCAAGTACATTCCAGCGACTGATGGATGCAGTACTGAGCGGCTTAAAGTGGAAGGTCGCCATGGTATATTTGGACGACATAGTCGTTTGGAGCACGACCTTCGAGGAGCACCTGGATAGACTCAGAATGGTCTTCAGCAGGATCCGTGAAGCTAATTTGCGCTTGAAACCTCAAAAGTGTCAACTATTGCGCCGAAACATAAGCTTTTTGGGCCATGTTATCTCGGCGGAGTTCCGTTGCTATCTGTATGGAACAACGTTCTCGGTAAGAACTGACCACAGTTCATTAAGGTGGCTCCAGTCTTTTAAGGAACCGGAGGGGCAAGTTGCCAGATGGCTGGAACTTCTGGCACCCTATAACTATGAAGTTGTCCATCGCCCAGGAAAGCTACACGGGAACGCGGATGGCCTCTCGCGTGCTTGCCGCCAGTGTGGGGACCAACCTGAAGTAGACGAAGCTAGTGGAGGACGAGTAGCTGTCATCCTCCAGCCCCAGGACGAAGATCTGCGAGTCGCGCAAGAAGCGGATCCGGGGCTAGCGACAGTCCGACAGTGGTTGGAACAAGGCACGTGACCGCAATTCAGTGAAATACGGGGTAAAGACCCTGCGTTAGTGAGCCTATTGACGCAGTGGGCGAGGTTGGAAGTAAGGAACGACCTGTTGTATCGTCGGTGGGAAGAAGACGAGAAGCCTGACCGATACCAGCTGGTGATACCCAGGTGTCGGAGGGAGGAGATTCTCAAAAGCCTACACGCTGATGTGACGGGCGCGCATTTGGGAATCACCCGGACAGTTCAGAAGTTGCGCGCCAGATTTTACTGGCCGGGCCACTCGCGGGATGTGGAAGACTTCGTCAACTGCTGCCCAGACTGTGGAGCACGTAAAGGCACCAGACCCCGGGCCCCCCTGCAGCAGTCTACTGCAGGATTTCGATTTCAGCGGGTGGCCATGGACCTCCTGGAGCCTCTCCCTAGAACTCGACGGGATAAAAGGTACGTGTTGGTAGTTTCGGATTATTTCACCAAGTGGGTGGAGGCATACCCCCTTCATAATATCGAGGCTGAGACCGTAGCCGAAGCATTCGTAGCAGATTTCGTTGCGCGCTATGGTGTGCCATACGAAATTCACACTGATCAGGGGCGACAATTCGAGGCTCAGCTGTTTCAGGATTTGACAAAGAGGCTCCACATTAAAAAGACGAGGACCACCCCGTACCACCCTCAGTCGGATGGCCTGGTGGAGCGGTTCAATCGGACATTATGTCAAATGCTGAGCCATTATGTTAACCAACATCAGGATGACTGGGACATCCAGCTCCCCTTGCTTATGTTGGCCTACAGATCCAGCCAGCATGAAACAACCCACATGACACCATACTACGCCCTGTTTGGTAGGGAGGTTCGGCTCCCTGTAGACATAATGTATGGGCACGTTGAAGAACAAGGCGAATTGCATGAGTTCGTCAGGAGCCGGTGCCTGCAACTGGAGGAACCGTATAAATGTATGCGGGAAGCCCAAATCAAAGGTCAGCGGAGACAAAAGGACCTCTACGACAGGCGCTGCAAGGGGGAGGAGTTGGAGGTCGGGGAGTCAGTCTGGCTGTGGTGTCCGATGGTGCGGCGAGGCAGGAGCGCCAACTTCCACCGGCCCTGGGAGGGACCCTACCGGATACTTAAGAAGTTATCGGACGTCACGTTCCGCATCCAAGCTGAGAGGAACCCCAGGAGGCGACTCGTGGTCCACTTCAATCGGCTAAAAAAGTACACCGCTGACTGGGACGAACGACCGCATTGAAAGGAGGGAAGAGTGTGGCGTAGTACATGTTATTTTATATTTTATATTTTAATGTATATATTTTTAAATGTGATAATTAAAAATATATATATATATATATATTGTTGTGTGATCTAAAAAAGGTGATCTGAAAAAGAGCGTTTTGAGTGTGTACAAATAAAAATATATAAGATGAAATTTGTGATTGTCAATGATTCGGTGAACAACGCTACAGTTATAAAAGCTCGAGTCTTTTTTTCAGTCATACTGTTTAAATAAAAATGATTTTAAATTAATTTTTGCAAAACATTTGTTTTTGTACGACCAAAAGAAGATATAAACAATATCATCTCAGAGGCCAAATATTTTCTATAATTTTTGGATACGTCACTGTGAGTAGGTAGGAGATATATTTTTACAATTTTCTAAAGAATGGTAAAGCAATCTTCAATTTTCCGTGATGATTACTACTCAACTCGATTACCAGTTCGAAAGCCAGCCTAGGGCCTAAGCTTTATTATATAGAGGTGAAAAAACAGCAACAACCTTGAGCATGAGGTCTTTCGGATGGGAAGCGATGGTCCCGGCGATGGATGTGCGATGTCAGGTACTCGTTAAAGACCCCTAACCTAGGTAGGCAACATTTATGATTCCCGCAGTAGAGTCGGGCTCATGAACCCGAAAGAAAATAATTTGCTCCTCCGTATCTTAGGACACAGCCAATGTTTCTAACATGAGCACTTTGTACAGTCTTCCTTCATTGTACCATATTTCATCAAATGGTACCTACTGGTTTACAACAGCTGTAGTATTTATGGTAATTATAGTACCACAGTATAATACCATTGCTAGTTCCCTGACCTATTTCACAACGGAAGACGTGTGATGTGACAAGAAGTCATGCTGTTAGATATTTTATGACAAGGCGGTCCCCATATTTCAAATGTGTGACCTCTTCTAAGATCTAGGTATAAAGCATTAACAATGAACAGGCGAATAATATAACATTAACAAATCAAAAATAATTGGTTCCAGTTACAACTTAATTAAAATTATTATACTGTAAATTATATAAATATATCTATTGGCAAGATTCTATGTATATTTAAACGTACTTGTGCACATCGACTGGAGGGTCATATTATTGGTGACAGTAAAGGGGAATATTTTAGATTGGTTTGGTCGTTCATACAATTTCCATTTTTTAAAGTTCTGTTTATTTCTAATTGTTCTAATGAGTTGAGCAATGTGCTTTTTTCGCAGAAATGAAGGTATTTTATGCCTGTGTCTTTATCAAACGTATGTTTGTGTTGGTTGATGTGTTGTGCAAATGTTGATTTTGTTATGTTGTGTGTTGTGTCCATGTTAGTATCTATTTCTGATATATGTTCTTTGAGTCTTTGTTTGAATTGTCTCCCAGTTTGTCCTGTATAGACTAGGTTGCAAGAGTTGCAATTTAATTGATAAACCCCACTCTTTTCTTCTGTTTTTATTCGGTCTTTCGTATTGTTAAGGTGTTTGTAAAGTGTCCTATTTGTTCTGAAACTAACTTTGAAGTTTTCTTTTTTAAGAATATTGCCTATTTGTTCAGAAATTTTCCCATAATAGGGTAAGCTTACCCATTTCTTTGTTTCTGTTGTGTTTATTATGTCTAGTTTGGAGATATCTTTTAAATTGATTTTGTTGGTTACTTTTTTTCTAATTTTTTCTATTGTATGTTGTTTGTATCCGTTTTTTATGGCTATGTTGTTGATTATATCTATTTCTTTGTTTCTGTTGTGTTTATTATGTCTAGTTTGGAGATATCTTTTAAATTGATTTTGTTGGTTACTTTTTTTCTAATTTTTTCTATTGTATGTTGTTTGTATCCGTTTTTTATGGCTATGTTGTTGATTATATCTATTTCTTTGTTTCTGTCTGTCACGTTTAGTGGTATTGTGTAAGCTCTATGGAAGAATGAGTAAAATGTCGCAACTCATTAGAACAATTAGAAATAAACAGAACTTTAAAAAATGGAAATTGTATGAACGACCAAACCAATCTAAAATATTCCCCTTTACTGTCACCAATAATATGACCCTCCAGTCGATGTGCACAAGTACGTTTAAATATACATAGAATCTTGCCAATAGATATATTTATATAATTTACAGTATAATGATTTTAATTAAGTTGTAACTGGAACCAATTATTTTTGATTTGTTAATGTTATATTATTCGACTGGTCATTGTCAATGCATTATAGTTTACAATATTACCTAGACCTTAGAAGGGGTCACACATTTGAAATATGGGGACCGCCTTGTCATAAAATATCTAACAGCATGACAATTTAGCTTAGTTAGGAATGCCTGACGTCATGGGGAACACCAGTAGGGAGGGTAATGGGTTCCTCGAGAGGCTGACATTCTGAAAATTAACTTAGTCTTATCTCTTATGCTTTTGGCTGAGGATGGTAGAAATACCGAAAGTACTCCCATGTATATATAGTTAGTGAAATTAGACAATATATTAAATAAACAAGTTTTATTTTATTTTTCAAGTCCATTTGAATTATTTCACAATATCTCTGCAATAATGTCAGTTTTCATTCTACTCAGGGGTGTCAGCAATATTTAAAATTTTGCTTTTAAATAAAATGATGACATGCGGGTCAAGGTGAGCTTGCGAGCTCGAGGTAAGTGGCCGTGATGGACAGATAATTGAGTGATTCTATAAGGGTTCTCGGTTACACTTTATGAAAAAACTACTCTGATAAAAGAAAAAGGAAGAAAACTCACATTTAGTTACCATGGAACAACATTCACCTCACCATTCAATTTGCATTCTTAATTGTGTCCCGACCTTTTAATTTTTTTTTTTTTTTTTGACACTCCATTCCGGGATTAATTTTACTCTGATCATATGTACGAGAAAAAAAAATATATATATGTATATATGTCCGGGATGGAACCATGTGGTCATATCGTCTCCTTCCAGATCGCCGCTCTGCCACCTCAAGTGGACCTGAGCCCGACTCTACTGTGTGAGTCCTAAATGTTGTCTACTTAGAAGAAGGGTGATGTTAAAACCCGTTTAAATATATATGTATATCGATACAGTAGTTCAGAAGTGGGATATTTCAGAATTATTGATTTTTGAGAAAACGCATTTGAAAGTTTCGTTCGCTTCTTAAAAAGAGCTTCTGAACTTCTTGTTTTCGTTTCATATTATTGTAATGCAATTACATTTATGAAACAACTTTAAATTCATAGATCAGTACTAAGACATTTCAAATTACCATGTTTCTGAACATTTGGAAAAAATTAAAATTCTATAACATTTTATGTACATTTTAAGCCCTCAATTTTGTATTTTCAGTTATCCGAGCTCAGAATATGAAAGAGGGTGAAAACTTGTATAAGAAAATTATCAGTTGTCCCACTTCTGAACACTACTGTATATATATCACTCTGACGGTCATCTGACCAAGAGGTCGTCTTTGGTATAAGATTTTTTATATTTTTCAAATTATTTGTATATATGTAGTATATTTATAAATAAATAAAGACTTAATAAGAATAATATATATATATATAATATTATATAAATATATATTTTAATGGAATTCAACAATGAATATAAACTATATATTAGGGTAGGGGTGGTTGAGACGGGGAAGACTGGTTTAGGCGGGCTACTATACCTGGAAGTCCGCCGATGTAAAGAGGACTGGAAGTGGTGGCAGCCGTGAGATGGCCGTTGTCAGAGAGCCAGTAGCTCTGGTCCAGGTTGTCCACCCTCAGGGTGAGCTGGTCGTTGAGGTAGGTGGCATGAATACGATGCCATCGGTTGTCGCAAGCCGCGAACACTGTGGCTAGTCCCTGCTCCAGACGGAACGGACGTCGATCCCCCATGTCCCCGCACATCACCACCTAACAACGACACCTCCTTTAGATACCCATCCATCCAATAACAGTTAGCAGACCAACCAGCCCCTCTTCTTGCCTTATTATCCTTCCTCACTATACAATTTAATTATTTTTTGTTTTCAATCTTAAACTATACTTTTTTGGTTTTTGCTTTATCAGTCAATCATCCACTCCCAAGACTATGGTGGTCCAAGTGCCAACAAAACAAAAATAAATAAAATAAAAAAAGACTTGGTTACTTTTCCGTTGTGGAGTTCGAGAGAGAGGGCGGGGTAGCCCTGGGGCTCGGAGACACTGAGGAGCACTCCGTTCATCTCGGAGGTTCGGAACTCCAACTCCAACTCAAGAAGGGTCCCCACGTTGAACTTGTTCTCTGAAATAGAAACTCAAGTCAATACCTAAGTGAAACATAACAATAAATACCATCATCCAGATCAGATTCTGAGAGGTAAAAAACATATGAACATTTTCAATAAAAAAAGTTATGTATAAATAAATCAATTATCACTTGTCCTTCCTTATAAATAGATAAAACCGATAAATATAAGGAGGATTACGATAAAGGATAAGATCCGAAATTGTTTAATGAGTGGCGAGAACAATCGCCATTTTCGTACTTTTAAAATACATACAAGACAAAACTGGAAATTGACAATCTACTATATGCATGCATATTATGACAATTTTACATCTAAAAGCTGCTTTTATAAAAATCTTGGTAAAAAAGTAAATTTAAAGAGAAGGGAAGAACTATGAGGATGATGGAACAATTCTCCGGCCTCAGCGTACATGTCTGGTGCTAACGGATCTTAGGCCTGTTTGGGTCGTACATGTCTGGTGCTAACGGAACTTAGGCCTGTTTGGGTCGTAAATGTCTGGTGCTAACGGATCTTAGGCCTGTTTGGGTCGTACATGTCTGGTGCTAACGGATCTTAGGCCTGTTTGGGTAGTACATGTCTCGTGCTAACGGATCTTAGGCCTGTTTGGGTCGTACATGTCTATGTGTATATCCTAAACATCTCAAAGTTCGAAAATGATAGTTCGTCCACACTCCCTGGAGATGAACAATGCTCAATAGGCAGCCACATAACTGAAGGTTGTCTTTCACGAGAAATGCTCCCATCAACTCTCGATACTCTGTTCCAGTGGTGAGGCCTGGGTAAGTAGATCCCACATATTAAACATTTTGACATTTATGACATTTTTACGAGTAAAGTAAAGTAAGAAAAAGTGTTGACTATTAGATCTTCACTTGCAGTTAGAACTTCTGATAGATTTTTAAGGTTCCCATTTTGTATCTGTACCATTTACATTAATGACTTGGGGCGCCGGTAGCTAAGTGGTATGTGTACTTGCTTACTGAGCTCAAGATCGCGGGTTCGAAACCCGGCCGAGGTCCTCAAATTTTTTTTATCTGGGAGGTGAAAAAACCTTGCGCACGACGTCCTTCGGATGGTCTCGAGCCTGTACGATGTCAGGTACTCGTTATAGACTCCTCCTCAAGGTGAATAACAATTTAGAATAGGCAAAATTACAGTCGGACTCGTCCACCAGGGTGACGAAATAGTGCTCTGATAGTAAGCGATATGACTTCTTAATTAAAGCTCGGGCATGAGTCATAATAACTATCTAATGACTTACAAAACCCTAGAAATGTGTCTGCTGTTCACTCCGAATAAGAAAGGTTACCTTTGTGTCATTTAGAAAGTTATTAAATTGGTCATATTATAAAAAGATAAACAAATATAAATCATTTGATCGAGAAATAAGATAAGATGTTATTAGGTAGCTATTGATTTATATTGGATATCTTGCATATAATTTATTCTTATCGTTAGCCTCGGTTTAGGGGAACACCAACAGAAATTTATCAGAGGTTTTTTTGGATGGGAGTATGGGGGGGAATCTCAGTTTGCCCCAGGCCTCACCACTGTCATGTTCTATAAAACACTAAATACAGACTGTAAACAGCGTAGGCGTCCCCTGGGAAGTAGGAACCTCGTTCCACCTGAGGGAAGCATTGTCCCACCCCCGTCCGGGTAGACTTCTCGCTCACCAGATGTTCCTCGTGTCCGTTCATCCGGAGACCTCGGACACAGCCCTTGAACCCCTCAAGCCGGGACAACTGAAAATACAAAATACAGTTCAAATAGTAACATAGGACAGAACATAACATAAGCATGTTTAAGGAGGGGAAAAAACACTGGAAGAACAGTATACTGACCAGCGGGTGAGGGACCATGGCCCCGGACTCAGGGAGACCCCCGATGTACATCACTCCGCCCACATTCATCTTCTTAGGGCTCTTGGTCTTCTCAGGGTCGATAGAGTCCACCTTCAGGGTCATCTTACGCTCCTCCTTCTCCAGCTTCATCTAGAAACATGAAGAAAAGGAAACATTTCTTAGTCTAGAGTTTCATATTCTGGAGTTTCAGTTCCTATAATCCCTGGTTCCTATATCCCTTTCTAGCCCTAAAAACATACTTTACTACAGTGGCAATGTGATTCATTAGAAGAAAAAAAGAAAAAGAGTGCGAAATATAAATAAAAAGTAAATAATATAAACGAAAGGTGAGCTGAATTGAAGAAAATCTGGTCACTTTAGTTAAGAATAAACAGTAAAAGGTAGAGAAGTTGAGGTTACCTTGTGCCAGACGCCGTCGTTGAAGACGGCCTGTCCAGTGGTCTCTATCTTGCGGCGTCCCTTCAGCACGATCTGGACACGGCCGTTCCTGAGGGCGGCCATCAGATAGTGGGGTTGCTTGCCTCGCACCCCCTTAACAAAACAATAATATCTTCAGCTATTGTAATTATTGATTAAGGACAACTATTTTGAAAAGAATAAGGTACGAGCATCGGAGAGAGGACCGATTTATTTCACAGGAGCAACGAAAAACTTTTCATTACACACAAACTCACCGGTTTTCAAGTAATGGTACTCAGCACCTGATAACAGATGACAATTTTCTAAAAAAAGGGGACTTAATTAGGAGGACGGGTGTTATAATGGAATGTCCAGTTTGTGACTCAAAAACTTTACACGCGCAGACTGAACGGTATGTAGGGGAGGCACCTTCTGGAGCCCTGAGTCCGTCGACTCTCTGATCATTATGATACTGTGATCAGCAGACAGTAAGGATCACTAAATAAAACAAACTTATTTTTTGAAATATTGTCTAATCCATTAAAGATATTTATAAAAATAAAACTACCGGTTTCGGCCTCACACCATCGTCAGGTCTAGTTATGAACTAAGTCAGTTTGCAGAGTGACTTAGTTCATAACTAGACCTGACGATGGTGTGAGGCCGAAACCGGTAGTTTTATTTTTATAAATATCTTTAGTGGAATAGACAATATTTCAAAAAATAAGTTTGTTTTATTTATTTATTACAAATTCCACAATATGTCCGCGTTCCTCAACTTAGAAGTAAGGATGACGACATATTTGACTGTTAAATAAATAAATACTAACATAACATAAATGGAGAACACATTTAAAGGGTAAGAAGCAAGTTACGGGTATGAGGAAGAGAAGTCCGTTGGGGTAGAAAGTTCTGAAGTCGAGCTCCAGGGTGAAGTTCTTCTGGAGGATGGCTCTTCTCCGGAAGTTAAGTTCCACGAAGGAGAAGGGCTCGTCCCCGAACTTGACAGCTCCCGGCTCCAGAGTGTAGCTGCTGATCTGCAACCAAACAGTACACATCCCCTTATGGAACATCAAACGTAAAGCCATAAGTCCCCCCCCGATGAAGATCTCTAGAGTCTCTACTTGCCTTTTCAGATATTACTATATTAAAACTTAAGAGTATTCTACAAGCGAGTTATACCTTGCGACATCCGGCGACTCCCCTGGAGAGGAGACTGTCTGGATCCGAGTCGCTGGGTCCGGCACGACCGATAGTGACTCCCTCGAAACTGATGGGGTTGTCGAAGCCGAAGATCCTTAAACAACAAAACAGAACGAAACTTTAGTCAGCAGGAACATCAAACATTTCAGAGGAGAGTCGGCCAACCTAGAAAAGTGTCCTATTCAGAAGTTTTTACTGAAATTTATTATGTAGTCCAGTAGGAACTCAACATTCATGGATTTGGAGGATGGAGGTGTCCCTCGAGTAGTAACCAACCAATCTAAGGCATTTGTTTTGAGCCACTTGAAGAGTTCTCAAGTTGGTATTGCTTGCTGGGCATGCATACGTTATCAATGGCCGCAATAGAAGCTTGTATATGAGGAGTCTATTGGTTAGATTAAGGGCTGTCTTTCTGTGGAGTAACGGAATAAGAAGAACACAAATCCGCTCGCAGTATTTGCTTTCTGCCTGAAGGTCAGTCGTCTGTCTAGAAGAACACCAAGGTATTTTACTGTATTGGTCCAGTCCAAATTTTCTACTTTCTAGGGCAATGTATCTTATTTGTATGTTTTTTAGACTGAGTAGAATATAAAAATGTTTTCGAAATATCTTAATGATGAAACTATACCGATATAAGCTCCTCTCATAGTACTACGACAGTCAGAAGGATGTCACCAAGGATACAGTACAACTGCTGATATATCAATGTTTGAAACAAAATGAATTTTCACAAAGTAGATCTGAAACTAATAAAAAAAAAAGGAAATGAAGGGAGTTTACTTGTCGTTGAAGATGACATCCTTGATGGTGCCTGTGAGCGGAGTACTGGAGAAAGTTCGTCCTGTCGTGTTCATAGAGGAGGGAGTACCACCGAAGTAGAGACCGCCTGCCTGTCCGGGGGCTTTGAGGGTGAAAGGGCCTTCCGGGAGGAGAGCAGCCGCGTCCAGAGAGTCGTCCACCCGGAGCTCCAGTCGGCGACCCGTCTTGATGAGTGTGAGGGTGTGGTAGCGAGAGTCGCTATAGTCAGAGCTGATGGAAGCGAGCCGCACCTCTCCTCGACCTCCGTTCAGCCGCACTTCCACTTGACCCCGCCGCAGACTTACTGAGTAGTAGCTCAGCCGGTCCTGCACAGATAACATAACAAGAGGAGCTCAAAAGTCAGGAGCATGTACTTTTGTTTTTAATGTGTATTTGAGTACATAGACAGGTAAAAAAACAGTTTTCACAAAATAAATAATCTGAACCTTCATTTAAATATAACAATACTTGTCTAAAAGGATTTCCCTAAATAAATATGAAATCGGAGTGTAAGCCAAAAGTAAAAACTGCATCGACACACAAGTTTTTTTTTTTTTTAATTTTTGAAATCAGGAGGTTGGAAAACATCCGTTGAAAACTCCGCATCGAACTTGTGACCGATTACATAACTTCCCCTATACTTGGTATCGCTGCGGAAGTAAAAAAAATGTATTTATTGGGATTCAAGAAAGATTAATTGCATATATAAATAAATCCTTTATTTTGCAGTTTGAGAGAGGGCTTGCATCCATGGACCAACATCCTCCCTATATTACAGCTTACCTCAACTTTGAGGAGGATTTCCTCATGAGCCCTTCCTTCTTCTCTAGATAACTAATACACGAGTTTAAAAATCCTGTCTAATGGAAGATAAGTATATATTTTTTGTACACATTAACCAATAAAAATGTATAAAGTGCTATTTGATTTAATAGTAACCATTTAAAAAAAAATGTAATTACTAAAATTACAATGTTAGTATTATGTAAAAATATTAACAGTTAATGTCTGCTGAACAACCCTTGAGGTGTTATAGGGATATACAAAATATACATTATATACACCAACAATAACGCTATTTGTCATCTTATCAGAAGTGCATCTAATCACAGCTATCTAAGCAGGTCACCACTGGCTAACTTCTTTCATTATAACAAATTTTGTTTGGCACATTCAGCGATCATTAGTGCTCATTCATCGTATGGTTATTGCTATAAACATTTTAATTTTTTTTTTTTTTTTTTAATTTCATTAGGTATTACTTGAGCGGAAAATTAGGCAGGAGAGCAGACAAAATGGACACATTTTAAAATAGTTATGAAATACTAAGATGATATATCTTATGATTTATGATGGTAGTAAGTAATGTTATGTTATACCTCAACTCCAATAGTATTAGTGACTTCATCGTTATCTTCAACAGAGTATGTGGAGGGCCACCTCTGAAAACATAACAGTTAGTTGTTAGTTGTTAGTCAGTTAAGGTAACGTATCATGCACATACGATACAACACATCATCATGCTGTTATTTACATTATCCATTAAAACATCACATTGAGAGTGAAACTCTCACTGTATTATTCATTATTCTGTATGATTGGCTGAGCGATACGTTGAAAACTATTTGTGCAGAGGAGAAAAATGGAAAACAATTTATAGTGTTGAAGGAAAGGTAGTTTTAATTTTTTGGCCCCAAGTGGCCAATTATGTCCCACAATGGTATCCATTTACCTTTGATACAATTACAGTAATTAAATTATTTGTATTTGTTTAGCACATATCCAATGATATTTTGCTTTTTTCGAAATTACCGTCATACATGTATTTGCATCACCTTTATTAGGTTCAAAAATAAAAAATACATGTAGGTACACTGAATTTAGCACTAAAAAATAAAAATATAGGGTGGAAAAGGCGACAGCCCCTCCCCTACCTTCCTTGACCTCATGGGCTGCACAGTGCTTCTCATTCTCTGACCAATAACAAACGCTCGCGTGAGGAGACCCGAAATCCAATCTCATTCGCAGCGAAGGTGTCATTCGCATGGAGCAAATTTTAAGGAGTGTTATACGACGGAAGACAGTAACAATGTTAAAGACGCTGTTCTCGAAATATATTTTTAGTGTACTTAAACGAAACAATGATACTTGGGTTTTTTCCGGTCGGAGGATTTTAAGGGACCTATTTAAAGTAATAACAGTAACAGCAATATAGCAATTGTTTCAACTTTAAAAAGTGGTCGGTGAACCACCGGCAAAGTACTTCCACACAACGATATAATCAATTAACGTTCAGCTCCCCTCCAAAACCAGTCGATCGTTAGCGCTAACGTTCAACAGTTGACTTACACAGCGGGGGGGCTCCTAAATCCTCATACTAAATATTGCGTCGATAAATGCATTATTTCGGAAGTTATTGGGGTTGTTCAATTGAGACCTCCTCCAATCCCCCCTCCTCTCAGCGTTCTGGATACACGTTTAAAACTTCGTGCCGATACATCCATTCTAACGGGAGTTATTGGAGTTTTTACGTTAAGCCTTAATCCCTCTTCTCTTTAGTCGATTTGGCTGAAAAACGATAGGTGTAGTCGGTAGAGGGTTCTAAATAACACATGATACACACAGACAGATTTTTTAAAAAAAATGTTTGTAATCTAGAGGTCGGAAAACATGAAATTCCATTGAAAACTCGGCATCGAACTTTTAACCGATTACATAACTTCCCCTATACTTGGTACAGCTGGGGGGGGGGGGGGGGGGGCGTGACATTATCTAACCAAGAAGGGCAATGAAGATAGGAATAATAGCTATTGGAGAACACATTTAGTAACGTACAGACCACATGCAGACCAAAAAGAAATGGATTTGACGAGTTGGGTCATTTGTAGAGTACTAGAATACATATCGATGCTCCCTAAGGAGAAAGTCGTTATTCAGAAAGCCGGTCAATAACATACGCTATTCGAATAGTTGGTCAATAAGATCGTTATTCGCAAACCGCGTCAATAACATGTGTTATTCGAATAGTTGGTCAATAAAGTCGTTATTCGCAAACGGCGTCAATAACATAAACTATTCGAATATTTGGTCAATAAGGTCGTTATTCGCAAACCACGTCAATAACATATGTTATTCGAATAGTCGATCAATAAGGAGAGTCACGCCGAGCCCAAGAGTGGGGAGGCTGATGCTTGGCTCCTCCCACCCCCCACCACTGACCCAGCCAGGCCTTCAGCCCCACTTCCTCTGGTGAGTCAAAACCATGAACTATCCCAGACGGTAGTTGCTGGGCCCTCCTCAGGGCCAACAGGGCTGTTAATAGACAGCAAAAATGAAGACCCAATGGATGAGGCCCGTGCCATCCAGGCCGAGATCTCGGCCATACTCCGCAAAGTCAAGATTAGCGTTACGGACCGCGAACTGGTGAACATGGGGATCGCCCGCCTCCTGGTCCTGATGTCTACGGTGCAGGAGGTAGCCGAGGCCAAGGTCAGGATGGCGAAGGAAATCGTGGGGAGTCTGACCGAGACGGTGGCGACAACAATTGCCGCCGGCTTAGCCGGCCTCCCCCAGCGGCCCCTTCCAGTAGGAACTGAGGCTCCCCCCCTCCCCCACCAGTACAGGACTCTGCCGGAAGAGGGACCAGAAAGACAGGGGAAGAAGAAGAAGAGAGGAGCAGTGATACAGACGCCAAGAAGTACTACCGCTCTTCCCTCTCCCGTACCTAGTCGAGCGGTACGAAGACCGAGTTTCCTCCTCCCATCCCAAGGCCCCCACCGCCCCCCTCATTCGTATCCAGTGGAGGGTTGGAGATTGACGGGACCCCCCTCCTGCCCTCTCCCCCCCCACCCCCTATCACTGATGCCGAATACCCGAGCCCGGCGGCTTGGACACAGGTGGTTAGGAAGAAGAAGAAGAAGTCGGCCGCCCCTGCAGCAGCACCAACAGCAGCGGCGACAACCCACCCGGGACGAAGACCGCTCCCCCCCACCAAGAGGAAGGAGGACGTCCTCAGACAGCTCGCTACGGCCGGGGAGGGCCAAAACCGCCCTAAGGCCTTCATGGCCGTGGTAGAGCTGTCCAATAAAAAGGACACGCGCCCGCTGACGGCCGCAATGGACCAGGTGACCCCGGGAGAGCTTGGGATCACCATGTTAAACAGTAGGCCCGCCAGGAGAGGGGGGATCCTCTTGGAGGTGTCTTCGGCCGAGGAACTCGCGACGCTAACCGCCAGCGCCCGACTCCAAGAGTTGGGTCTGAGGGCGGAGGCGCTGCACAGGAGAAGACCGCGCTTAGCGGTCTTCGATGTGCCTGCGGGTTGGTCGGCCGAGGACCTCTCCAGGAGATTCCAAGCCCAGCGCCCTACACTCTCCCCCATAGTCTCTATATATGAAAAGGGCCCCCCCGGCAGACCAACGGTGCGCTGGGTAGTTGAGACGACCCCTGCGACCCGAAGAGACCTCATCCACACCGGCAGGATCACCCTAGGGTGGTATACTTGTGCTGTGCGGGACTGCCTGGACGTCACCAGGTGTGGAAGATGCCATGGATTTGGCCACCCGGAGAAACAGTGCCCAAGTAAGGAGAAGGTGTGTGCTTGGTGCTCCGCTACAGGGCACGACAGCGCCAGCTGCAATAGGAAGGCGTTGCCGCCGAAATGTAACTGCGGCAGCGGGAAACCGGGTGCGATCCACAGCGCCGATAGCGCTACATGCCCGTCATATATCCGCGCGCTCGAGAAGTTGGCCTCGCGTACGGACTATGGCGAGTAGAGATGCGGAGCACACGGGTTTACACGTTGTCCAGCACAACATGCATAGGCGTAAGAGAGTGGCGGATGAGTTGCGCGAACTGGTGTACGCTGAGTCCGTTCAACTCCTGGCTCTACAGGAGCCCTATTGTATAAGAAATCGCGTGGCAGGCTTCGGTATTGGCCACAGAATAATAACTGGCGCACGGAACAACGAACGGCCTATGGCCGCAATCGTTGTGACCGGCCCCCAAGTGGATGTGATGGCGCTCCCCCATCTGTCCACCAGCCATATTGCTGTGGCCTGCATCAGGCACGTCAACGTCGATTGTTATGTGATCAGCGGATATTTCCCTCCGTCTGAGAGCATAGACCTACAATTGGGCCACTTGGACCACGTGTTGGATGAGCTGGCGGGACGCCAAGTCATAGTTATGGCGGACGCCAACGCCTGGTCTGTCTCCTGGGGATCGGTTCGCACCGACCGCCGGGGCGACAGACTAATGGAGTTGATCGCCCGCCATCACCTGTGCATAGTCAACGACCGACATTCTCCGCCCACTTTTCGTAGTGCCAATGGAGAATCACATATCGATGTCACGTTGGTTTCCGGAGAACTATACAGGGCTGTCAGTGGCTAGGGAGTCCGAGGGGTTACGTCTAGTGACCACGAAGTCCTAGACGTGAGACTTTTTGACGCGCAGCTAACGGCAGTCAGGTTAGAGATCCTCGCTTTGCAACTCGCAAAGCGATACCGGAAGCCTTCGTGGCCGCCGCTGCTGCCTACTCCTGTGACGAGGAATGGGGAGGTCTCAGGGGTTCCGACCCGGTCGACCAGATTGAGGAGGGTGCCGACAGACTCAGTAGTATTCTGCTGAGGGCTGCCGACGAGACCATCCCCAGGAAGGTCGACCGATTGAGGAAAGTTCCCTGGTGGAGCGAAGACCTCACCCTCGCCAAAAGGGCCGTTTATCGTGCCAGGAGGCGGTACCAGCGGTGCCGAGACCAGCTCCATCGGGTTATTCGCAGGGAAGAGTACCGGCAGCTCAGCGAGGCCTACGGTCGGAGCATCGAACCCGCCAAGAAAACAAGCTGGAGAAGGTTCGTAGAGGACGAGTCCAGCAAAAACCCGTGGGGGATTCCCTATCGGATCGCCACTGGGAGGTTCAAGACGGTCGCCCCGGTGGCCTCAATCAGGAATGGCATCCAGCATGCCTTGTCCCTGGAGGAGGCCAGCGGGATGTACCTACGCCAAGCCTTCCCGGAGGATGACCCGGCAGGGGATACACCCACCCAACATAACATCAGGTGTGCTGCCCGTGACTTGCCGGACACGGAGCGCCAGTCTGTCCCGTGAGGGACCAAAGGCTGTCGTCCCCGGACACCCACAGCAACAGTAAATAAAACCATACTATATATATATATATATATATATACATCCTCCTTCCCCGACGATAAGCGAGCCGGGTGATTTACCGGAGCACCCGAAAAAAAAAAAAAAAAAAAAAAAAAAAAAAAAAAAAAAAAAAAAAAAAAAAAAAAAAAAAAAAAAAAAAAAAAAAAAAAAAAACTATATAATTATATTATTATGAGTCAGATTACTTAGTAATATATCATAGCACATTAAACGTTTTTGAGTAACGATTCGCTTTTCAATTTTGACATTTTTTTCTGTGATTTTTCGCAAAGGTAAAAATATGTACTCAATACTATAATATATATCTGTTTCAGCATATATTTTTCTATATTTTTCTCCCATTAATTTTTTTGGCTTTAAGCTTAGCAAATGTAGACATTTCAGGAAGAACTCCCATTAATATTATTTTTACTCCAATTAATTTTTGCTAGGTTGTAAAAACGGAAAAAATAAATGGGACAAAATAGAGCTGCTGAAGAATATATGTTATTCTAGTTAGTCAGTTATTATGACTCGTGCCCGGGCTTCAACTACAAGGTCATATCGCCTACTACCAGAGCGCTCTTTCGTCACTCTGGTGGACAAAAGCCCGACTCTACTATGGGAGTCCTAAATTTTAGCTCCCTAAAGACCACTAACCTCACCTAGGAAGGGGTCTTTAACGAGTACCTGACATCCTACTGGCTATATGTATTATTGTAAATTCAGAATCTCCTTACACAACCCAAAAGTACTTGATACTGTATATTAGATCAGCTGATTATATTAATGCTTGTTTTATTTAACTCACCAAACCTTCAAAAGTGGACAACATAAGAAGGGCGTCTCGCTGCGATGTTGAAAAAACAAACCCAAAACTGTCTTTCTTCTTCATGCTGTGAGAAGGAAGCTCAACGTAACCGTTGCCATGGAACCCAGCCACTGTGATAGCCTGAAAAATTGTAAATATTACTGAACAAATTAATAAATATGGGGATAAGCAAGTACTACTTATAGAATGGAAATAGAGAACATAACAAGACAAAAATGCGCTATACAAGCTCGAATTGGGGAAAGGGACGTGGAGGATAAACCTAGGAGTAGGAGAGGAAGGCGGAGGAGAAAAAGAGAGGCAACACCAGCTCTAGCGGAGGAAACGACAAGCAGGCGTGATCTGCTAAAGAAGGAGGAAGAGCACAGCTGGACCTTATATGGAGGGGAGGATGGGGGGGAGAGGGGGGGGGGGAGGTTCCACAGCTACTTGACCCTACAAAGGAGTAGGAGAGGAAGACGGAGAAGAGAGAGAGAGGCAACACCAGCTCTAGCGGAGGAAACGACAAGCAGGCGTGATCTGCTAAAGAAGGAGGAAGAGCACAGCTGGACCTTATATGGAGGGGAGGAGGGGGGGGGAGAGGGGGGGGGGGGGGGGAGGTTTCACAGCTACTTGACCCTACAAAGGAGTAGGAGAGGAAGACGGAGAAGAGAGAGAGAGGCAACACCAGCTCTAGCGGAGGAAACAACAAGCAGGCGTGATCTGCTAAAGAAGGAGGAGCACAGCTGGACCTTATATGGAGGGGGGGGGGGGGAGGTTTCACAGCTACTTGACCCTACAAAGGAGTAGGAGAGGAAGACGGAGGAGAGAGAGAGAGGCAACACCAGCTCTAGCGGAGGAAACAACAAGCAGGCGTGATCTGCTAAAGAAGGAGGAGCACAGCTGGACCTTATATGGAGGGGGGGGGGGGAGGTTTCACAGCTACTTGACCCTACAAAGGAGTAGGAGAGGAAGACGGAGAAGAGAGAGAGAGGCAACACCAGCTCTAGCGGAGGAAACAACAAGCAGGCGTGATCTGCTAAAGAAGGACGAGCACAGCTGGACCTTATATGGAGGGGGGGAGGTGGGGGGGGTGGGGGGGGGGGGAGGTTTCACAGCTACTTGACCCTACAAAGGAGTAGGAGAGGAAGACGGAGGAGAGAGAGAGAGGCAACACCAGCTCTAGCGGAGGAAACAACAAGCAGGCGTGATCTGCTAAAGAAGGAGGAGCACAGCTGGACCTTATATGGAGGGGGGGGGGGGGGGGGGGGGGGAGGTTCCACAGCTACTTGACCCTACAAAGGAGTAGGAGAGGAAGACGGAGGAGAGAGAGAGAGGCAACACCAGCTCTAGCGGAGGAAACAACAAGCAGGCGTGATCTGCTAAAGAAGGAGGAGCACAGCTGGACCTTATATGGAGGGAGGGGGGGGGGGGGGGGGGGGAGGTTCCACAGCTACTTGACCCTACAAAGGAGTAGGAGAGGAAGACGGAGGAGAGAGAGAGAGGCAACACCAGCTCTAGCGGAGGAAACGACAAGCAGGCGTGATCTGCTAAAGAAGGAGGAAGAGCACAGCTGGAGCTTATATGGAGGGGGGGGAGGTTCCACAGCTACTTGACCCTACAAAGGAGTAGGGTAGGAAGACGGAGGAGAGAGAGAGAGGCCATACCAGCTCTAACGGAGGAAACGACAAGCAGGCGTGATCTGCTAAAGAAGGAGGAAGAGCACAGCTGGACCTTATATGGAGGGGAGGAGGGGGGGGGGGGGAGAGGTCCCACAGCTACTTGACCCTACAAAGGAGTAGGAGAGGAAGACGGAGGAGAGAGAGAGAGGCAACACTAGCTCTAGCGGAGGAAACGACAAGCAGGCGTGATCTGCTAAAGAAGGAGGAAGAGCACGGCTGGAGCTTATATGGAGGGGGGGGGGGGGGGGGGGGGGAGGTTCCACAGCTACTTGACCCTACAATCCGCCGCGGAATGGTCCACAGCTGTTTGACTCTACAATCCGCCGCGGCATGGGCCACAGCTGCTTGACCCTACAATCCGCCGCGGGATGATCCACAGCTGTTTGACCCTACAATCCGCCGCGGCAGGGTCCACAGCTACTTGACCCTACAATCCGCCGCGGCAGGGTCCACAGCTGCTTGACCCTACAATCCGCCGCGGCAGGGTCCACAGTTACTTGACCCTACAATTCGCCGCGGCAGGGTCCACAGCTACTTGACCCTACAATCCGCCGCGGCATGGTCCACAGCTACTTGACCCTACAATCCGCCGAGGCAGGGTCCACAGCTACTTGACCCTACAATCCGCCGCGGCAGGGTTCACAGCTACTTGACCCTACAATCCGCCGCGGCATGGTCCACAGCTACTTGACCGTACAATCCGCTGCGGCAGGGTCCACAGCTACTTGACCCTACAATCCGCCGCGGCAGGGTCCACAGCTACTTGACCCTACAATCCGCCGCGGCAGGGTACACAGCTACTTGACCCTACAATCCGCCGCGGCAGGGTCCTTCGCTAAATTAACTGAAATTGTAACACTCACTTCTCACTTCCCCATCTCAATATCGTACAAAAATAGTTAATATCCCACTACAATACGAATAAGATGCATAATAATTATGATTCCTCTGAAGTTAGTGCCATGAGCCAAGGGAGTGGAGCAGTGGGGAGATCTCAAGTGACCTCCCCTCAGAGTGAACGGTAAGAGTGCTTTCAAGAAGGGAGGGGGTTCTCACATCCTTGACCAAACCCTCTCCTGGAAAGACCATGTCTCCCACATCCCATATTCACCAGATCCCGTCCCTCTGATCTTTACCTCCCTTCTCATAGGACAACAACCTACCACAACTCCTTCCTTATCCAGGCTAACTCCCCCTGGAACTCTCTCCCTCTCCAGATACGCCATGCTCCTACTCTTCTTTCATTTAAGTATCTATTTTTCCATTACCTCCTAACTCAGCTAACCTCTGATTCCTAAAGCGGCTGATTTGGGATAGTTCTCGTCTTCCTACAAGTCTCTCACTCCACTGGACAGATTGTTACTCTACTGTTTCATCAGTCCAGTTTCTTACAATTTATATATAACTCATTATTGTTATTATGTTTTACATTAATATCCTTATTTTTTGAAGTGAAAACTTCTTTAGCACCGTTGTGATTTGAAACTCGATGAAACGAAAAAGCGACACTATTGCCTTATCTGTATATATATATATATGTTGTTTTATTTAGTCATCTGTTTGAATTACTAACATAAGGACTTCTTGTAACTGAAGGTGAAGAGGAAAAAAGTTGCCGATAATGCTTCTTCTCTAGTCTTGCGACACAAAAAAGATAATCATGAAAAATTCCATCTCTTCCTCCTCTCCCTCCAAAAAGTTTGGAATTGTGAATTTTTTTAGACTTTTAAGAACTTATTAAAGAAACATTTATTTTATACTTTAGTTACCATAAGCCACTCGTGTCATTTGTTGAAATTCGTGGTGTTTGAATAATAAAATATAAAATAATTTTTAAACTTGGTACCAATATTATAATAAATAAACCCTATAATTATCCCACTCCTGATACTGCATTCGACTCATTCTCTCGCAGTTTCGTTTTCTGAAGGTTTCACTTCTACCGCGTGTAAACTGCACACATGTTTTTTTTTCTCATTTTGTTCCAGTAGTTTATTTTATTGTTTTAATCATTACTTGACATTCTATCTATCTATCTGGCGCTACAACCCTAGTGGGTCCTGGCCTCCTCAATGAGCCTCCGCCATTCGGCTCTGTCCTGTGCAGCTGCTTTCCAATTTCGCTGACCAAGAAGCTCTCTCGCGTCAGCTGCCACACCATCCACCCATCTTAGTCTCGGTCTGCCTGCTCTTCTTGATCGGTACAAAGGCTCCTCAAGGACTGTTCTTGGCACTTCGCCCTCTTCCGTTCGGGCTACATGGCCTGCCCAACTCAACCTTCCCAACTTCACCACCCTCACTACATCAGCCTCACCAAACAGCTCGTAGATTTCCCTATTCATTGCTTGACATTAACATTTAATATTTATTCTTAGAGATATCTTTTCTTTTATTTTTATTCTATTTCAATTGGTTGATACTTGTATTCTTTTGTTTATTTCTTATGTTATTATTCTAAGGGGACGTATGTCCAGAATAAAGATTATTTTCATTTCATTTCACATTCCCCTTCGCTATAATTACCTTGTTGGCACAGGAAGGCTGCACACCCCAGTACTGTCCTTTGAGGAGGCTGTAGCCCCCTTGGTCGATCTGAAGGTCCTTCATACAGCCGAGGAAGGGGCCCGGCACCCCCTGAAGATGGACCCCAGGCGGGGTGCCTCCGATGTAATAGAGGGCCGACGACATATCGGGGATCATGTCTGAATGGGGCGGGGGCGAGGGAGCCCCCTCCTTTACCTCCAGTCCCACCTTTACCACACCTAAAAATAATTAAATTGTATACATTTAAAGTGCGTGCAGGGAGTGCAATTGCACTCCAAATTTCGGGAATTTGGCTCTTAGATGGATGATAGGAAAGTATTGAGGCGAGCGAACTAGCTATTGAAGGACAATAATGGGCAGAGACGAAAACAGACTTGACAACACTCCCATCGGTCAATGAGTAAAAAAGAAATAATGTATAAAAAATATTTTTAAAAAAAGTATGATTTTAAAAATATTGTCTATTTCACAAAATACAGAACAAAGTATAAAAATAGACAATATTTAAAAAAAACATACTTTTTTTTATCATTTTTATTAAGTGTTCCACAATATCTATGTAAAAAATGTTAAGTATCAAGTAAAGTATGGTAGGCAACCTTTTTCTATCTTCTTCTTGCGGTCGTAGTAGCGGCTGGCTTCGACACGGGTCCAGTTGCCATGGTTGTACCGGACCAGGGACGACATCTCCAGGGTGGTGTCCCCGTCGTAGCCGATCCGGAACACTACTCGACCGTCCCGAAGAGTCAACGAGACGAACTTTTCCTGAACATCAAAGAGACACTTTAACAAACACATCCGGCAACGCTAACAACAATGCTAAACTGAGGTTTGCAGTTGGCATAGAAGAAAAGGAGGTGGCCTCAACCACAGTCTGAAATGTTGTTATACCATTCGAGTCGTTTAGAGGCCTAGTTCCAGTTTCAAAAAAAGAACATTTTTAGACACGAAAAATAAAATAAAATATTCAGCCACTTTAACACTTGATGAACACAAGCTTGATTTAACTTGACTTTCACGAAATTCAAACACAAAACCTTTCAATTCTGTAACATAAAGCCAAACCACTTCACCCCTCAACGATCCGAATAAACATTGATTTATTTATTGAAGACGTGTTTTGATGAATTCAAAAAAAAAAAAAATTACTCACACTAAATATATAATAAATAATTTTATATATACAATAAATGTATACAGACGTAAGCCTCAGAGAGAATCACCTCTAACATCAAGTTAATAGCGATCTTCTAATAAGCATGGCTGGACTTGGTCCTATTGGAAACTGTACCAATCGAAAACAAATCTTCAAAATGTAAATTAAATACATTGGGTTGGGTTGTTGAGAAAATACTCGATCAAGATACCAGAGGAACAGAAAAGTGGTCTTGACAAAGTTCTCCAAGAGAGTTGTCCACTCGATATTAGATTAAGTAATTAAAATATACAGCTTTTACACATTAAACCTAAGTATTAGCTAGACAATAATCAAACAAGTTAATCAAAATAGTTAACGCCAGGTCTCACGATTCGGACCCAAGTAGAGACGACAAATGGTGAACCGACAGATAACATATATTTTAGATACCTCTACCTCTATGCATCACCATCGTGTAAAGACAACGGTTCACTTGAGTGGGTTAGCATATATGTAGTTAAATGTATGACTAAGTGAGGCAACCCCCCAACAAGTAATCATTTTAGGATTAATAAAGGGGAGATAAATAAGCCACAAAGTTATATATACATATATATATAATATATAAAGAAATATATATTACATATTTTTTTAAATATTTTCTGAAATATTTTTTTATTGGAACTAAATATGTTATTAATGACTAAGAGTCCGATAAGAAAGAGACACCATAAAAAAAGGCAAGAGTCCGGAAATCCCGGGATTTTTCGGGATAGAAACATTACCGGTATCCCGTGATAGCAAACCTACATGACACTGACAGGGAGCGACAAACCGTGAAAATAAATGCTCACCTCATCAGTGCCGACCCCTATAAAGAGAAGTGCGTTGGAGTCGAATGTCCTGAAGGAGAGAGAGACACTGAAGAGGTACTTGTTGTAGGCTGAAGCACTGTCATGCTGCAGAACTGCATATCCGTCCCCGGCGAAGTTGTATGACGACTCATCCTTCACCTCTTCTGCACTGCACTCAAACCAGAAATAATACATAATGGACAGGAACAATCAAAACAATAGTAATATTATTAAGTTCTTCCCTACTGTGCTAATGATTGTAACTTCGAAACCCGACCGAGGCCCTTCTTTATTTTTTTATCTGGGAAGAGAGAAAAAACCTTGAGCACGCCGTCCTTCGGATGGGACGTTAGGCAATGTTCCCGAGCCTAGACAATATCAGGTACTCCCACAGTAGAGCCGGGCTCTTTCGTCGCTCTGGTAGTAGGTGATATGACCTTGTAGTTCAGTCACAAAAACTAACTCGATACAAATACTATATGTGTATCCAGAGGTGTCCCATGAAGACGACACCTATTGATTTTCAGCTAAATTGGCCAAAAAGAAGGAGGGGTTAGGGAGGGTTTGACTAAAAAACCCAGTAACTCCTCATGTAATGAATATATGAACACGAAATTTTAGATTGATAAGTTCCTGAGTAAGATACCTATTGGTTTTCAGTCAAATTGGCTGAGGAAAAGTATTTAGCGAGAGTGGACACTTAGCATCGAGCTGGGGAAGTACTATTCTGGTGATTCAAATACTTTTTCCATGTCTGAGATAGTTTGGGAGCAGGAAGCTGAGTAGTATGAATGAAACGGCTGATTGAGGGTGGAGGTGTCCACTGGCGTCGTCATAACAACCATCTCTCAAACCGTTGGATGAATGAAACACATGAAGATGTAACACCGAATGGGTTTCAATTTAGGAGCAGTACATCCCCCCGTTAGATGCACAGTTCATGAGCAATTACAGGCAAACCATCCACAAGTATCGGCAGTCACTCCACTCCGCAACTGGATGGCCATGCATGTTCTAGTGTATTTTTCGATAATATATCTTAGCAACCATGCCAAAATTCAGCTCAATGGAACTTGTGCAATAAAAAAAAAAAACTCTGGTCGATTTAGCTGAAAATAGGATTCTGGATCCGCATATAAAATGTTGTGTCGATACATTCATTCTACAGGAGTCACATTCGCAGACATAGCTAAAAGATGGCCATGACTTTTTTTTTTTTAATTTGATTCAGGGAGTCGGAAAACATGAACATTAGTGAAAAATGATAATAGATTTTTTACCGATTAAATAAAAGGCAACTTTCCTACAGTAGCTGAGGAAGTTAAATAAAAGTAAGTGAAATGTGACAACAAAATGGACACTTACCCCTCGACACAGGCCGTGCAGGAGCTAGGGTTCTGGGTGCTGAAGTCCCAGAGACCGATGGGGCGTCCGTTGAGGTGGAGGGTGTGCAGACAACCGACGAGCCCGCTCTGGGTGGAAGTGAGAGCAGAAACCCTGCGGTCGGCGCCACCCACCCACACCCGGTCCCCGCGGGTCACGTCCAGTCGGCCAACCCCGGCCATAGAAGAGTTGGAGACCGGAGAACCGTCCTCGAGCGGAGAGCCCGCTGGCAGCACCACCGGCCGCACTCGCAACTCTCCCACATTCAGCACTCTGCAACCGCAAACATGCCCTTCATTGGCAACTCTTTCCCTCTCAATTGTAGAACAAATAGGTTACTGATCCTTAAAATTGCATTCTACAGCAGAAGATGAATCATGATACTTATCGAAAAAAAAATAAAAAATAGTTTTTATTTAGAAGATGAATCGTGAATGTTTAAGGTACACAGATCATGGCATTGTTAGGTCCTATTTATTAATTAGAAAATATTATTATTTGTAGTCGTGTCAGCACCAAATTAGATCAGTGAGGTGGACAATCAAGGGATTTGAAGTGTCAATGACACATTATCGGCCCACATTTCAAGAACAGCAATATCTGGTCATTATTTGGAGTGTCAATGACACATTATCGGCCCACATTTCAAGAACAGCAATATCTGGTCATTATTTGGAGTGTCAATGACACATTATCGGCCCACATTTCAAGAACAGCAATATCTGGTCATTATTTGGAGTGTCAATGACACATTATCGGCCCACATTTCAAGAACAGCAATATCTGGTCATTATTTGGAGTGTCAATGACACATTATCGGCCCACATTTCAAGAACAGCAATATCTGGTCATTATTTGGAGTGTCAATGACACATTATCGGCCCACATTTCAAGAACAGCAATATCTGGTCATTATTTGGAGTGTCAATGACACATTATCGGCCCACATTTCAAGAACAGCAATATCTGGTCATTATTTGGAGTGTCAATGACACATTATCGGCCCACATTTCAAGAACAGCAATATCTGGTCATTATTTGGAGTGTCAATGACACATTATCGGCCCACATTTCAAGAACAGCAATATCTGGTCATTATTTGGAGTGTCAATGACACATTATCGGCCCACATTTCAAGAACAGCAATATCTGGTCATTATTTGGAGTGTCAATGACACATTATCGGCCCACATTTCAAGAACAGCAATATCTGGTCATTATTTGGAGTGTCAATGACACATTATCGGCCCACATTTCAAGAACAGCAATATCTGGTCATTATTATACCACATTTATTTCAAGTTCATTTCCTTTTTTTTTTTTGTATTTATTTTGCATAATTCTAATTGAAACTCAAATAACCTACGAGAATTCCTCTCACACCTTGGAGATAATTTTAGTCGAACAAAAAATTAGATTTAAGTTGGGAAGTTATTATAAATTATTTATTTGTTTTATTTGTGAACAATTTCAAATGACATTTGTATCATAAAAAATAGACAGAAATAAAAATAAAACTATTTTCTTTCTTTAAATCGCTTAGCTAATACAAGCTGACAAAGAGGGTGAATGACCCAAATCATTGGGAAGACCTGTGCATGATGATTTTAAAATTAAGTTTATTAATAAAAATGATTTATAATGTAAACTATTGACCATCCAAACCTTCAATAGTATGAAATAACGTCTGAGAGACGTTCGAATTCAATGTTTTTGAGAGGAACAATAGAAGAGGCGCTGCCTGAGGACAAGTTTTTAGTTTGAGGCCGGGGACTGTACAGTCGGTTAGTTAGTTACCTGTGTGCCTCCACCTTGTACCAGTGCTGGTCCTTGCTCAGGTCGCCTGCGGTCTGGATGTGGAGAGGATGAGTCACCTCCCCTAGTCCACCTCCCATGTTCCACACGAACCGCATCTTCCGGTTCACCATTTCGATCGCAACAAAGTCACTCTAGAAACATTTTAGTAAAGTTTTAGCCTAGAGGTCATCACACGGACCACCAAGACCACCTCACCTCAAGGCCTATCACAACCAATATTTTCCTAAATCTAATTTCATCAAAAATATAGAGAAGAGATTGTCATTGTAGACGAAAGGTAGACTTACAGTGGTGGAGCTAGGCAGGTAGAATAGGAGGGCGTCCCTGAGCTGGGAGCTGATGGCGTAGGTGAGCTGTACGGTGGTCATAGTGCTAGGCTCCAGATGGGAAGGGGTGTAGGTCCGCACACAGCTACCACCGGATTCCCCGATACTCGTCATCGAGAGTCGGATCTGAAAGAGAACAGCAGAACTTCACAGTCTGATTTGGTATCTGGAGGCAAAACAATACAAGTAAGGCTAGCCCCAAACAAAAATATTTCAAAATGAAAACAAACTCATGGGTCTTCTCAACTAATGTCAGCACCAAAAGTGGCCTCCACTTTCCATATTTTAATGAAATTTTGTAATTTCACAGAGGCGGACATAACAACTGACACCAAGTAAAGTTCCGACGACTATGAGACCTCAATATATTATAATATGCATAAATCAATGCAAAACGACCAAATGTCCTCCATTTTACTGATGTGAGTTTCATACTTTTCAAATTACGTAACTACAAATACGAATAATTATTAACAACTGTGATAAGGTGCATCAACCCAACTCTAAAAAACCACAACAATACCAAACGAAACATCATTTTCGAAACGTTTTGCTATAAACACTACTGAAATCAACGCCATTGTACAGTACTCTGAGAGTACACATTGGAAACATATTGTATATTAATGTACGTTCATAAACCAATTCAGAATCGACTGGTCTAAAATACAAATCTAGGATAGAGAAGAGCGGGTGGTAGCCTGTGGTTTTTAATTTCGAAGCTGAGGTCTGGGCATCCAGTGAATACAATACTTGTCTTTAAAGTGATACAACTGGATCTTACACTGTTGGCCACATGATGAGCCTGTCGTATCTTGTTCCTGAGTGCTTCTAGCTTACTGGCTATCGTGTCGTTCCACTCTGAGAAGTGTCTCGTCTGTTTGTTGAGCCCGAACGTCATTCGCTCCACCATGTCCTGTGCCTTCTTACTGTTTGCCTGCGCCTCATCAACTAAACGACACATTAACAAACAAACATTACTACACTTAGTTACGAAATAAGATATCTAATAACTGTGTTAACAAAAATACTATTGAAAGCTGACAGAACTTGAATATAAAAAGGGAGGCAGTTGTGAAGTTTTTAAAATCATCCAAAACTTGATCACTGTTCGCTTGGGACATCGTGCTTATTTACCAGGGCTTTTCAATATAACTAAATTATATACACCTATTGTACATTGTTACACTAAATTTAATAATGGATTCGGTAGTCCTGTCACCGACTAATGCTTTAAATATACAGAACAAAGTTATGGTAGAAATAAAAATATATTAAAAATTCAGAACAATGACATCACCAGTTTGCAAAAACAAACATGTTATATTATTCAAAACCAAACTTAATAGTTTTGTTAATGAAGTTGAGCAAAATTATAATGCTCACGTAAGTATAGACAAAAGTATCATAAACAAGGATAAAATCAACATAATGCAAAAATTATGACGAAAGTACAGTTAAATCCCGAAAAATAGTGTCATATCGGCTCGGGACCATCGTACCGGCTCGGGACCATCGCGTAACGTCCCATCCGAAGAATGGCGAGCTCAATCTTCTTTCATCGGTTCAATTTTGTAAGCAGTGCTGGACACCAATCTGTTATTTTATACACTTCTAAGTTGAGGAACGCGGACATATTGTGGAAACTTGTAATAAATGAATAAAACAAACTTATTTTGGAAATATTGTCTATTCCACTAAAGATATATATATATATATATCTTTAGTGGAATAGACAATATTTCAAAAATAAGTTTGTTTTATTCTGTTATTTTAAAGGTTATTTATTTTACGCCCATATTTATACCTACTACATAGCCTGTAATATGCTGAACTAGGAAAATAAATAATAAAAAAAAATTAATATATTTGTATTAGGAATAGTTAAAAAGTTCTTTAGTCAAAACTGCTTAGTGTAAATAAAATTACAATCAGCTTATATTGATTTATCTATGACTTATATCAATTTATCAGATTGAAAACAAATACATAAGTATCTATCTGTATTATTAATATTCCTATTCTTTGGAAAAACATATTCACAAATATGATTAGAAAGAATATTTTGTGTAGTTTTTTAGAATATATGCTATGTAGGAAAGTGATTTTACAAAAAAGTAAAATAAATTGTTAAAAAAAAATGTTGCTTTCTAAGTAATATGATAATGTTTACTATTAAGCAATATTGGTAAAAATATTCGCAAATTGTCTGCGAATACGAATGAGAATGTTTTAGTAGACAGGAATATTGGAGAATGTTCATTCAACTGTCCAATGAGTTGATGTATAGAGGTTAGAGTGGGCTATACTCACGTATGTCGAGGGCAGAGTTGAGACTCAGTTCGCCATCCGACTCGAGCTGTCGCACCCAGGGTCTGAGGCGGTTGGAGATGTTGTCAGTCAAGTAAGAAAGCTCCTCTTCCACGTCCTGGGAGGCCTCCATCACCTTATCACACCCGATCACCGTCTCCAGAGAGGAGTCCCGTACTACAGTAGGCCAATTTGGTTAACAGCAATGCTCAAATGTTTTTCCATTGAACAGGGTTTACCTTCACCATTCTCTCTATTTTCTATGCCCCTTTTATATACATATAAGTGTTATGTTACTTAATATTTAATTAAACTAATTTCGTTTAGTGGTCCATCGTGTTTTGAGTGCGGGGTTCGCGTTACAACACCAGTCATACAACATGTAATGATTGTAAGGAAGTTTTCCACTGTCACTGCCTCAGTCAGCTGTTACAAAGAGAAGATATTAAAGGAATAAAGGTGAGAGCTAAATTCGTCCCCAGAAGACGACCCCCCCCCGGTAATAGGAGCGTTAATGTGAACTCACGGAATGCCTCAAGGGACACGCAGATATCCGCAATTCGGGACTGCATTTTCGCTGAAATGTTTTAAATATTCGTAAGATATAATTTTTACTTCTATGTGCATTTTTGTGCAATAACTTTCTGAATCTAAGGGACTCCTTTAAATCGATTTGCTCCTGTAAAAGAAGGTTGTTAAAATTATACCATAGGGATTAATGGATAAACAGACTGACCAGCATAGGACTGATTGGATAGTTCAGATAGCTGTTTGTTGATGGCATGGTCCTCGGCGAAGGAGAACTGCACTTTGTCGGTTAGCTTGCCCAGAGAGTCCCCATAGGAACTGAGTTCTGGATAGAGTGCATCCACCCGGTCCATCTGGTCCTCGGCCCGCCTCTTCAGCTCGATCGAGATCTCCTTGGAAGCGCTGGCCTTGTCCAGTAGGGAGTCCGTCCCGATGCCTGGGTAAGCCTGAGGGGAAAATGGAGAAATATATCTAGTAATCTGCCATTGAGACATCAGCCATTCCACGACTAACCAAAGAATATTTAAATTATTGACGTTGATTTTTAATTAGTTTCAAACATATGCTTGCCTACTATGCTCAACATAGAGGAAAAAACGAGCACGCCGTCCTTCCGAGGGAATGTTAAATGTTGGTCCCAAATCCGTGCGATACCAGGTACTTGTTGAACACCTTGCCCTAAATAAACCTGGTTCTAAAAAATGTAGGACTCCCACGGTATAGTCGCACTCATACCCACGAGAGCGCTGCTAGACCTGGTTGTTGAAGCCTGGGCCTGAATCATTAACAGCAACATGCATCATTCTACCCTTAAAAAGATTAATAATACATTCAACAAAATCTACAAAACCCAATTCAGAATTTAAGAGCGTTTACATGTTTACATACTTACGCCTGTAGCTCCTGACAAAATGGACTCCGAGATAACAATATTTAATGTGTCTCTATTGAAATCCATATGACATTTGCAACATTTTTATTTCATTTTATAATTAATTTCTTTCAATAATTCTGAAATTTTAAAATTTGGACTTGCGATTATTTAGTTTTTTCCCTATTTAAAGATCTCAATAAAATGATTATAGTTGCCTAAAATGTCAGACATCTTTTAAAAATTGATGGGCTCCACTAGGACTTTGTCTTTCAGCCCTTTAAGTTGGAACTTTGGACTTGAACAAGGTTAGTAGAAGGGAAATGGGGACTCTGGCGCAGTTGCCCCTCATGACCTTTGACCCCACGGGGTCACGTGACCCATCACCCCCCACCACCACCACTCCCCCCCCCCCCCCACCCACCCCAGCTCCGAATCACCCACCATCGTACATCCCCAGCTCAATAAGTTTCCACTCTCCCTCTAAACCCCAATACGTTTCCACTCTCCCTCTAAACCTCATTAAGTTTCCACTCTCCCTCCTAACCTTAATAAGTTTCCACTCTCCCTCTAAACCCCAATAAGTTTCCACTCTCCCTCTAAACCTCAATAAGTTTCCGCTCTCCCTCTAAACCTCAATAAGCCCCCCCCCCCCCCCTAATTTTTTCATCTCAATTTTTGTCCTTTGAATCACTACCAATCTACTTCCCCATCTAAATAAGTTTCCGCTCTTCCTCTAAACCTCAATAAGTTCCCCTCTCCCTCTAAACCTCAATAAGTTTCCGCTCTTCCTCTAAACCTCTATAAGTTTCCGCTCTCCCTCTAAACCCTGCTTTACATTTTTATCTCACCCCTCGCCTGTGCCCCTATATTTTTTTTAATTAGCCCACTAGTAACAATTTTTATATTTTTAAAGACTGATTTCGTGACCTTGAACAGGCACTTTCGTGATCTAACATGTCGAACCCTGCATTCGTGTAGCCTACCATATCATGTCCTAGCATGATCATCATCATCATTGTATTCAGTATTATTCCATCATTAAACTGAAGTATAATGATGGAATAATCGCCTACCTACAATTTTGAGCATGCCGTCCTTCGGTGCCTTGAAAAGTATTGCATTTAAAAATATAACTCAAAGCTCGTCATATTGAGTATGTTGTCCGATTGGAGTAATATGATGGAAAAATCGCCTACCTACACTTTTGAGCATGCCGTCCTTCGGTGCCTTGAAAAGTATTGCATTTAAAAATATAATTCAAAGCTCGTCATATTGAGTATGTTGTCCGATTGGAGTAATATGATGGAAAAATCGCCTACCTACACTTTTGAGCATGCCGTCCTTCGGTGCCTTGAAAAGTATTGCATTTAAAAATATAATTCAAAGCTCGTCATATTCAGTATTATTTTAAACTGGAGTAATATGATGGAAAAAAAAAAAAAAAAGCATTTATCTTCAATTCCGAGCACGCTGTCCTTTGGTGTTATTTGTGAATTCTTGTTTTTTTTTATTTCAACAATCATTTATTAGTAATTTTGCGTTTTCTCCAATCTGAAGACATCCTAGACCTTGAAATGGTTTTTGCATGCATTATACATGTTCAAACATGTCGAGATATTTGGGGATTATTTCTCTCGTGACCCTGAACAGGCCCCTGCATGATCAAGCATGTCGAGACCTGCAGTCCCCCCCCCCCCCCCCCCCCCCCCCCCCCTATTTTTATCGATTAATGCGCATGCGCAGAGTCGGTCTATAAAAGGAGCAGCTCTCTCTGGGGGAGCTCATTCTTCAGTGCTATTGAAGAGATCTACCTACTAATTTGCTGCTACAGTAAGTACTTTGTAAAATTATTTGATTGTCTCCTAATTATATTTTTGAGTGATATATATTTTGTTTTCTCTTTAATTCCGATATTATCTAAATAAATTCATTAATTAGTTTCGTTCATTTTCTCAAATTTGTTTCGTTTATTGTTTATATTCGTGTTTATATAGTTATATTTCAAATTTGTTTCGTTCGTTTTTTGCCTACGTGTTTTATATAGTTAAATTTCAAATTTGTTTCGTTCGTGTTATATTTTTTTACATTTAAAAAAAATTTGGTTCATTGTTATATATTCTTTCATTTTTTTTTTTCTTTAATACGTGTTGGATTACTCTTAAAGATGGAAGGTGATAGCGAAGTGTTTTTTCATATTTGTAAATTCTGTGGGATGTCTTTTAATAGAAAATATCATTGCACTAGACATGAATATACATGTGGACTATTATCGAACGATGACGGTTTTAATGCAATTGCCGACACTATCTGTGAGAATTGTGGCAAAACATTTTCCCGGACAGACAACAGGATGAGACATGAAATAGGTTGTTATGGGAGCAATTATAACTTAACTTGTAAATATTGTAGTTGCACGTTCTCAAACCGCATATTGCACGAAAAACATGAAAATGCTTGTTCAGACGAACCTCCTAATAAAAGACAACGGAAAACTATTAAAGAACTGTTAGCCTCTAGACCGGATAATCAAGGAATATCCGAATACGAGACTGCTTTCGGAGGAAAATTAAAATCATTTTTTATTCGCAATGAAAATTTTACCGATATCAACAGTTTCCTTACAGCAGTTAATGATAAAATAGTAACAAAACTTAATGAAACTCTAGACCGACATAAATCTCTCAAATTCAATTTATTTTTAGATATTGAATTAATTAATCAAACTTGTGAAATATTAACAGCTTCACTAAAAACTAAAAATTCATCTTTATTTATAGAATCCAACATTAACACAATTTTGGAAAATCAATATAATAAATTAATAAAAGAGTTGGAAGACATTGAGACCAAGAAAAGCGGTTGGAAATTGTATATAATTAATGGCCTGAGGATAAGAACATCCAAAAATAAACCTTTACGAGGGAAATCATATATAGATTTACCATCACAAATTCGTGATAAACATGCATGTATCAATGTAAAAAACGATGACAACAAATGTTTTATGTACAGTATATTGGCTAAATTCGTAGACAGAGATGCTGATCGTGTATCCAAATATAAAGCATTACAAGATAAATATAATTTCGAAAATGTTACATTTCCTGTTTCATTGAGGGACATTAAGAAATTTGAAGTCAACAATAATATTTCCATAAACGTTTTCGGTATTGATGATGAAAAAAATATCTACCCATTAAAAATTGTTAAAAAAGAGCTAATAGACCACAGAGATCTGTTGTTGCTTGAGGAAGGTGACAAACAACACTATGTATATATAAAAAATTTTGATAGATTAATTAGAAGCCAGCTTACAAAACATAGAAGTAGTATATATGTTTGCAAGCGTTGTCTCACATATTTTTATCATGAAACAACTTCACTTAGCGATTTCGAAGACCATAAAAAATTGTGCAATGGTAATAAGCCCTGTAAAGTCCAACTTCCAAACCCTCACAAAGCCTTTATACAATTTGAACACACAGAAAGACAAATCCGCGTACCATACGTTATTTATGCTGATTTCGAAGCAATTTTAGAGCCTATACCCCCCATTGATGATCCTAACGTTAAAACTACTCCCTACCAAAAGCATAAGCCCATATCTTTTTGTGCCCATGTAAAATCTAGCCCCGGAATCAATAATACCATAAGTACTGAACCTTTAATCTATAGAGCCCCCGATGCACCAGCTCAATTTATGAGATATATCACAGATGTAGCCAGACAAATAAGCAATGTATATAAAATAAACCGAAGTATGCAAATTAATCACAATGAAATTAAAGAATGGAATGATGCAAGAACGTGTTATTTGTGTAATCAGGGATTCACTGAAAATAATCATAAAGTAAAAGATCATTGTCACATTTCAGGAAAATTCCGTGGTGCAGCTTGCAATAATTGTAATTTGAAAGCAAAACACGTTTCTTTCATTCCAGTAATAATTCATAATTTGTCCGGCTATGACAGCCATTTCATAGTAAAAGAATTAGGTCTTGAACCTGATAATGTTGAAGTGATCCCTAACACACAAGAGAAGTACATATCTTTCACTAAATACGTAGGAGATATAAAACTTAGATTTATTGATTCTTTTAGATTTATGGCAGCTAGTCTATCTCACTTAGTCAGTACATTACCAAAAACTGAATTTAAAGAAACCAGTAAATTTTTCACCCCTAGCGAAATCCCTCTAGTAACAAGAAAAGGTGTTTTTCCATACGATTATTTAGATTCGGAAGATAAATTAAATAATACATCCCTCCCGCCCAAAGAAGCATTTTACTCAAAATTAATTGAAGAGGATATTTCTGAAAATGATTATGATCATGCAAAGAAGGTCTGGGAACAATTTAAATGTAAAAACCTTGGAGAATACAGTGATTTATATTTAAAAACTGATGTTTTACTTCTCTGCGATGTATTCGAATACTTCCGATCTGTAATGATAAAATCCCATAAAGTTGACCCAGCACATTACTTCACTGCACCTGGCATGACGTGGGATGCAATGTTAAAATATACGAATATTAAACTAGATTTGTTAACTGACTACGAAATGATATTAATGATGGAACGTGGAATTAGAGGCGGTATTTGTCAAGTTTCTCACCGATTTGCCGAGGCTAACAACAAAGACTTACCACATTACGATCCACAAAAACAAAGCAGTTACATTATGTATTTTGACGCGAACAATTTATACGGCATGGCAATGAGTCAATATCTACCAACCGGGGGGTTTGAGTGGGTTCAAAATATTGATACTATAGATAGTAAATGGATAAATGACATTGAAGAAAACGGGGAACATGGTTATGTTTTTGATGTTAATATTAATTACCCTGAGCATTTACACGAATACCAATGCGATTTGCCATTTTTACCAGACAATATTGCTCCTCCAAACAGTAAAATAAAAAAGCTAATACCCCATCTAGGACCTAGAAGTAATTATGTTGTACATTATAAAGCTCTAAAGCAGGCTCTTTCCCACGGCTTAGAAATAACAAAAATCAATAGAATTCTTAAATTCAAACAAAGTCAATGGCTTAAACCTTATATAGATTTGAATACAGAATTAAGAAAAGCTGCTACAAATGATTTTGAAAAAGACTTTTATAAATTATTAAATAATGCAGTTTTTGGAAAAACTATGGAGTCCATACGCAAGAGATTAGATATTAAATTAGTAACGAACATGAAAAAAGCATTGAAACTTATTGCAAAACCTAACTTCAAAGACCGTACCATTTACTCAGAAAATTTAGTCGCAATCCAAATGGAAAAAACTTCTCTTTATTTTAATAAACCAATTTATGTAGGACAAGCAATTTTGGATATTTCAAAGACAATAATGTACGAATTTCATTATAACGTTATGTTGAAGAAATATGGCCCTAATATTATTTTGCTATACACCGATACAGATTCCTTAATTTATCTAATACTAACTAATGATGCTTATGACGACTTAAAAAATATGGATGAACATTTTGATACTTCAGATTATCCCATTAACCACAAATGCTTTTCATTGAAAAATAAGAAAGTACTAGGAAAATTCAAGGATGAGTTGAACGGAGTTGCAATGTGGAAATTTGTCGGACTTCGTCCAAAAATGTATGCAATAAAAATTGATGACATTGTTAAGAAAAGGGCAAAGGGAGTCAAAGCAGCTTCCTTAAAGAAACATATAACTTTTGAAGATTACGAAAATATTCTTTTTCAACAGAGTGAAATGACCACCCCTATGCGTATGTTCCAATCAAAGGAGCATACAATCACAACAGTTGAAATAAATAAAAGTTCTTTATCTAGCAGGGACGATAAGAGATTTATTTTAGATGATGGGATTCGGACCCTTCCTTATGGTCATAAAAATCTAAATTTACCTGACTGTTTATTAGTTTGAATTTATTTTATAAAAGCCGATTATTATTTTTGTTTGTTACTTTTCGTTGAAGATAATATATTTATTTGTTTTGAGCCTAATGGTTTATCACCATTTTGTTGTATGAACTTATGTCATAAAAAAGATTCAAGTATGAATGAAGGTCCCTGGCGTGATGCGTAAGGCACCCGTAAACCAGAATGAAGGTCCCTGGCGTGGTGCGTAAGGCACCCGTAAACCAGAATGAAGGTCACTGGCGAGGTAGTAAAATACCCGAAAACCTAACTGATGTAACGAAAACAAGTAGAGAAAAAAGGAAAATAATAAAAATAAAATTAACATGTAAAAAAAAAAAAATAAATAAAGCCCTTCAGGCTACAACTTCATAAAGCGCCTGAGGCTTTAACTTCGCCAAAGCCCGTTCCAAGCCGGGTTACAAAAGAGGGAGGAGGGTCTCAGGCTTTAACTTCACCAAAGCCCCGTTCCAAGCCGGGTAATGAACGAATTATAGAATAGCTTGTACACTCTTGTATACAAAATAAAACCTATCTTTGCCCCCTCGGTGTTGTAATAATCACACCACATCTGCAACCTCATGGTAGTCAGCGGAAAACTATAAATAGCCGGAAGGCACTGATGTTTACTCAGTAGTCATCATGCGCTTCGTGAAGCAGGAACAAAATCTTAAAGTGTTCTATAATGTCGGCAATAGCTTACCTCGAGATCCCAAACATGGCCCTTTGTTTCCAGACAGTATTCGATGCATTATATGTGGACCATCTAATTGCGGTAAAACCAACTTGATGCTGGCCTTACTATATGACCCCCATGGACTTAAGTTTGAGAACATATATCTTTTCAGCAAAACATTAAACCAACCTAAATACATACAGCTCTCGAAAGTTTTGGAAACAATTACGGATATAAATTTTTTTCCATATGGAGATCATTCGGAAATTCCTAATCCCAGTTTGGCTTTACCTAATTCTATTTTCATATTCGATGATATTTCATGCGACAGACAGGATCCAATCAGGTCTTACTTCTGTCAAGGACGTCATAATGGTGTCAACAGTTTTTATCTGGCACAGAGTTATACTCGCGTCCCAAAACATTTGATTCGGGACAATGCTAATTTCATAATAGTCTTCAAACAAGATAATTTAAATATGAAGAGAATTTATGAAGACCATGTGAATTCTGACATGACCATTAATGATTTCAAAGAAATTTGTCAAACATGTTGGGGGAGAGATAAGTATGGGTTTCTGGTTATCGATAAAGATAGTGATCTCAATAATGGGCGTTACCGCAAGGGTTTCGATACCTATATAATAGTTCAGTAGTCAAAGATCTATCCAGTCAATCACAAACCATGGAAGGAGCAACATCTAAGAGTGTCACTAGAGAACTCGAAGACATCAAAAGGTCCATACGAGACAAATGTTATTTTTTGAAACGTAAAAGACAGGACTATGAGGAACATTTAAAATTAAAGTATAGGCCTATCATAAAACCTCTTGAGAATTTACTCCAGGACCGAGTCATTGATAAGCCAAATCTCAAACAAGAAACAATGGAAAGCAAAATTAGACCATCTTTCTTACCCATTCCATCTACATCACGGTATGAACGAGAAGGAGAACGATTAGTAAAAGACGAAGTGGACGTACAATGGACTCCCAAATGGCATAAACAGACCCATTCTCCGATAGACCTCCGGTTCGAGGAAGCATCATGTGCTCCCACCCCCTCTACCTACGTAGATACACAGGATAGGGACAAAAGAACGGCCGAACCAACATGTATGCCGAGTTACTTGTGCGAGGAAGAAGTGATTGAAACACCTTCCACGCCATTAGAAGAAGTTCAAACTGCGGCAACGTCTCTGGAAGGAAGAGAATTGGTTAGAAAGGGTTTGGAAGAGGTTGGTCCTATATCGTCCGACTATATAATAAAATTTATCAATAATGATACTGGTGATTTTGATAGCCAGTACGGGATCCGCTACGATGGTGGAAATTTAATAATCGGAGATACAATAGTGTCTATAAGAGAAGATTGGCTAGATGTCGATGGAAATTTATACCAGGCTACACCAGGATTGTTCGAGCTTCTTTTCAAGAAGCAGCCAAATCGAAAACTCGTGAAAGAAATTGATATGAATAAATATAAAGAAATATTGACTCTAACCAACGCACATAAAAAACGGTATAGCGAATCCGGAGGCTTGAACGTTCTTCCAAATTATTCGAAATATAGAGAAGTCATCTGTAAGCTTTTTCCAACATCCACTAAATCTACTTTGCAGAAAAAGAAAACTGGAAAGGGAGTTAATTCAAATCCCAATGATCTAGTTGAAAAATTAAGATATCTTTATGAAAATTTGACAGACGCAAACAGCTGGAAAAGCATAGAAAAAATTGAAAACCAATTGAAAAAAGGTGGGATCATTGTATAAATAAGATATCAAATCATTAGTCCATTCATTCACAGTCAAGATGTCTGATGTGAAACATCAAATTGTAAACGAGTTACACAAACCTGTGAGAAGAATATTTAGGAGGCGATCCATGATACTGAAGGGTATAGACGATTTGTGGCAAGCAGATTTGATTGAACTAATACCATACGCAAAGGACAATAGTGGTGTTAAATATGTCCTGACCGTAATTGACTGTTTTTCTAAATTTGCTTGGGCTGTTCCCATAAAACGAAAAACTGACAAAGAAGTGACCGATGCATTTCAAAGTATTCTCAAAGGAGGACGACGACCAGGAAACCTACAGACTGATGAGGGAAAGGAATTTTATAACGTAAAATTCAAAAATCTAATGAAAAATTACAATATCAATCATTACTCAACATACAGCAATATAAAAGCTTGCATTGTCGAACGGTTCAATCGTACTCTAAAAAATTTAATTTGGAAACAGTTTAGTTTACAAGGTTCCTACAAATGGATGCCAGTGATTCAGTCATTAGTGCACAGATATAATAACACGAAACATCGAACCATTAATATGAAACCCTGCTGTGTCAAGGGAAAAGTTAAGGAAAAATTGCTGTTGGAAACCGTATATTCAAAAAAAGGTTTACCCCAGAAACCAAAATATAAAGTAGGGGATTTCGTAAGAATATCAAAACATAAAAGCGCATTCGCTAAAGGATACAAACCCTCTTGGTCGACGGAAATATTTCAAATTCATGAAGTAAAAAGAACCATACCCATCACTTATCATCTAAAGGACGATCAGGACGAGGTGATTGCCGGTGGGTTCTATGAACAAGAAATACAACCTGTTAAACATCCTGATATTTTTTTGGTAGAAAAGGTTTTGAAAAGAAAAGGGGATAAAGTTTATGTTAAATGGTTGGGATTCGATGCTAAACACAATAGTTGGGTTGACAAGAAAAATCTCAACCTATAAATATACGTCATTCTACGTGCATCTTCCATTCTTCATTCAACCTTCGTACTGTGAACATCATGGACAGTAAATCCAAGAAAAAGAAGGCAGTTAAAAAAAAGCGCGTGATTCCGACTCCTAAAAAAATTGGAGGAATTCGTAAAATACTCAACATTAATCATACTCTATCTGAAGAAGCAAAAAATGTTTTCAAGAGTTTTCCATCAATGGCGCTTAGTAATTTTGATTTGATAAAATTTGCAAAAAAGAATAAAATTCAGAATTTTAGAGGGGTTTTCATGAGAGATACCTTACCGAGTAAACCTTATAGTAAAGAAAACGCTATTTTCAATTTAGATAAAAGTAGTGGTAAAGGCACTCATTGGGTGTGCTACAGGAAAAATGGGAAATACGTTAAATTCTTTGATAGTGCGGGCACAAGTGGCCCCCCTTCGGACCTCGTGCGCTATCTGAAAGGGTGTCGTATAACGTTTGACTCCAAAACCTATCAAAGCCCCAACTCAAATATCTGTGGTCATTTATGTTTATTATTCCTGTTAAATCTTATAAATTAGACTGTCATTCGTAATTTCATTCATTCATCGTCTGGACGTCGAATGATGCACATCAGAAGAGTATATAAAGGCGATAGGAAATCATCGCAAACGTTTATTCTACCTAGAACTGTCAAAGGATCAACACCTCTGACTAAAGAGAATATTTCCTTTCTTCGTTTGGTCGGATACAAAGTATTGTCTTCGACATGGACATCTTAGATTTGGAACACGCAACTTTGGATAGTTCCATAGAAGGCGTAGAATATCATTCTCATTACCCTTACGCGTCGAGTAAACTTCAGGCTGGAGATGAAATAAGAATTGCTGTACAACATCAAGACATATACACTTTGCCATCGTACAGTTTTATTTATTTAGAAGGTCGATTTTTGAAAGAGGATGGGACGACGGTACCAACATCATCCAAATTAACGAATAATGCATTTGCATTCTTATTTGATGAAATCAGATATGATTTATGTGGAATCGAAATAGATCGGGTTAGAAATCCGGGTATAACTACGACTTTGAAGGGCTTAGTGTCGTACAGAAACGGGTCAGTCAATCTGGAGAGTCAGGGGTGGTGTTCTCCTAATAGCAGTACTTTGAACATTACATCGCCTGAGGGATATTTCAACGTCTGTATACCTCTCAGCAGCCTTCTTGCTTTCGCAGAAGATTATAAAAAAGTTATAATTAACGTTAAACAGGAATTGGTGCTTATTAGATCCAGAAGAGACGACAATTGTTACTTAGTCGCGGCTAATAATGAAAATAATCTTGGAGAAAGGGCTAAAATCGAGCTTACCAAACTTTGTTGGAAACTCCCATACGTAACAGTTAATGAATATAGAAGATTATCGCTTCTTCGACATTTGAGATCGGAGAAAGTAATTTCAGTTGGCTTCAGGAGTTGGGAGTTGTACGAATACCCGCTATTACCTGCTACACAAAGACAAGTGTGGGCGGTTAAAACATCTAATCAGATGGAGAAACCTCGATACATAATATTAGCATTCTCAACCAACAGGACAAATAACATTCATAGGGATGCTGCCTCTTTTGATCATTGTCATCTGTCCAATGTTAAACTGTACCTAAATTCGAAATCATATCCCTATGATGATCTTAATATTAACTTTGATAGAAATCAATATGCAGTTTTGTACTATATGTACGCAGGTTTCCAAAGCTCTTATTATCCCGAATTACCATCACATCCCCTACTTTCTTTTCAAAATTTCAAGGACAAAGCTCCTTTAACGGTGATAGATTGTTCAAAGCAATCGGAGTCCATTAAGACCGGACCAGTGGACGTTCGTCTAGAATTTGAAGCGACGCAAGCTTTCCCAGCTGATACCACGGCTTATTGTATAATCATACACGATAGCGCCATCGAATACAACCCCCTCACAAATGTATTGCGAAGATTGCTATAAATAACAACCCTGTTTCAATTAGACCTCAGTTGCAACCATGGCCTCCAACGAAGCGGTTATTGTTGAGATTCACTGTTTCCTGGACGATAACTTGGAATATATTTTGAAGGAACTGTCCATTATGGACGTTACCCGCTTTGCTAGTAGACACTGGATATTCAAACCCCCTAAACAACCTATTACAAATGTAAAGAGCATAAGATCAAATAGATGGCTTATGAAAAATTACCACAGATTAGAATGGAGTGATGGGGAAACTGAATACGAAGAAGTTGAACGTATTCTAATGACTACACTACTGAAATATCGATACATTTTTGTCAAGGGGTTGGAAAAGAAGAGGTTTTTATATAATTTACTTAGACACGAGAATATTGTTAATATGGAAGATTATGGTTGCCCAAGAGTTGAAACATTAACTCCTATTTCAGGATCAGAGTGCCTTTTGCATTCAAAGTTCCCAAACATGTGTACTCATTATGGGGTTCACGTATTAAGAGACTGGATAATGTCCAATTATGATTTTATATTGCTATTCTTTTTTTTGAGTTCATAAAGTATTCGTATTTATTTTGTTTTTTCTTCAAAAAGGAAAAATTTTGATTTGATTATTTTGATTTAATTTACCTAATAGAAACGATTTTCGTTTTAAAAATAAGTTTATTTGCTATTGTTCTTTTTATTGAACTATATAAAGGTAAAGCTGGTTATTTTGTTGAGGTAGCTTTCATTGGAATGGTGAGGAAAGCTTTAAACGCCTGCAGGTTGTGGGGATGAAGGCTTGGAGAGGCTATTGACGCACGCAGGTCGTATGAGTGAAGGTTTGGAGAGGTTATAGACGCCCGCAGACCATGATTGTGTAAATGCCTGCAGGTTGGGGAAAGTTTTAGACTCACGCAGACAATTTTTTTTTTTAATTGAAAGCTACTTCAACCATTCCTCCTCGACGCACCTTCACCTTGACGCGGTGGGGAGGCTTTCTACTAAGAAAGGTGCTTATATGAATCTAACAATTTAGTTCTGTTTTAATAAATAAAGAATGTTTTACAAAACAAGAACCCATTCATCATGACCACGTGACTAGAGAGACACTGGACCGATCTCCGAAAAAAAACAAACAAGGAGACGGATATAAAACGCAGTATGAGGAATGGAAGAATCAAGAAAACATTGAAAATATAATATGAAATACAATATACAAAAATGTATGTAAATGAGACTAAATAAAAATCCATATCTACTATTAAAAATTAAGTGTATTTTTTATTCTTGTCCAAATATACTAAAATTCATATTCTCTGTGTATATGATGGTGAAGTATGCCTGCAACAACAGGTCTCGACATGTTTGAACATGCAGGGGCCTGTTCAGGGTCACGAGAGAAATAATCCCCAAATATCTCGACATGTTTGAACATGTATAATGCATGCAAAAACCATTTCAAGGTCTAGGATGTCTTCAGATTGGAGAAAACGCAAAATTACTAATAAATGATTGTTGAAATAAAAAAAAACAAGAATTCACAAATAACACCAAAGGACAGCGTGCTCGGAATTGAAGATAAATGCTTTTTTTTTTTTTTTTTCCATCATATTACTCCAGTTTAAAATAATACTGAATATGACGAGCTTTGAATTATATTTTTAAATGCAATACTTTTCAAGGCACCGAAGGACGGCATGCTCAAAAGTGTAGGTAGGCGATTTTTCCATCATATTACTCCAATCGGACAACATACTCAATATGACGAGCTTTGAATTATATTTTTAAATGCAATACTTTTCAAGGCACCGAAGGACGGCATGCTCAAAAGTGTAGGTAGGCGATTTTTCCATCATATTACTCCAATCGGACAACATACTCAATATGACGAGCTTTGAGTTATATTTTTAAATGCAATACTTTTCAAGGCACCGAAGGACGGCATGCTCAAAATTGTAGGTAGGCGATTATTCCATCATTATACTTCAGTTTAATGATGGAATAATACTGAATACAATGATGATGATGATCATGCTAGGACATGATATGGTAGGCTACACGAATGCAGGGTTCGACATGTTAGATCACGAAAGTGCCTGTTCAAGGTCACGAAATCAGTCTTTAAAAATATAAAAATTGTTACTAGTGGGCTAATTAAAAAAAATATAGGGGCACAGGCGAGGGGTGAGATAAAAATGTAAAGCAGGGTTTAGAGGGAGAGCGGAAACTTATAGAGGTTTAGAGGAAGAGCGGAAACTTATTGAGGTTTAGAGGGAGAGGGGAACTTATTGAGGTTTAGAGGAAGAGCGGAAACTTATTTAGATGGGGAAGTAGATTGGTAGTGATTCAAAGGACAAAAATTGAGATGAAAAAATTAGGGGGGGGGGGGGGGGCTTATTGAGGTTTAGAGGGAGAGCGGAAACTTATTGAGGTTTAGAGGGAGAGTGGAAACTTATTGGGGTTTAGAGGGAGAGTGGAAACTTATTAAGGTTAGGAGGGAGAGTGGAAACTTAATGAGGTTTAGAGGGAGAGTGGAAACGTATTGGGGTTTAGAGGGAGAGTGGAAACTTATTGAGCTGGGGATGTACGATGGTGGGTGATTCGGAGCTGGGGTGGGTGGGGGGGGGGGGGGGAGTGGTGGTGGTGGGGGGTGATGGGTCACGTGACCCCGTGGGGTCAAAGGTCATGAGGGGCAACTGCGCCAGAGTCCCCATTTCCCTTCTACTAACCGAACCTACTTTCTCGTGTGCGATGTCAGCAGCTATTGTTGCATTCTTGACCGCCTCCTGAGCCTCCTGTAGATCGTCAATGATGTCCTGGTACGCTTTGCTAGCTCTCATCGCAACCCCCACGTCCGTCTGGAACATACTGCAAAACTAGTTTTAACATTTGAGAGACACATAAATCTAGTTTACTACCACTTCTCATTGATTTGAGGTGTACGAATGATCCTCTTCAATAAAATTACATCTATCCTTCATACAGGACGGTATTGACAAAAACTCTACTTTTCGCCACAAAAGACTGACTGACAGGAACAGGGATCCTAGCTGAGTGGAGTCCAGTGGTCTCAGTCCCAGGAAGGCCACGTACAGCACCAACTGCCCTGGATACTTCCCACTTATTGTCACAAGTACAACATTAAACATTAATAATAAAGGGGAAAAAAAAGGTTAGAGTCTCATTACAAGTTCAATTTATAATGAAACTGGCGATTAAAGTATAATAAATACATGGTATGTAATAACACTTCAACTCCGATGTATTAAACAAAGTCAACTAAAACCATTATTGCCACATTAGCGTTTGATTTTTAAAATCAAAATAGTTTTTTTAGTTATGTAAAAAGAATGTTATTTGCTATGAATTTTTAAATTATTTTTATACTGTAAAATAATTAATTTTCTTAATTGTAGAAAAGAATTACATTTTCTATACATTCGAAACGCAATTCACAAATACACGACGACAACACTGCCTGACGAAAGCTGTTTACTTTAAATTAACTTTATTAGTTGGATCGTAACCAAAAACAACAAGGTTCTTTTTATTAACTAATTAACATTTATATGGATTATTCATATAATTAATGTAAATTTGATATAGACACTGTGTAACACACAAGCAAACAAACTCAAAGCCTGCTGACTGAGAGTATATCAAAAATAAATCATCAATTTCCTCAAATAAGAGAAATGTATCCGTTAATTTGGCTTCTCAAAGGCATATATATTTTTTTAAAAAAGCTCGGATCATAATAAAAGAAAATTAGAGGGATTCAAAGAAATAACAAATATGATTCGGATAGCGAAGAAAAAAGACTTAGTTAGTGCTGTTCACTGTCGACTTTGTTTTACTCAGATTCTAAGTGATCTAAGAGATGTAAGTGATGTAAGAGATGTGAGTGATGTAAATGATGCTTAAAAAAAGATAAAAACTTTGTTACCTGTTGTACTTGTCGGTGATGTTGATAAGTTCGTCAGCGTGCTGCTGAGCGGGGATTACATATTGGGAGAGATACTGTTCGTTCCGATGACTCAGTATGTTGGCGCGTTTCTCTATCGACCTCGTTGCAATGTGGATCGCGTTTTTCAGGGAGATCACAGCCTGAAAAGATAGAAAAACAAAATGAAACACATTTGAAGAAAAAATGAAAACTAGCTCAGGGTTTGCAGCTGTGCTTTGAAAAGCTCCAAAATAAAGGGAATATATAAATATACCTATGTTTAGTTCTACATCCATCAGAAAACAGTCCATGTTAACTTGAAGGCAACATCGACATTTATTTGAAAAATAAAAAGGAGCGCTTCAAACTTACTTGGAGATTGTCTTCAGCTTCTTGAGTATCAACTTTGCCTATTTCAATTGAATATTTAGTCGCATTTAAGATTTTATTTGCCTCATCGTACACATTTTCAATATCCTGGATCGTGTCCTTCAATAGGTACGAATTGTTTTTGTTTTCGTCAATTGTTTTTAGAACCTAAAAAAAAAAAAAATAAATAAATAAAAGAAAAACGAGTTTATATTTCTAGGGCGTCAGGTAAAAATAGTATAAGACCAACATTTGGGAAAATGAAATTTTGGTAGCATTGGAAACCTAGAAACCAATAGTCATTCTTCATTTTTGTCATAATAGTATAAGTCAATTTTCTTTTAAAATAAAATCCTAATAGGAAAATTTGAATATGCATGGTCATAATAGATTATTTCATGTTATCTTCTTTAGTCCCACAAGATCAAAGATTGAGAGTATTTGTTCTTGTAGAATAAGTGTAGATCTGGCTGACTTATGAGGCACTTTTAACAATAAACTGCAGTCCCACTTCTCTTTCAAATGGTCGCCCACAAAACTTGTCATTTTTTACTTGAACTATTTTGACCTGACAAGATAAGATTTGTTCAATCATACACATCAGATCGCTGATTTGCTTCAACAGCGACATAACTCAAAAACTGTGATTTTCCAGGAGGAGCAATTCAAACTTGATACATTCATTCGAAAATAACTTATCAGCATGTTTTATCGAAAGAATACAATATAAAAGAAGAGAAAATGCACAGTAACAGCTAGGTTTCTCCCTTAACCTCATAACTACCCTAACTTTGAATTATGCCATTCTTGCAGCAATAATTGTTTTCTGGGCGAGCAGATGAAGCTCAGATGAGTCGTTCTACCCGCTAAAAGTATATCTGAGCATGGTTCTTCCTATGCCTACAACTCAAAAACGCCCATTTTTTAATTATGTCGTTGTTGCAGCAAATGAGCGAAATGTGGTTAAATGCTTTTGGGTGTTATTTTTTCTCTTTCTTTTCCAATTGTGTAGACCTACATTTCTCTCCGATAAAGGCAAGACTTTGCGGGAAAGAGAGACCTCACTGATAACCCGGGCTGATAACAGATCGGTCACCGTTCCCTATACTAGGATCTAAGTGATTCTGAAAGTGTTAGATATCTGAGGATTTAAAAATGTAGGAGTCTAACGGGAGGTACTTAAGGGCGAGTGGACTTATTTGGTAACTGTGCAAATGGTCGACATCGCCTGCATCAAACTTTTTTTTCATTTTTGAATGCAGTTGGGGGGGGACATGAAATTTCCTTGAAAACTCATCATCGAATTTCTCACAGATTACATAAGTTCCCTTACCCTAGGGTGAAGCTGTGGAAGCAATAAAATGGCAATACCTGCTCTTATTTGAATTTCTCGCTGATTACATAAGTTCCCCTACCCTAGGGTGAAGCTGTGGAAGCAATAAAATGGCAATACCTGCTCTTATTTGAATTTCTCGCAGATTACATAAGTTCCCCTACCCTAGGGTGAAGCTGTGGAAGCAATAAAACGGCAATACCTGCTCTTATTTGAATTTCTCGCAGATTACATAAGTTCCCCTACCCCAGGGTGAAGCTGTGGAAGCAATAAAATGGCAATACCTGCTCTTATTTGAATTTCTCGCAGATTACATAAGTTCCCCTACCCTAGGGTGAAGCTGTGGAAGCAATAAAATGGCAATACCTGCTCTTATTTGAATTTCTCGCTGATTACATAAGTTTCCCTACCCTAGGGTGAAGCTGTGGAAGCAATAAAATGGCAATAACTGCTCTTATTTGAATTTCTCGCTGATTACATAAGTTCCCCTACCCTAGGGTGAAGCTGTGGAAGCAATAAAACGGCAATACCTGCTCTTATTTGAATTTCTCGCAGATTACATAAGTTCCCCTACCCTAGGGTGAAGCTGTGGAAGCAATAAAATGGCAATACCTGCTCTTATTTGAATTTCTCGCTGATTACATAAGTTTCCCTACCCTAGGGTGAAGCTGTGGAAGCAATAAAATGGCAATAACTGCTCTTATTTGAATTTCTCGCTGATTACATAAGTTCCCCTACCCTAGGGTGAAGCTGTGGAAGCAATAAAACGGCAATACCTGCTCTTATTTGAATTTCTCGCAGATTACATAAGTTCCCCTACCCTAGGGTGAAGCTGTGGAAGCAATAAAATGGCAATACCTGCTCTTATTTGAATTTCTCGCAGATTACATAAGTTCCCCTACCCTAGGGTGAAGCTGTGGAAGCAATAAAACGGCAATACCTGCTCTTATTTGAATTTCTCGCAGATTACATAAGTTCCCCTACCCTAGGGTGAAGCTGTGGAAGCAATAAAATGGCAATACCTGCTCTTTCTTGACAGTAGTTTCTGAAGATATCCTCTCCACATCGTCCAGTTTCCTCCAGAGCTCATACAGTCGGCTATACAGCTGCTCAATCTCATTTCGATCCCCAATTATGTACTTCAAATCATTTATTGTGTTATTGCATAACCTGCGATGTTTATAGACACCATTAATTACAATATTCCATATAAAGCACACAACCTTCCTTGGTCCAACTACAAGGAATTTAGGTTTACAACTTGACCAATAATCCGAGTGTTTCCTCAATAAAAAATATTTTAAATTAGAGCCAAAAAAGAAAGATCGCATGATTAAATGAACCAACAATGTTATGCTGCGAGGAATAATATAGTTCCAGGTAAACTTTTTTTTTTTTTTTTTTGCGGAATGTAAACTTTTTGGAATATCACTACGTTATTATATCCTTTGAGTCAAATAGAAATTTTTCATATGTTGCAGTGTTACATACGAGACATATTTGGTGGAATAATAATGGGCGCCTCCCGAGTAGAAAGTAGTATTTTTACTTTTTTTTTCTTGTTCGCTACATATAGAGGGGCATGATAATATTTTTCTGATGAATAAGTAAGTATCTCTAGTATTTACTACAAGCGCAATAAAATTATAGATACGGATTATGGAAAACATTATTTTTTTTGGATATCGGAAATAGAATAGTTTATCCAGAAAATAGTAATAAATTAATATTACATACAAAAAGATGTAGGATAAATAAAAATACACCAAATCTCTGGCAAAAGGCCGATTCCGCCTTCTTACCCGGCTATGGCCTTTCGGGGTTTAGAGGGAGAGCGGAAAATAAATGTATTACAATTAATTGCAGCTAAGGAAGAAGTACATTAGCCGAGATAAACTGATGACATTATATTTTTTTCAGTTTTGGATTCAAAGGTTGAAAATCAGAATATTTGTCGAAACTGATTATGGAATTGCTACACGATTACATAATTCTGCCAACACTAGATACAGCTGAGGGAGAAACAGATCAATTAACTACTGCCAACTGTGAATACCTGACTAGTTCGGTAGCCCTGTTCTTGCTGGTCTCCAGGTCTGTGTCCCGGACTCTGGCCAGCACCTGCTTCGCTTCCAGGAGCATCGCCGAAATGCTGATCTGCTCCCGGTCCCCCTCCACATACTTTTCCAGACGGTTTATACTTCCTGCATAAGTTAAATTAGAAAATATACAAAGAACTGTGGGAAGAATACACTACAGGGTTCCTTAGGCCAACATGTATTAATTAATGCAGATTATAATTACATTTTTCTCTAATTAGGACCTTCTATGCCACTATCCTGATTCATGAAAATTCAAACACTTCATGGTTTCAAATCTTGTTCATAAAAAAAAAATGTAATGAATTGCGAAATAAATAAAAAGCAACCAGCAAAAGTTATGGCTGTTTAGTTGTACTGCTTAGTTCCTAACTCCACCACCAGCACGGTTGTCTTGAAACCTTAAAAAAACCTAAGTTAATTCATAAATATTTTCGTATTACCTTCTACACAATTATTTAAAGCAACGCATATATCTCGAATTATTTATATAAACAAATAATTATTTATATAAACAAATAATTATTCATATAAAAAAAAAAAAAAAAAAGAGGGAGCCGGTAGGTCAGAAGACAGCATGCTAGCCTACTGAAGTCAAAATTGTGGGTTCGAAACCAGGCCGTGACCCTTAGGTTTTTTATGTGGGAGTTGAAAAAACCTTGAGCACGTTGTTTTTCGGATGGGACGTTAAGCGATGTCAGATACTCGTTAAAGACCCCTATCCGAGGTGAATAAACCTAGGAAGGCAAAATTTAGGACTCCCACAATAGTCGGACTCATGTCCACCAGAGTGACGAAAGTGCGCTCTGGTGGTAGGCGATATGACCTCGTAGTTAAAGCCCGGGTATAAGTCATAATAACTAATTACAAAAACAATATACTTTATATTTCTACTGCATAGCTACATCCCGCAACCTAGAAATACTAATAACACTAATCAGAACCGACCACAACCGATAACCCCCCTCCCCCGCATATTAGAGATTCCACAGTTAAGAACTTACCAGATATTTCGTTGTTGACGGCAACTATTTGAGAATCAAGAGTCTCAAAGTTTGTTCTCAACTCCTTGGCAGATTCCATAGAATTTTCACCTTTCTTCATGATTTTTTTAATCTACAACCAATTTTAAAAAAATTAATAATCAGAAGGGTGCGAGGAAAAAAAAAAAAAAAAAAAAAATTCACTTTTGTTAAAATTGCATTTATAAAGAAAAGTTTATAAGAGCTAGGAGCTGACCTTATTGTGTAGATGTTTTATAAGAGCTAGGAGCTGACCTTATTGTGTAGATGTTTTATAAGAGCTAGGAGCTGACCTTATTGTGTAGATGTTTTATAAGAGCTAGGAGCTGACCTTATTGTGTAGATGTTTTATAAGAGCTAGGAGCTGACCTTATTGTGTAGATGTTTTATAAGAGCTAGGAGCTGACCTTATTGTGTAGATGTTTTATAAGAGCTAGGAGCTGACCTTATTGTGTAGATGTTTTATAAGAGCTAGGAGCTGACCTTATTGTGTAGATGTTTTATAAGAGCTAGGAGCTGACCTTATTATGTAGATGTTTTATTTTCATTCTGAACTCCTTCTCGATGTTGTTGTTGAGCTGCTCAAAGAGGTGGAGGTTGTGTCTGCTGCGGACCCAGGTGAGGTTCACCTCATGGAGTCTCTCTGTGAAGGAAGCGAGCAGCTCGACGGGAGGAGCCACACTCCCTCTCACCAGTTCACTTGTGTTCAACTCCACATGTCCTAAGAGTTCTTCCATTCTATCCAGCAGCTTCGTAACACAAGGGTCCTCACAGACTGCAACCAATCAACAATCAATGAAAACAAACTGTAACCCATCACAACAGAGAAACATTTCATAAAATATCGTTGGTAGCACAGAGGCCTACTGTGCTGCCGGTTCGAACCTTCCTTTGTAAGAGAGGTTTAAAGGCGGCGGTCCCAAGCCTGTGCGAAGTCAAGTAAACGTTAAAGACCCTACCCTAGGCAACATTTAGGATTCCCATGGTAGAGTTGGTCTCACGTACATCAGAGTAGCGAAAGAGCGCACACTTAGAACCTGGGCAAGTCGCAAAAAAACAGTCTCAGGGGAGTTGGCATTCATAAAAACCAGCTTTTCAAAGGAGACATCTGTATTATTGCCTTAGTAAGATGACATGATACTATTTGAGGACAATGACGCAATTGTTTGATCAAGAAAGAAACAAAATACCAACCAGATAGTCTTGCCAGACAGAGATGTGCAAGTTTTCAGGGGGGCGAAGAATAAAAACATTTGTGAGCTTTGCCATAGAGCTGGTTCAGATGGACCAGAAGAGGAAGGAATCAATGGGTGAGTCTGGCTAACGGATTGATGTTACCTGAGCAGCCTTGTTGGTCGGCCAAGACATGGCGGGGCAGGCCGCACTCGGAGCAGTCTCTGCCAGTGACATGAGGTTTGCAGCTACAGGAGCCTGTCTCAGGATCACACTCATCGCTGACACTCCCGAACTGGTTACAACGACACGGCTGACATGAACCACCCTCTCTCTCCGGCTCCCCGTACCATCCTCCACTACATCTGCATAGTTTCACAACAAGCTGTTATTAAAACAATCTTAAATAACACAAATACATATATTGTCCCAAACATCGTCCTGCAAAATCCAACTTTTCGGGGAGGATTAGGTCTATTGATTTGAAATTGTTTGCTATTGAGTATATTTGAGATGAAAGGAGAGATCAACTGTAGGGTCATCAGAGAGAACACAATTTTTAAATGTTTAATTTTTAAAAGTTACACTCCACCAATTTTATTGACTAGAATAAAATATAATACAAATATAAAATATCCCTTCCTGAAATATATTTATAGAACTGTTGCCATAGAAACCGCCATGAAAGTGAAAATAGTGGCCGGAGTGACGTGATGGAGGAAGGCTGCTCAGAGGTAGGGCAGGTCTTCATTACGAAAAAAAAATATTTTGTGTAGTACGACAGTAAATATTAAAGCACGCAAATTTATGAAGACATGTTGTTATGAATGAAAATAATAACTTATTATATTTTTAAAACGTTAATTCTCAACAGTTAATTCCTTGTATTCGTCGTTTTAGATGCAATATTTTTCTGAAAAAAAAAACGTACATTCAATGTCGAAACATACCTTTAATATTTTTTTTTATTTGCCTTACGTATGATGCATGTTAGCAATGTCTCTATAACGGTGTTATCTGGTTACTTACAACATCCATGGCCCGGGGAGGGAGTTCTATCTATAATAAAATAAAACTCACTCCCGGGCGGGATTCGAACCCGCAAACCAAGGTGAGAGCATGCGATCAAAGCCCTACGCTCTAGCCCGCAAGGCCACCATGATCCCCTAAACATACATTGTTTCAACCTGTTATTCCTCGAATATTACCGATCACAGAACTCCCCGGAGTAGCCTTGCCGACAGTTACAGATGGTGCGTCCGTCGAACTCTTCATGTTCGCAAGAGATGGCAAAGTTGCGGTCCTCCCTCGGGCAGGAGCAGGGGCGACAAGGTTCCCCCTCCAGAGGGTCTCCATAATAGCCCTCAGCACAGGCCTCGCAGTGGGGCCCGCCTGTCTGTTCCGCGCAATCCTGCAGTTACAATTATAAATTTGTCAATTTGAACATGTTATGTACAGGGTGGTTTAGTAGGGCTGAGTGTGAGTAGGTTAGCTAGAACGGATTATAGCTACCGTGCAGTGTCCTGTCTCTGGATGACAGAGGGGGGAGCGGCCATGACAGAGACATGGTGTGGCTTCCCCTACCAGCTGGATGATGATGGTAGAGGAGCTAGCGGTGCTGGGTCGAGACCTGAAGAAGCCCAGTCCTGGGTCCTGGCAAGAGGTAGCGTTGTACTTGGAAGGGCAGCTGCACAGCTCTATCCCAGAGGCTCGATGTGTGCTGCCTCGCCCGGGCACTCCGGATTCCAGCGTCACATCCCGCAGGCTGAAACATAACGAATGGGGTCAGGGCGTAAGCTAGAGGACCTTAGATTGGGTAGTCGCCCTACCACGCGGCGTATTACACTCTCACCCCCGTCTCCCCCCGACAGAAAGATTTGTTAAAACAAATTGTAGGTTTGTTTTGTTTACATTCTTCAGTTTTACGAACATCCGGTAAAACTGTAAATATTTAAAAAATGTATATATGAGAGGCGCCATTGGATACAGCATGTTGCTTTACTGTTGTTAATTTTACAGAGCAACCAAAAAACATGAAAAATAAAAACTAAAAATGTTTGATTTCCGTTGGAAACTATACATCTCAAGTTTCATTTTACAAAATGGATAGTTCGTAACTAACGCAGAGACCAAGTAAAGACGTTCTTGTTCAAGAGGTGGCGTGAATGGCATCTTTCTTTGCAGATTTTTCTCAAAATCTCTTCTTTTTGAGAAGTCAACTTCAGTTTAAAATATTTCGATGTATTTTGTAGCAAGATACATTTTTTTTTTCTTGTACTCAGCTATTATACTCCTATTGATAATTGCCAAAATCCCTAAACTAAGAAGATAAGGAACCTCTGACGCCTCAAACATAAGTTTATGTGTATATGTTAGTAGGAGCCTACGTAGCCTCCGTGAAGTCCACGGAGTCGCTGGCTCTGATCAGGATGTGCTGGAGGTTCTGCAGAGCCACCATCATCGTCTCCCGGCTCACCACATCCTCAGGGTTGTTCTTCATCTTCCACAGAGACTCTTCCAGTCTGCAAACAAACAATCGTTTATGATATTAATAAACGTGCTATTTATTATTTTAATAAAGTAATAGACCTGATTGGGATTAACATTCAAAAAATATATGATTTCAAAATAACTGAACAATAATAAGTAATAATTACTTAAGAATAATTCATTTTATTTTAGTAATATCTTCGAAGTAATTATTTAGTTTCCGTAAGGGAAATAGTATTTTATAAAGTAATGTTGATAGTTATAGTCCGTTATACATGTAAGTACAGGCCAATTGGAGAGAGGGCTGAGATCGGCCATTAATTAGACAAGCTGCAACCTTCACTGACGACAAGACTGAAAGTTAGCAGATCTAAGGACCCTTAAGAGGGTTCAGTTGAATGGGTGAAGAGTTAGGGCAGGAGGACCTGAGGTCTTGTTCGCTTACCTGACATGGTGTCTGGTGGAGGAGGGACTGGAGATGAGTGGGAAGTGCTCCAGGATGATCCTGTCGTTGCCCTGAAGCTGGATGAGAGGATAGGTGCCCAGCACTGCCGGTGGGAACAGAGTGCTCTCCCCTTTCGTCTCCACAGAGAACTTGAGGAAGCCACCGTACGACAGCACCTTCACAACATATTAGATAGTACAAAATAAAGTTTTAAAAAAAATATCTATATTATACATGAAACTAAATTTTTAGATCTTGTTTTGTTAAGCCCAATATCCCAGAAATTTCCGACAAAAACAACTTCTCCATGAGGCTACGAACTATACATGTTGCTTTGCCAGAGAATTACACTTATGTCAAAGACTAGAGCTGTGGGTTGGTTAGAGAAGTCCTTCCCCCACCACAAGTGCATTGAGGGGGCTCTCCCAGCTCCCCGTACTCGTGGCCACCATTCCAGTTAGGTTACCTTATCTCCGAGGAAGTGTCTGGGTAGTTGCCAGTAGACAGGGGTGTCAAAGAGGTAGCTGACACCTAGTTCAACGTCTCCCTCGTCGCTGGGAATGATCCGAAGATTGTTGGTGATGTTCAACTGTTTGTCTCCGTTCTTCACAATCCCACCAGGCATCGCCAGCTGCCAACAAAATTAATGTTAATATTTCTCTGAGAGGTTTCGTAGACAAATGAGAAATGCCGGGTGGATGACTCACCTCTTCCAGTCTGCTTTAAACAAAGATCCTGGGACGATTGAACATTTTTAAGCAGAGAAGGCTGGGTACGTGACAGACCACTTCTAAGAGCTCCAAGTTATTGGCCTCAAAATTATTCAAAATATATTCCTAAAATCATCTAACTTGGATGCTCACTGCTCACTGTGGGGACGGATACCAGCTCACTGCTCACTGTGGGGACGGATGCCAGCTCACTGCTCACTGTGGGGACGGATACCAGCTGACACCCCATTCTTATTTAGCAACTTTACCTCTGGGGTGAGGGAGTTAATCTGTGAGAGATTCAACGTCAACTCCAGACCAGACCGGATGCTTTCTGCCATCACACCTTCAGTTATGCCATGCCATCCTGGAGGTAGACTTACGTTTATGTAGCATATCTCCTGGGTGTCCACAGGATAGGTATTACTGGTGAGGGAGGTGTCGTTGTCGTAGCTGATGGTCAGTTTGCGAGGTCGGGGAATTCGGATCTGACTCCAGACCAGACCAGCTTCAGTGCACTCAGAACTTCGTCCAAAACAGAAGCACTCGGTGCAGCCCATAACATTCTCTGTGCTCATACCGAACGTTCCTCTCTTGCATTGGTCACAGCGCAGACCCTCTACGTTTGGCTGCGCAACAAAACAAGAAAAAAAGTATTAATTGAAAACCCTATAGTCAGTCTGTCCAGGAGATTCTTCAAGTTTGAAAGATATTTCAAGGTTGACCAAGCTTGGAATATAAACTATATGCCATCTAAAAGTTTGAATTTTGGGGAGATGGGGGATGAGATAATTTATTTTTCCAAAGATGTGTGGTATATCATTTTAAAGACTCATCGAGACATACAAAAACCTTTCAACAAAATTTCGCGAAATTTTCCTGAAATCATAGGGATAGCATAACTTGAAATGAATACAAATACAAATAGCTAACTAACCACTAACATTGCCAGTGGAAAAAAAACAAAAAATTTTTCATGTCATTTGGAGTCCTCTATCATTGAAAATATATCAATCAAATGTATTGCAATATCATGATTGTAAATAAGTATTTGTAAAGGCACCGAAATAGCACAAAGTGGTTAAAGGCCAGCTACGAGGAGATGTCGGAAAGTTACCTTGCATGGGCATTGTCCAAGGACGTCACAGAGACAGAGGCCGTGCTCACAGTCGTGGGAGAGAGTTCCCGCCAGGTCACAGCCGCAGCGTTGACAGGCCGGATAGCCGAAGTAGCCACGGGCACAAGAGGAGCACTTGGGACCTTCGTAGCCCTCCAGACAGAGGCAGGTACCTGTGCCTGGGTCACACCGGCCCGACTGTGACCCGTGACCATCACAGTTGCACGCCTGAAATCACAGTTTTTAAGTCACATCTAGGCCAGATAATCATTGATTTTGCTCGTTAGAGCATTATAAGTATACATCTCTAACCTACAGTGTTAAGATGCATTTATTAACTGGATCTGTTCTGTTAATTGATATTTTCTGACTAAGTTTCATAAAGTAGTGACTTTTCTTTCAAATTGGTGAATCAAAATTATAACTCTTGATCTGAGAAACCCTAAAAATTATATAGATGAGGAGGCTATCATATAGTTTACAATATATGAAGAATGAAGATGTTGAGCCAAGCAGAAGTGTTTCTTGGAATATTGGTGCAGACAATCTAGACAGTTTTACAACTTATCGTCCTTGCAGAAAGACACCTTGAAAAGTTGAAATATGAAACATTATGCATGTATCTTGTCTGATATAGTAGGAGTTCCAAAAAAAAAAAAGTCAAAAATCCTTTTTGAAATCATCAAATTTAGATACTTGTGTCGTCAGTAAAATATCTACCAAGGAGATGAAGCTACTTACTTATTAGAAGAAGGCGGTGATATTCCCTACTTTACACGTAAAACATCAAAGTTGTGAACATAATGAATAGAACCTTTTTGGTAAAGAATTTTACGCTCTAAACTTATTATTTTTTCTGGTTCAGCCTTCTGGGGGGGGGGGGGGGGGGGAGAGAGAGAGAGAGAGAGAGAGAGAGAGAGAGAGAGAATACGTTTTCTGAGGTCCTCCTCCCTCAAAAACTGATAGGATAGCCCGATTTTACATTGGAGGAGGATGGGTGGTCCACCCAGGAGGACTTGTGATTCTTTTAGTTCCAACTATGCCATGAAGACAGACTTACCTTACAGCCGAGCTGAGGATGGAAACCCCATGTGTTGGGGAGACACTCCTCACAAGCCTCTCCAGAGGTGTAGGGAGGGCAGACACAGAGACCCGTGTCCGGGTCACACACGTGACCCGCCAGCTCGCACCGTTCGCATTCTGCAACACAACCCTCTGTCAGCTACACACAGAATAGACAAAGAAGGTTCCAATATCTTCTAAATTACAAATCTAGCTTCTTCTTAGATAAGAAATCTCGAAGAGGACTCTTTGGAAAGCTGGAAACTATCTTAGGTAGGATTTTCAAAATTAGGGGTGGAGGAGGTTGTAAGGTTTTAACTACAAGCCTTTGAGGTTAGATATTGATTGTTAGTTATGCAACATGAAAGTTTTGAAAGTAACTTTAATTTCTTAGTAGTCTGCCCTGAGTAGAGATTGAGATCTTCTTCAAGATCAGCTTATCCTTGAGGAGTATTTATTTATTCAAGTGGACAACAAAAGGGTGTGGATCTACATGAAACTCTACAAAACACTTCTTTAAAAGACGCTAAACATAAATAAATAAAAGGGGTGAAGCTTGTCATCCCCTCCCCTCCTATATATGATACCTCTAATGCAAAGCTGACCTGAGCATCCGGCGATGGACATATTGTAGAAGTGGGGGAGGCAGTGGTCACAGCTGAGGCCGCCCACGCCAGCCTTGCAGTAGCATTGTCCGGAGGTCTGATCGCAGCCGTGTTCCTGAGACCCTAGTGGATCGCATTGACATGGCACACACCCGGAGATAGCCAAGCCCCAATAGCCGCTCTGAAACATGGACACACCTCTCTGTTGCAGTCGATTGAATGTAAAACGATGTGAATAGTGGTACAGATGGGACTTGAGGAGTTACGAGGTTGGTTGTGCTACCTAACCTTGGGCAGCTTTGTCGAAACTTTTTGCTGACGATGACGTCAGAGGAAACCGATCCACTTGATGCATATATTTGTGTGGAATTGTTGGTTATATAACAATATGTTGGAATAACAATATAGAAGTTAAACAAGGTCTTTGTTTTTATTAAACTATTTTGGGCAGTTTTCTTCATCGAACATGAACATGGTTATAGCGCCTCGACAGAAACTCCGAAAGTCCACTATATCACAACAGTTACCTCGCAGATGCTGCAGGTTCTTCCCACGACGTTCTTCTTACAGGAGCAGATCCCCGTTCCCTGGTCACAACTTTGACCTTCCGAGCCCAGAGGATGGCAGCCACACTCTGAAACAGGTCTTATATTAATTGCTTTCATATTTATTCTTAAAAAAATTCCACTCTATAACAACGGAAAGATAGTTTCCCAAATTTCTGAGCCAACCTAAGAGAGAGGCTCCAGAAGTTAGTTTCGCGTGTGCTCTCTCATTTTCTCTCTTTATTTAATTTTAGTCTTTCTTAAAATCTGGATTCGAATCCAAGGAGCCTGAGTTTCAATCCTGACTTCAGCATTCATTTAATGTTTCTTCCTATGGGGATTTTTTTTGTTTTGAGTACAGTCCAAAAGGAGGCAAACTCATATCTAAACTAGTTTTTTTGCAAGATATTATTTACGATTGAGTCAATTTGGTCAGAAAAATAGAGAGTGAAGTTTGATATGAACTTGTAGAGGTACATATCTCGCATTTCATGTTTCTACATTAAAGTGTTTCTTTTCCGTATTTTTTCTGAAATAGCTTCTTGCCTAATATATGTTTCAATGGCAGGATGTTGTAACTAAATATTAAAACCAAGTGAGAAAGTGAAACAATCACACCAATCTGTCAATTTTTTGTCTGCATGCTTGCCGGGACATCAAACAACTGAAAGCCTACTCTCGAAACTCATCTTACAAATGGCTGCTTTGAAAATAGTTGACTGAACCCTGTATTTAAACATATTTTTCAACCCGAAGTAAGGAGGAGGGTTTGGTTAATAATAATCATACTATTCGATGCAGATTTTAATGCAGAATGCGACCATGAGCTAGATATACGATGATTTTGATTCTAGTTGATTCGACTTAAGCCCCCACGCACAACAAAAAAATTAAAAGAGTTACCAGTGCATCCGCTAGGGGAGTAGCCATAGTGATGGGGGAGGCAAGAGTCACAAATAGGCCCGGTGACCCCCGGGCGGCAGTCACAGAACCCAGTGACTGGGTCACACAGGGATGAGATGGAGCCTGGACGGTCACAGTCGCAGCTGGGGCACTCTGCTGTTATGTTTCCAAGACCGCTCTACAGTAGAGAACAACAAATTACACTGAAGTAAGTATAGACTTGCCTCATGGTTAATTTAAATCGCGGGACCGGATCACACCTGGGACTGGATCTGCTGGAGCTGGTGACGGAGACAGGCTACCAAGTGTTCAGCCGATCTGTCGGCTCCTGGAGAGAGCAAAAAAAATGGTGTAACGGGCTGGGGCGACCCCCGGCCCGCCTTAGCCTCACTTAACCACTAATCAGATCCCAAGCTCCCTCTAGAATGACGGACGGGTTCCAGGTGCACCCAAAAACAATAAAGGATAATAAAGACTATTTACCAAATTTAAAAAAATATATATATATATATAAAATTATACGGACATTGTTGTTATCACAGTTGGTCACTACCATAATTTTTACCTAGTATTCAATATCAAATAATATAAGAAAACCAATGGAGTAAGAGAGTAAGAGAACTCCCAAACCAATTCAAAGTAAGTAAGAGGAGGGAAGATGAGGCAAGCGGGTCTATCTATCAACTATCACAATGAGTGTAAAATTATTAATTATTTATTCTTTTTTTTATTTCATCTACAATGATCAATATTTTATTTAAAACAACTTGTTGGATCACACCAAAACATTGCTCGTGCGCCACAGAAATCTATTAAAGACCCAACAACTCGGAGTGAGGCACGTCATCATGAAGGACCTAGCTTTGCTCAGTTAAAGATGTGTAAACCTAGTTGTGACATTTGTTACCTGACACTTGTCGCAAGCTCGGGCAGTGAATCTCTCCTTGCACTCACACTGTCCGGTCGTGGTATCGCAAGCCAGACCAGGAACTGCTCCGATAGTGCTGCACTCGCAAGCTGCAACACAGACCATCCTCAGTCAGGGAAAGTTGTTTTATACACAAGTCGACAGCAGTCCTTTCTGTGGCTAAATTGAACATTACTTTAAACGAGATAAAAGACCGAAATGCGCCGGATAGAAACAGCATAGGTCCTCATGTGTACTCCCAACAGGACGAGATTTCTGTCGGTTGCTCTTCTTTTCTAGCTCTAAACTTCTGCAACGACAGTTTTTCCTTCTTTTACTCTACACTTTCCATATAATTTTCCAGCAAATCAGATCTTTGTTAAGCCCATCATTTTCTGACCAAATTCAATTAAATAAAAACAAAATTAGTGAATGGAAATTCCAAATGAGACCGATCCGATTACCGAAACACCTAACTAACCTATCTATATACACACAACGACCGTGGGCTTCCGAAAGTTTGATTAATACCCTTAATTCGATTAAATAAGTTTTGGTGCGGTGTAGTACCAGTTGGCTATAGAAACCCACAACAGGCATGAAATGAAAAGTTCTCTCCAGCTCTGGCCTGCATATTTTTTTTTTAATTAATAAAAGATGTAAGTTGGTATAGTTGTTATGGTAAGCACTTTTTATTCTATGTAACTTTTATCTGGGAGGTGAAAAAATCTTGAGCACACCATCCTTCGGATGAGACGTTAAGCGATGATCCCGAGACTGTATGACGTCAGGTACTCGTTAAAGACCCCTTCCTACCCTTGGAGAATAAACGTGGGTAGGCAAAATGTAGGATTCCCAGAGAAGATTAAGGCTCATGACTGCCAGAACGACAAAAGAGCGCCCTGGTAGTAGGCGACATGACCTCGTAGTTAAAGCCCGGACATGTCACAATAATTAACTTTATTTTTTTATTATCTTTTTTCAACAAACTACTGAACCGATTTCAACCAAAATCGTAAGGTATTCGAAGGAGATCTAAGTCTTCTATACAAAACCTACAAATTTACAAAATTCGGCAGAGCCATTTTGAAAAACGATTTTTTTGAAATTTTGATTACTTTTATTGGACGTAAAAGACGTCAAGAGTTTTGTCGTTAAAATAATTAAATATTCACTAGACCCAAAAAATAAAATAAACTTCGTTTTCAAGAAGTTAAGGCGTTACAAACAATTCATATTTTACAAATACAATACAGTTATGAGAATTAACTTCAAAATGCAAATAGAATTAGAAATAAATACAGTTAATATATAATAAATAATATGAATATATAGCATACCTAATAGAAGAACAAAAAAATAAGTAAAATAAATTAATAAATAAAAATAACAGTTTCATAAATATTTTTATGTTTTCTTTAAATTGCTATTTTATTTCTAACTTACGGAAGCAGCCGGTGGTGAGGGGAGAACCATAGTGATGAGGCTTGCATCGGTCACACTTGGGCCCCTCCGTATTGCCATGACAACTGAGACATTGTCCGCTCATATCACAAGGGCCGTCATTACATTGACAAGGGCGGCACTTGGAGCCAGGACTCCTCGGGTTCCCATAGTAGCCTGCCTCACATCTACAACAGAGGACCAACCAACCTTCTGACCATGAAACGTTGCACAGAGCTCTCACCAGAGCCATATTTGTCAAATATAATAATAATACAATATTTACTTATAATAAGTAACTTCCCCGGTGCGAATTAATCAACTAAGTTTTCGTACTTGCTCTGAAACCAATCTATCGATTTTGTTGAAAATCGATAAGTGTCTTACGTCGTTTTGGAGCTGAGCAGAAACAGAGACCCCGACTCGGAATTGATAGGTGGCGTTTAAATGATATACAAACGGAGGGGGGGGGGGGGGGGGGGGGGGGGTAGTATGGCCTGATGGCTTGTTCACAACCTTAATTGAGTCCAATAGTTGTGGTGCCACTTACTGTTCGCAGTGGCGGCCAGTGTAGCCAGAGGGACACTTGGTGCAGACGAAGTCCTCCTGATCGGGCTCACAGAGAGGACTGAAGTTGTTGGACACCTCCTCCAGGGGGCAGGCACATCGCTGACAGTCAGTCGGACGTCCTACACTGGCGTCACCATAGTAACCTTCCATGCACTGTTCGCACAGAGGCCCTGTCGTATTGTGTTCGCACTTCTACATAAACACAAACAATAACAATATAATAATTTTTAACATAACGTTCAATATTATTTTTAAGGTGGGCAAATCAAATCCACAAAATCCTCGAAAGATTCCACAACTCGAACTCTGAAAGCATTGATTCTGATCTTTTTTACTTTATAATAAATTAAAATTCTATTACTATTTATTTTATTTATATTTATTTACAATAATATCTTTCTATTATAGTGATTATGTTATAACAATAAGCACTAAAATAACTGGAGGGATTTTGCCCTTACAAAGTATCATAAATAAAAATCCTATAAATGCTGCACATATTTTTCACTTTTTCATTTTTTTCTGACTTCATTTAATAATTCATCAAGTTCAATAACTACATGAGCTCCTTAAATTTAATAACTTATTTCAGATCATTATCTTTCAAACAGTGGCGACTACATAACCTTTTTTTTCATATACCTTTATAAGATAAGAATGCCCATCTGGAATGTTTCAAAATATCAGAATGTGGAACGCCGTAAGAGGGAGATGATCGCCATCAGAGCGGATCTCCAGTTTGTTCTCAGACCAAATTGTCGGTCTCAGAATATTTTGTAAAAACAGAAATTGGATTTCTACATTTGAGGACATAATAAAATTGAAAAACATTTTTTTAAATTGTCCTAATTATTCATTTTCAATGAAGGATTAAAAAATAAAATAAAAAAAGTAAAAAATAATAACTTCATAGAGATTGTTTATGTGATTCGAGGAAGACAGGATTCGTAGCATCTCTGACTATGTTGCTGAGTATAGGGAGGTATTTGAGGCTTGTGAGTTCAAATGCTAAGATAACAGTCCGACTCTAGTTGACTTGAAAAACAAAAAAGGTTCCTTGATCAGCAATGGCGGTCATTAGTCTCGCAAGGGGTCAGATAGGGTTTTATTAACCATTTGAAATATTTCAATTAACATAAACATACTACCCATAAATATGAAACTTATATAAGGTTGGAGGCAGATAAGTAGAGGTAGGATTAACTAACGGCACACTGTCCAGAGAGGGTGTTGCAGGTGGGGGCGTGGCCATGACAGTTGCACTTGGTGCAGATTGGATGATGTCGGAGTTGAGGACCTTGGTGGGTGATCCGGCCGTAGCCATAGTCGCAGGACTCGCAGGAGAGACCTGTGTAGCCCTCAGGACAATGGCACTCTTCTAAAGAGGGCAACTCCAACTCCGGGCTTCCTCCGGACTCCTTCTCCGAGGACCGCACTCCAGTCTCCAGGATACACATGTCTAAACTAGACAAGCAGGACACAGTTGAACATCAACCTAGTGATGAAATAACTTCTCCAAAGGGCACAAACCACCCCCATGTACACAATAATAAAGAAAATGGCTGTTAACTTTAAATAGTAAATTGTACAAATACAAAAGGTTACTTATTGCGAGCTGTGATGAACTTATAAATATGAAAATATTGATATTGATATCAATTAGTATTATTTAGATTTTGGAAAAATTCACTATTATAAAATGAAACATCTTAGTTATCATAGTTTAATTTTGTATGGAGTACTAATAACTGTCACATAACACTGTCTAATCATGGATTCAATGTTTTTTTTTTCGCTCACCTCAAAAACAAGTTCACTGTCTCTTCCTTTTTGAGAAACTCCTTATCTGAATTTACAATCAATCCCATTGAATCCACAATACTAATAATACAATCAGTACAACTTGGAGACAAGCAGAACTTACCCTCCAGAGCGCTAGTGTAGCATTCATTCCTCTGTGGACGGGGCTCATTTCAACATTAATCGAACTTTTCCAACAACAATAGCCTAACGACACTTTTCATCATAACAATGCAGGCTTCCCATGGTTCATTATAGAATAAGAAAATAAGATACAGCAATAAGAAAAGTTATACTTAACATTTTTTGCAGAGATATAGTGCAACACTTAATAAAAAATATAAAGATAAGTAATTTATATGAATTTTTGCTGATTTTCACATTTAATAAAACTGAATCAATTATTTAAAATAAATAGGGGTTATATAATACTAAACAAAGTAAAAATATGTTTTGTTTTTGTAAATATTGTCTATTTCACAAAATATAATATAATATGGGAGTACTTTCGGTATTGTTACCATCTTCAGCCACAAAAAAAAAAAAAAAAAAAAGTAAAATAGACAATATTAAAAAAAAAAAAAAAAAACATACATATTTTCTTTATTTTTTATTAAGTGTTTCACAATATCTCTGAAAAAAATGTTAAGAATCGTTATATAATATTGTTTGTTGTAAGTTTCGCAAATTAATGGAGCCCATGCCTGCAGGAAACAACTAAGAAAAAAGAGCGGAAAACGGTCAATTTCCAACACAAGAGAAACCCACAACAGTCCACTGTCACTGAAAAATAAGGAACTATAGGGCGGTTCTATCTCCTCAATTCTATATCAGTTTTGAATGATGCGCGTAGAAAATAATAGCTCAAGTTGTTTCCTGTATGGTCGTATCGAACTAGGATATAGACCAACCTGCCCTCTGGTTTCCTGTATGGTCGTATCGAACTAGGATATAGACCAACCTGCCCTCTGGTTTCCTGTATGGTCGTATCGAACTAGGATATAGACCAACCTGCCCTCTGGTTTCCTGTATCGTCGTATCGAACTAGGATATAGACCAACCTGCCCTCTGGTTTCCTGTATGGTCGTATCGAACTAGGATATAGACCAACCTGCCCTCTGGTTTCCTGTATGGTCGTATCGAACTAGGATATAGACCAACCTGCCCTCTGGTTTCCTGTATGGTCGTATCGAACTAGGATATAGACCAACCTGCCCTCTGGTTTCCTGTATGGTCGTATCGAACTAGGATATAGACCAACCTGCCCTCTGGTTTCCTGTATGGTCGTATCGAACTAGGATATAGACCAACCTGCCCTCTGGTTTCCTGTATGGTCGTATCGAACTAGGATATAGACCAACCTGCCCTCTGGTTTCCTGTATGGTCGTATCGAACTAGGATATAGACCAACCTGCCCTCTGGTTTCCTGTATGGTCGTATCGAACTAGGATATAGACCAACCTGCCCTCTGGTTTCCTGTATGGTCGTATCGAACTAGGATATAGACCAACCTGCCCTCTGGTTTCCTGTATGGTCGTATCGAACTAGGATATAGACCAACCTGCCCTCTGGTTTCCTGTATGGTCGTATCGAACTAGGATATAGACCAACCTGCCCTCTGGTTTCCTGTATGGTCGTATCGAACTAGGATATAGACCAACCTGCCCTCTGGTTTCCTGTATGGTCGTATCGAACTAGGATATAGACCAACCTGCCCTCTGGTTTCCTGTATGGTCGTATCGAACTAGGATATAGACCAACCTGCCCTCTGGTTTCCTGTATGGTCGTATCGAACTAGGATATAGACCAACCTGCCCTCTGGTTTCCTGTATGGTCGTATCGAACTAGGATATAGACCAACCTGCCCTCTGGTTTCCTGTATGGTCGTATCGAACTAGGATATAGACCAACCTGCCCTCTGGTTTCCTGTATCGTCGTATCGAACTAGGATATAGACCAACCTGCCCTCTGGTTTCCTGTATGGTCGTATCGAACTAGGATATAGACCAACCTGCCCTCTGGTTTCCTGTATGGTCGTATCGAACTAGGATATAGACCAACCTGCCCTCTGGTTTCCTGTATGGTCGTATCGAACTAGGATATAGACCAACCTGCCCTCTGGTTTCCTGTATGGTCGTATCGAACTAGGATATAGACCAACCTGCCCTCTGGTTTCCTGTATGGTCGTATCGAACTAGGATATAGACCAACCTGCCCTCTGGTTTCCTGTATCGTCGTATCGAACTAGGATATAGACCAACCTGCCCTCTGGTTTCCTGTATGGTCGTATCGAACTAGGATATAGACCAACCTGCCCTCTGGTTTCCTGTATGGTCGTATCGAACTAGGATATAGACCAACCTGCCCTCTGGTTTCCTGTATGGTCGTATCGAACTAGGATATAGACCAACCTGCCCTCTGGTTTCCTGTATGGTCGTATCGAACTAGGATATAGACCAACCTGCCCTCTGGTTTCCTGTATGGTCGTATCGAACTAGGATATAGACCAACCTGCCCTCTGGTTTCCTGTATGGACGTATCGAACTAGGATATAGACCAACCTGCCCTCTGGTTTCCTGTATGGTCGTATCGAACTAGGATATAGACCAACCTGCCCTCTGGTTTCCTGTATGGTCGTATCGAACTAGGATATAGACCAACCTGCCCTCTGGTTTCCTGTATCGTCGTATCGAACTAGGATATAGACCAACCTGCCCTCTGGTTTCCTGTATGGTCGTATCGAACTAGGATATAGACCAACCTGCCCTCTGGTTTCCTGTATCGTCGTATCGAACTAGGATATAGACCAACCTGCCCTCTGGTTTCCTGTATCGTCGTATCGAACTAGGATATAGACCAACCTGCCCTCTGGTTTCCTGTATCGTCGTATCGAACTAGGATATAGACCAACCTGCCCTCTGGTTTCCTGTATGGTCGTATCGAACTAGGATATAGACCAACCTGCCCTCTGGTTTTCTGTATGGACGTATCGAACTAGGATATAGACCAACCTGCCCTCTGGTTTCCTGTATGGTCGTATCGAACTAGGATATAGACCAACCTGCCCTCTGGTTTCCTGTATGGTCGTATCGAACTAGGATATAGACCAACCTGCCCTCTGGTTTCCTGTATCGTCGTATCGAACTAGGATATAGACCAACCTGCCCTCTGGTTTCCTGTATGGTCGTATCGAACTAGGATATAGACCAACCTGCCCTCTGGTTTCCTGTATGGTCGTATCGAACTAGGATATAGACCAACCTGCCCTCTGGTTTCCTGTATGGTCGTATCGAACTAGGATATAGACCAACCTGCCCTCTGGTTTCCTGTATGGTCGTATCGAACTAGGATATAGACCAACCTGCCCTCTGGTTTCCTGTATGGTCGTATCGAACTAGGATATAGACCAACCTGCCCTCTGGTTTCCTGTATGGTCGTATCGAACTAGGATATAGACCAACCTGCCCTCTGGTTTCCTGTATGGTCGTATCGAACTAGGATATAGACCAACCTGCCCTCTGGTTTCCTGTATGGACGTATCGAACTAGGATATAGACCAACCTGCCCTCTGGTTTCCTGTATGGTCGTATCGAACTAGGATATAGACCAACCTGCCCTCTGGTTTCCTGTATGGTCGTATCGAACTAGGATATAGACCAACCTGCCCTCTGGTTTCCTGTATGGTCGTATCGAACTAGGATATAGACCAACCTGCCCTCTGGTTTCCTGTATGGTCGTATCGAACTAGGATATAGACCAACCTGCCCTCTGGTTTCCTGTATGGTCGTATCGAACTAGGATATAGACCAACCTGCCCTCTGGTTTCCTGTATGGTCGTATCGAACTAGGATATAGACCAACCTGCCCTCTGGTTTCCTGTATGGTCGTATCGAACTAGGATATAGACCAACCTGCCCTCTGGTTTCCTGTATCGTCGTATCGAACTAGGATATAGACCAACCTGCCCTCTGGTTTCCTGTATGGTCGTATCGAACTAGGATATAGACCAACCTGCCCTCTGGTTTCCTGTATGGACGTATCGAACTAGGATATAGACCAACCTGCCCTCTGGTTTCCTGTATGGTCGTATCGAACTAGGATATAGACCAACCTGCCCTCTGGTTTCCTGTATGGTCGTATCGAACTAGGATATAGACCAACCTGCCCTCTGGTTTCCTGTATGGTCGTATCGAACTAGGATATAGACCAACCTGCCCTCTGGTTTCCTGTATGGTCGTATCGAACTAGGATATAGACCAACCTGCCCTCTGGTTTCCTGTATGGTCGTATCGAACTAGGATATAGACCAACCTGCCCTCTGGTTTCCTGTATGGTCGTATCGAACTAGGATATAGACCAACCTGCCCTCTGGTTTCCTGTATGGTCGTATCGAACTAGGATATAGACCAACCTGCCCTCTGGTTTCCTGTATGGACGTATCGAACTAGGATATAGACCAACCTGCCCTCTGGTTTCCTGTATGGACGTATCGAACTAGGATATAGACCAACCTGCCCTCTGGTTTCCTGTATGGACGTATCGAACTAGGATATAGACCAACCTGCCCTCTGGTTTCCTGTATGGACGTATCGAACTAGGATATAGACCAACCTGCCCTCTGGTTTCCTGTATGGTCGTATCGAACTAGGATATAGACCAACCTGCCCTCTGGTTTCCTGTATGGACGTATCGAACTAGGATATAGACCAACCTGCCCTCTGGTTTCCTGTATGGTCGTATCGAACTAGGATATAGACCAACCTGCCCTCTGGTTTCCTGTATGGACGTATCGAACTAGGATATAGACCAACCTGCCCTCTGGTTTCCTGTATGGACGTATCGAACTAGGATATAGACCAACCTGCCCTCTGGTTTCCTGTATGGACGTATCGAACTAGGATATAGACCAACCTGCCCTCTGGTTTCCTGTATGGTCGTATCGAACTAGGATATAGACCAACCTGCCCTCTGGTTTCCTGTATGGTCGTATCGAACTAGGATATAGACCAACCTGCCCTCTGGTTTCCTGTATGGACGTATCGAACTAGGATATAGACCAACCTGCCCTCTGGTTTCCTGTATGGTCGTATCGAACTAGGATATAGACCAACCTGCCCTCTGGTTTCCTGTATGGACGTATCGAACTAGGATATAGACCAACCTGCCCTCTGGTTTCCTGTATGGACGTATCGAACTAGGATATAGACCAACCTGCCCTCTGGTTTCCTGTATGGTCGTATCGAACTAGGATATAGACCAACCTGCCCTCTGGTTTCCTGTATGGTCGTATCGAACTAGGATATAGACCAACCTGCCCTCTGGTTTCCTGTATGGTCGTATCGAACTAGGATATAGACCAACCTGCCCTCTGGTTTCCTGTATGGTCGTATCGAACTAGGATATAGACCAACCTGCCCTCTGGTTTCCTGTATGGACGTATCGAACTAGGATATAGACCAACCTGCCCTCTGGTTTCCTGTATGGACGTATCGAACTAGGATATAGACCAACCTGCCCTCTGGTTTCCTGTATGGTCGTATCGAACTAGGATATAGACCAACCTGCCCTCTGGTTTCCTGTATGGTCGTATCGAACTAGGATATAGACCAACCTGCCCTCTGGTTTCCTGTATGGACGTATCGAACTAGGATATAGACCAACCTGCCCTCTGGTTTCCTGTATCGTCGTATCGAACTAGGATATAGACCAACCTGCCCTCTGGTTTCCTGTATGGTCGTATCGAACTAGGATATAGACCAACCTGCCCTCTGGTTTCCTGTATGGTCGTATCGAACTAGGATATAGACCAACCTGCCCTCTGGTTTCCTGTATGGTCGTATCGAACTAGGATATAGACCAACCTGCCCTCTGGTTTCCTGTATGGTCGTATCGAACTAGGATATAGACCAACCTGCCCTCTGGTTTCCTGTATGGTCGTATCGAACTAGGATATAGACCAACCTGCCCTCTGGTTTCCTGTATGGTCGTATCGAACTAGGATATAGACCAACCTGCCCTCTGGTTTCCTGTATGGTCGTATCGAACTAGGATATAGACCAACCTGCCCTCTGGTTTCCTGTATCGTCGTATCGAACTAGGATATAGACCAACCTGCCCTCTGGTTTCCTGTATGGTCGTATCGAACTAGGATATAGACCAACCTGCCCTCTGGTTTCCTGTATGGTCGTATCGAACTAGGATATAGACCAACCTGCCCTCTGGTTTCCTGTATGGTCGTATCGAACTAGGATATAGACCAACCTGCCCTCTGGTTTCCTGTATGGTCGTATCGAACTAGGATATAGACCAACCTGCCCTCTGGTTTCCTGTATGGTCGTATCGAACTAGGATATAGACCAACCTGCCCTCTGGTTTCCTGTATGGTCGTATCGAACTAGGATATAGACCAACCTGCCCTCTGGTTTCCTGTATGGTCGTATCGAACTAGGATATAGACCAACCTGCCCTCTGGTTTCCTGTATGGTCGTATCGAACTAGGATATAGACCAACCTGCCCTCTGGTTTCCTGTATGGTCGTATCGAACTAGGATATAGACCAACCTGCCCTCTGGTTTCCTGTATGGTCGTATCGAACTAGGATATAGACCAACCTGCCCTCTGGTTTCCTGTATGGTCGTATCGAACTAGGATATAGACCAACCTGCCCTCTGGTTTCCTGTATCGTCGTATCGAACTAGGATATAGACCAACCTGCCCTCTGGTTTCCTGTATCGTCGTATCGAACTAGGATATAGACCAACCTGCCCTCTGGTTTCCTGTATCGTCGTATCGAACTAGGATATAGACCAACCTGCCCTCTGGTTTCCTGTATCGTCGTATCGAACTAGGATATAGACCAACCTGCCCTCTGGTTTCCTGTATCGTCGTATCGAACTAGGATATAGACCAACCTGCCCTCTGGTTTCCTGTATGGTCGTATCGAACTAGGATATAGACCAACCTGCCCTCTGGTTTCCTGTATGGTCGTATCGAACTAGGATATAGACCAACCTGCCCTCTGGTTTCCTGTATGGTCGTATCGAACTAGGATATAGACCAACCTGCCCTCTGGTTTCCTGTATCGTCGTATCGAACTAGGATATAGACCAACCTGCCCTCTGGTTTCCTGTATCGTCGTATCGAACTAGGATATAGACCAACCTGCCCTCTGGTTTCCTGTATGGTCGTATCGAACTAGGATATAGACCAACCTGCCCTCTGGTTTCCTGTATGGTCGTATCGAACTAGGATATAGACCAACCTGCCCTCTGGTTTCCTGTATGGTCGTATCGAACTAGGATATAGACCAACCTGCCCTCTGGTTTCCTGTATCGTCGTATCGAACTAGGATATAGACCAACCTGCCCTCTGGTTTCCTGTATCGTCGTATCGAACTAGGATATAGACCAACCTGCCCTCTGGTTTCCTGTATGGTCGTATCGAACTAGGATATAGACCAACCTGCCCTCTGGTTTCCTGTATGGTCGTATCGAACTAGGATATAGACCAACCTGCCCTCTGGTTTCCTGTATCGTCGTATCGAACTAGGATATAGACCAACCTGCCCTCTGGTTTCCTGTATCGTCGTATCGAACTAGGATATAGACCAACCTGCCCTCTGGTTTCCTGTATGGTCGTATCGAACTAGGATATAGACCAACCTGCCCTCTGGTTTCCTGTATGGTCGTATCGAACTAGGATATAGACCAACCTGCCCTCTGGTTTCCTGTATGGTCGTATCGAACTAGGATATAGACCAACCTGCCCTCTGGTTTCCTGTATGGTCGTATCGAACTAGGATATAGACCAACCTGCCCTCTGGTTTCCTGTATGGTCGTATCGAACTAGGATATAGACCAACCTGCCCTCTGGTTTCCTGTATGGTCGTATCGAACTAGGATATAGACCAACCTGCCCTCTGCCTGATCGGTGTGGAACTTGGCCCTCACCAGAAGATGCTTGAGATGGGCCAACACAGACAGCAGCTCCTCCCTCCCAACCTCTCCTCTTCTCATCTCCTCAGCCATATCATCTTCCTCCTCCGACACCTGGTACCAGCCTTCCTCTGTCAGAGGCACTGTTATCGTCATGTTCTTCGACTTATGCCATGTGTTGCCATAGCCCAACTTCAGTCCGTTCTCTCCCTGGATTCATGAGAAAAACAGAAAATAATTAACAAGTATTGATGGAACGTTTAATAATCCTTTTATCATATTGCTAAATCTTTTTTGTTTTTGCACTATTGCAGAGTTTGTCAGTTTGTTTGGAATTTGGAGATGGTTTGAAGGTTATATCACATCTTTAAAAATATTGTAATCGTTAATTGACAGCCAGTAATAGATCTACAACAAATCGACGGTCTAATTTCAATTCCCCATACCTGCAAAAAGACAATTTTACGAAACTTTTTTTTTTTTTAGTTTTTAGAGTTAATTTTGCTCAATGGTAATCTAATTCCGAACATGCCTTATTTTTATGAAACAATAGAATGCTGCATTTCGGGTATTTCAAATCTATAGAAGCAATCCTTTCATTCGGTGCAAAAACCACCTGATTATTTGAATTTTCGCAGATATATTACAATTATACCATCGAAATGACACTGTACATTAGTTGGGATTTAATCAACTTATTAGCTTTCGTAATATTTCAAAATACATAATGACAACATGAAGACTCCACTATGAGAGGTGCTAGCTGTCAAGTCCAAATTGTCAGAGATTCACATAAAATTTTGAAAATATAATATATTATAAATACAAATATTATATTCTAGATCCAGGATGATGGACCCACCCCAGCTGGCACTTAGGGTACGATCCCCGCCTCTCATGTCTGCTATACCAACATTCTCAGAGCAATACTTTAAAAGTTGTTAAGCCAATTTCAATCTTTCAAATTTGAACCTCCGAAATGACTCCAAGGTGCGAGACTGGTTGTTATTCCTTTGATAAACAGAAGGGATGAACATCAATAATCATTTAGTACAAACTCTTTCATCCTCTTAAAAATCTCGACCAGCGGAACATCGATATGCAAACGCGAACTCTCGGTTCTGCCAACTGACCAGACAATTGACAGGCATATTAATGTAATGAAACCTTTAAAAAAAATGTTTTAACTTGATATTATTCATTCTAATAATCATATTTTGTATTTTTGTTCCGAAATTATTTTATGTCTATAAGTTTTATCGAAGTTCATTGCTGCTTATCACTCCACGTGAGCATAAAATATTTTTACTGAAACTCAGTTTCAAACTTAACACGAGGCCCCTTCCATAAAGAGACTTTAAGGTAGGATGATTCTCTGATAAGAATTGCAATCGTCCAAAAAATCGAAATCCAGGGATTTTTATCGCTATTGATACAATAGTTAATTTTTGATATTTTTTTGAAAATAATTACGTACTAGACTTGCTAGATAGAGTTAACTTAAAATAGAAGAAAATGTTACTCTAAGATGGCGGACTGACAATGAGGACAAGATCGGGTCCGGAAGTGGGCTTGCCGCTGGTGTCGCCTCTCATGACATCCCAGCCAACGGTAAAGGTGACGGAAGAGCCGAAGCTGGTGAGTCGGTTGCCGCGGTAGGCCGGGGGAGCCATCCAGAAGTAGGAGTGAACCCCGGGGAGTTGGTTGTCTGCTACAGAGATGGAGCTGGAGTCTGGGTCCCGATGATAGGGCTGAATGAGGAGAAGGGTAGACAGGTCTGAGACAAGCCAGCCCTTCATCTCTGTCACCTAGACACAATCATTAAAGAGTCACACATACCACTCTGGTGGACACAAGCCCGACTCTACTGTGGAAGACCTACATTTGGTCTATCTTAGGACAGGGTTCAATAACGAGTAGTTGACATCCCGCAGGCTCGCATCCATCACTTCAGGCTCAACTTCAAGTTTCACTAAAGTATATATGTATCGTGGATTTAGATAAACAATGAGAATAAAATCTATGCAAGACGTTATTCTGATTGTAAAAAAATAAATGATATTTTGGAGATCGGAGTCGTGGGTTGTTGTTTCGGTTGAACCTTTTAGAACTTTACCATCTCCATGAGACAAAAAGCTTTTACCGGAGTTACTCAATACAAAGGGCCTTCATCTTTATGATAAAGGTAGACAACTTGACGTCGTGACGTTAAAAATTAATAGAGCTAGGAAAAATGTGAATTGTTTGAAAGACCAAGCTCCTTTCACATTGTCACCTCTGTTAGAGGCGCACCTTCAACAGGTTCAATTAGTGTTCTTATTCATTAATTCTATACATTTTTCATTTTCCAATTATTTTATTTATTATACATACTACCTATGTACTTTATTATACATATATTACCTATGTACATTATTTTGAATACCATTTCTTTAGTTTATTTGAATTTCTTCTTCTCATCTCGTATTATTTTGTTGCACATTCCACTTATTTGAATTTTTCGTTTAAATCCACATATTTCAGATTTCCATCGGGTTGTTCTATCGGGAGTTATCATGTACACAGACATACAAACAGACATTTAGTTTTTTTCTCACTTTTTGGGGCTCAAGAACACAAAAAAACTAGGCTGGAGAGGGCGGGGGGTTAATAGCACATTCTACTTTGTTGTGAACTACTGAGTTTGTAGCAGACCTCTTTGAGTTTGTAGCCCTGGGCGGGTGAGCAGTGCTTGGTGACATGGGAACAGTAGCATTGGGTGCATCCGTCAGGGTTGTCCTGGTCCAAGAAGAAGTAGCCCTCCCGACATCCATCGCAGCTATCCCCTTCCACGTTTACCTGACAACAACAGTCAAAGAATTAAATTGAAATATAACCTCTATTCTGGGACCTAACTCCTCTAAAACTAATAACATACGAAATAAATAAAAGAATTAAAGTATAAAAGTATGAGTGTACTATCGTAGTATACAGAAGGATGTACAATGTACATGTATCGTGAAAGGGGCCTGTATCAGTTAACGACAGAACACAAAGAAAATGAATAAATAAAATAAAAAGTATTCGTTGAATCACCGACAATGTACTTCCCCACAACGAATTAACGACTATTAACTTTGTGCTCCCCCTCCAAAGTTGCAAACTCGACCGTTTGCGCTAATATTCAACAGTTCACTTACATAGGGGCTCCTAAATCCTCATGCTGACTTTTGTATAGATAAATTCATTACATCGGCAGTTATTGGGGTTTTTGAGTTAAGCCCCCTCTGATCCTCCCTCCCCTTCTGCCGATTCTGCTGAAAATTAATAAGTGCGGTCCTTATGGGATTTTGAATTCACATATGAAACTATGGGTCGTTACATTCATTACAACGGCAGTTATAAAAGTATTTGAGTTAAACCTCTCGCCTAATCCCCCTCCTCTTTCTTCGATTTGGCTGGAAAATGATAGTTTTCCTCATGGGGGTTTTGATCACACATATACCATTTCATGACGATGCATTCATAGTCAGTTTTCATTAAAATGGAAAAATCAAGTGTGAACTTCGAAATTTTTTGACGAAAAAAATATCCGCTCACAGAAATTAATTATTTTAACAAGCGTTAAGGAGAGCCTGACCACTGGAGCGAGACGAAGGGAAGAGCCCTCGCGAGCAAGCAGGCAACTTCACATTCCATCTCCTCGCGTCAATGGGGAGGAAAGCAACGAGAAGGAAGGGCCAAAATAGTTCATCTTTCATCCAGACGAAATGCCGAGTGTCTAAACATAAAATGAGAGCTAGTTGTTTAAAATAGTAGGCTTCTCTTAGGCACACCTCTCTCAAGTAGGCCGAGAGTCCTGAAACGACGTGGGGTGGCGGAAAGGAGAATCCCCTCAACTGGTGGCCTTTACCTCAGGTGAATATCTAGGTAGGTTACCTTGCAGAAGCATTGTGAGTCGCAGGAGGTGCCTGAGAGCATGCCTCGGGTGTCGCAGCTGCAAGACTTGCAGAAGGGGAAGTCCTTGTAACCAGGGGCGCAACGGTCACATTTAGGGCCGGTGAAGCCTGGCCGACACTCACAGCTTCCAGGTTCCTGAAGAAAAAAAAACACATGTCAAATAAGGGCCAATCTGCACAAGTAATTTGTGTCTGCGAAGTGAAAGATGAGGATAGCAAAGTAGTGAGCAAGTTGGGTCAAGGCAAGCCACCTCATCTCCATCTTAATGAACTTGAGAATGTCAAGAGATATTTTAAATTTAAAAGGTGTGATATTGAATTCGAAGACACCAAATTCCGTACAGCTATTACACCCAACATATTATACGAAACAAACTACAAAAGACATCAGAATGTAAAACCTACAACTTGACAAAACTGCAAAAGACATTTCAAGGAAACACAGTTAAGTATAGAAGAGCAGCGTGCGACAGGAGGCTGCTCTTGTCTCGTCCTCCTCTTTTCATTAACTTACATTCACATATTTCAGAAATGTCTCCCCATATTTCATCACTTTGCTGGTGCATATCAACAATGGTCCATATCGATTGCTTTGACACACGAAAAAGATATTATGACTTTGTAAACTAAACTCCAGTAGCTAGAAGACTTAATGTTATGGCCAATCTTTCCTTCGCGTAATTAATTAACAGCTACACAAGAACTGAAATTACCATAATGTTTTTATTTAATTTGTATATCGAAAAGAATTCAACTGACCTTCTTTACTAGAACTAGGAATCAGTAAAATATATTTTAAAACATTTAACTTACCTACCTGTTGAATTAATTTTTTTTCCGATTTCTTGCCAAAAATGTTCTTTTATATTCCTTATGTTGTAATTGCTGTGACTAAGATCGTGCAGGATCTTGTATTCCTGTTTCATAGAGATCATATTCTGATACAATATTTCACACATAACTGAGTCCTAAACAACTAACCTGTCTAGCAAAGTTGTTCTGTGACGATATGATAAGAGCTGATAATGTGCCGAGGCCACCCGATCGACACACGGAATATACCGAAACATGATTGTGTGCCCCATGTTTAGTTAGAGCCCGGATTTCGTGCAGTAAAAAAATTAAAAATCGTCCAATAAAAAGGGCAAAACATGCAAAAATGTGCAACAAAAAATAAAATCCAGCCATTAACTGTTTTTCTGGGAAAAAAAAAAAATAATTGGATCTAATTTGTAAATTGAATAACTCTTTCTGAAAGGGTGGGCCCGTAGCCCGTTTGCAGGTAATTCTTTCTCAGAGTGCTTTCGTCAGCAATTTTTAGTTTTATATTAATATATTTCTTTAAAAAGTTTTGAAAGGTTGCGACTCTTAATTTGTTGAAGGGAATGCTTGAACTGACCGTAGCAAATTTTTGTTGAATTGTTTCTGGGTTTCCAAGGCTGAGTTGCTTTCAGTAAATAAAGTTTGGACGAATTTAGAACTGCTTTGATGCGAAGCTGTCAACTTCATGTCCAGCTAATATCAGGAATAAAAATAAATATGTAAATAGCTAATGTTTTAAAAGGGAAAAATAATGTTTAGGGTACATTAGCTGAGTTTTGCAATGAGCATTTATTTTTGATTCTCTTTCACACCCAATTGCTTTCTCACATGACGTGCAGAACACAGTCTTTCCATCAAACTAATATTCACGATACTTAATAATCCAACTTTTTACTTTAGAAGAATAATTCGATCCCACTTAGACATGATTATTTTTCTAAGAGCAAAGTGGAAGGAAGTGCAAATGATGGGGAGAATTGGCTTTTCCACGAATTTAAAGAGAGTCAAACTTGAAAATCTTAGTGAGAATAAGCAGAAAATCGGACCATATTCAGTGCGTTCAGAACAGCCACATAATATTTCACGAAACTTCCCTTTATAAATTTGTATGTATGTATACATTTTCAAACTAACTTACAAATAAATTTTCTAATAATGACAAAATATGCAATTGTGCAATACACACCTAAAACGTGCAAAATTAGTAGATTAATCAGGGCGCCTATATTCGTAAAAATAAGTTGTTATTTAATGATTTCAAGCAAGTGAAAGAAAAAATGCAATTGCACGGGAATGCGGGTTCTCCCCCCTCTCCCACTGTTCTGGAAGGTAGCAGAGATAGCTCACCTTGGTAGGATCTCCATGGCTGGCACAGAGCCCCGTGGAGCCGAGCCCATGACAGTCGCATGGCAGACATGGAAGCTGGGAGGCGGCTCTCGTCCCAGCCGGTCGGTACCATCCCTCACGGCACGGGAATGCGGGTTCTCCCCCCTCTCTCACTGTTCTGGAAGGTAGCAGAGATAGCTCACCTTGGTAGGATCTCCATGGCTGGCACAGAGCCCCATGGAGCCGAGCCCATGACAGTCGCATGGCAGACATGGAAGCTGGGAGGTGGCTCTCGTCCCAGCCGGTCGGTACCATCTCTCACGGCACGAGAATGCGGGTTCTCCCCCCTCTCCCACTGTTCTGGAAGGTAGCAGAGATAGCTCACCTTGGTAGGATCTCCATGGCTGGCACAGAGCCCCATGGAGCCGAGCCCATGACAGTCGCATGGCAGACATGGAAGCTGGGAGGCGGCTCTCGTCCCAGCCGGTCGGTACCATCCCTCACGGCACGGGAATGCGGGTTCTCCCCCCTCTCCCACTGTTCTGGAAGGTAGCAGAGATAGCTCACCTTGGTAGGATCTCCATGGCTGGCACAGAGCCCCATGGAGCCGAGCCCATGACAGTCGCATGGCAGACATGGAAGCTGGGAGGCGGCTCTCGTCCCAGCCGGTCGGTACCATCTCTCACGGCACGGGAATGCGGGTTCTCCCCCCTCTCCCACTGTTCTGGAAGGTAGCAGAGATAGCTCACCTTGGTAGGATCTCCATGGCTGGCACAGAGCCCCATGGAGCCGAGCCCATGACAGTCGCATGGCAGACATGGAAGCTGGGAGGCGGCTCTCGTCCCAGCCGGTCGGTACCATCCCTCACGGCACGGGAATGCGGGTTCTCCCCCCTCTCCCACTGTTCTGGAAGGTAGCAGAGATAGCTCACCTTGGCAGGATCTCCATGGCTGGCACAGAGCCCCATGGAGCCGAGCCCATGACAGTCGCATGGCAGACATGGAAGCTGGGAGGCGGCTCTCGTCCCAGCCGGTCGGTACCATCTCTCACGGCACGGGAATGCGGGTTCTCCCCCCTCTCCCACTGTTCTGGAAGGTAGCAGAGATAGCTCACCTTGGTAGGATCTCCATGGCTGGCACAGAGCCCCATGGAGCCGAGCCCATGACAGTCGCATGGCAGACATGGAAGCTGGGAGGCGGCTCTCGTCCCAGCCGGTCGGTACCATCCCTCACGGCACGGGAATGCGGGTTCTCCCCCCTCTCCCACTGTTCTGGAAGGTAGCAGAGATAGCTCACCTTGGTAGGATCTCCATGGCTGGCACAGAGCCCCATGGAGCCGAGCCCATGACAGTCGCATGGCAGACATGGAAGCTGGGAGGCGGCTCTCGTCCCAGCCGGTCGGTACCATCTCTCACGGCACGGGAATGCGGGTTCTCCCCCCTCTCCCACTGTTCTGGAAGGTAGCAGAGATAGCTCACCTTGGTAGGATCTCCATGGCTGGCACAGAGCCCCATGGAGCCGAGCCCATGACAGTCGCATGGCAGACATGGAAGCTGGGAGGCGGCTCTCGTCCCAGCCGGTCGGTACCATCTCTCACGGCACGGGAATGCGGGTTCTCCCCCCTCTCCCACTGTTCTGGAAGGTAGCAGAGATAGCTCACCTTGGTAGGATCTCCATGGCTGGCACAGAGCCCCATGGAGCCGAGCGCTGGGAGGCGGCTCTCGTCCCAGCCGGTCGGTACCATCTCTCACGGCACGGGAATGCGGGTTCTCCCCCCTCTCCCACTGTTCTGGAAGGTAGCAGAGATAGCTCACCTTGGTAGGATCTCCATGGCTGGCACAGAGCCCCATGGAGCCGAGCCCATGACAGTCGCATGGCAGACATGGAAGCTGGGAGGCGGCTCTCGTCCCAGCCGGTCGGTACCATCCCTCACGGCACGGGAATGCGGGTTCTCCCCCCTCTCCCACTGTTCTGGAAGGTAGCAGAGATAGCTCACCTTGGTAGGATCTCCATGGCTGGCACAGAGCCCCATGGAGCCGAGCCCATGACAGTCGCATGGCAGACATGGAAGCTGGGAGGCGGCTCTCGTCCCAGCCGGTCGGTACCATCCCTCACGGCACGGGAATGCGGGTTCTCCCCCCTCTCCCACTGTTCTGGAAGGTAGCAGAGATAGCTCACCTTGGTAGGATCTCCATGGCTGGCACAGAGCCCCATGGAGCCGAGTCCATGACAGTCGCATGGCAGACATGGAAGCTGGGAGGCGGCTCTCGTCCCAGCCGGTCGGTAACATCTCTCACGGCACGGGAATGCGGGTTCTCCCCCCTCTCCCACTGTTCTGGAAGGTAGCAGAGATAGCTCACCTTGGTAGGATCTCCATGGCTGGCACAGAGCCCCATGGAGCCGAGCCCATGACAGTCGCATGGCAGACATGGAAGCTGGGAGGCGGCTCTCGTCCCAGCCGGTCGGTACCATCCCTCACGGCACGGGAATGCGGGTTCTCCCCCCTCTCCCACTGTTCTGGAAGGTAGCAGAGATAGCTCACCTTGGTAGGATCTCCATGGCTGGCACAGAGCCCCGTGGAGACGAGCCCATGACAGTCGCATGGCAGACATGGAAGCTGGGAGGCGGCTCTCGTCCCAGCCGGTCGGTACATCCCTCACGGCACGGGAATGCGGGTTCTCCCCCCTCTCCCACTGTTCTGGAAGGTAGCAGAGATAGCTCACCTTGGTAGGATCTCCATGGCTGGCACAGAGCCCCGTGGAGCCGAGCCCATGACAGTCGCATGGCAGACATGGAAGCTGGGAGGCGGCTCTCGTCCCAGCCGGCCGATACCATCCCTCACGGCACCCTTCACAGTTAGGTCCATCCGTATGTTTCTGTAAAATTAAACATCTAATTAGTAATTTCAAATATTATGAGGAAAATTCGATAATTTGGCGCGGCATAATGAGTCCTTTCGAACCAGTGAAGCGAGAGTACAACGCGACTTCCCAAGAGGGCGGGCGGTCAGCAGATCAGAGCCGCCCACGGTAGTCAATATCTGGCAAATACTCCGTTTTTTTTAGGGTTCGAATTAAAAAATTAGTTTAGAACCAGAAACGAAATCTTACAGCGAACTGTGTGTGCGTGTAAACAATTTAAGCTAGAAAGACGCGTTTTTTTTTTTTTTTCTGAAATATTCAGAAGTTCGGGCGAACGCTGGAATCATTATATGCGACGTCATCAGAATTGTTCCTTCGCCGATCAAGGAGAAAATTATGGAACTGGATGTCATATGAAAGCGTAATGCGAGTAGATATGAAAGATTATTGCGAGTAGATAGGAAAGCTTATTGCGAGTAGATATGAAATATATTTTTTCCTGTAATTTCATACAATAGGGAAACTGGGGAGCCCATCCTCAGTATCTCTGTTTTGGCCGCCTACTTGGGAGCCCATCCTCATATCTCTGTTTTGGCCGCCTACTTGAGAGCCCATCCTCAGTATCTCTGTTTTGGCAGCCCACTTGGGAACTCATCCTCAGTATCTCTGTTTTGGCCGCCTACTTGGGAGCCCATCCTCATATCTCTGTTTTGGCCGCCTACTTGAGAGCCCATCCTCAGTATCTCTGTTTTGGCAGCCTACTTGGGAACTCATCCTCAGTAGCTCTGTTTTGGCCGCCTACTTGGGAGCCCAGCCTCAGTATCTCTGTTTTGGCCGCTTACTTGGGAGCCCATCTTCAGCATCTCTGTTTTGGCATCCTACTTAGGAGCCCATCCTCAGCATCTCTGTTTTGGCATCCTACTTAGGAGCCCATCTTCAGCATCTCTGTTTTGGCCGCCTACTTGGGAGCCCATTCTCAGTATCTCTGTTTTGGCATCCTACTTAGGAGCCCATCCTCAGCATCTCTGTTTTGGCATCCTACTTAGGAGCCCATCTTCAGCATCTCTGTTTTGGCATCCTACTTAGGAGCCCATCTTCAGCATCTCTGTTTTGGCCGCCTACTTGGGAGCCCATTCTCAGTATCTCTGTTTTGGCATCCTACTTAGGAGCCCATTCTCAGTATCTCTGTTTTGGCATCCTACTTAGGAGCCCATCCTCAGCATCTCTGTTTTGGCCGCCTACTTGGGAGCCCATTCTCAGTATCTCTGTTTTGGCCGCCTACTTAGGAGCCCATCCTCAGTATCTCTGTTTTGGCCGCCTACTTGGGAGCCCATTCTCAGTATCTCTGTTTTGGCATCCTACTTAGGAGCCCATCCTCAGCATCTCTGTTTTGGCATCCTACTTAGGAGCCCATCTTCAGCATCTCTGTTTTGGCCGCCTACTTGGGAGCCCATTCTCAGTATCTCTGTTTTGGCATCCTACTTAGGAGCCCATCCTCAGCATCTCTGTTTTGGCATCCTACTTAGGAGCCCATCTTCAGCATCTCTGTTTTGGCCGCCTACTTGGGAGCCCATTCTCAGTATCTCAGTTTTGGCATCCTACTTAGGAGCCCATCTTCAGCATCTCTGTTTTGGCCGCCTACTTGGGAGCCCATTCTCAGTATCTCTGTTTTGGCATCCTACTTAGGAGCCCATCTTCAGCATCTCTGTTTTGGCCGCCTACTTGGGAGCCCATTCTCAGTATCTCTGTTTTGGCATCCTACTTAGGAGCCCATCCTCAGCATCTCTGTTTTGGCATCCTACTTAGGAGCCCATCTTCAGCATCTCTGTTTTGGCCGCCTACTTGGGAGCCCATTCTCAGTATCTCTGTTTTGGCATCCTACTTAGGAGCCCATTCTCAGTATCTCTGTTTTGGCATCCTACTTAGGAGCCCATCTTCAGCATCTCTGTTTTGGCCGCCTACTTGGGAGCCCATTCTCAGTATCTCTGTTTTGGCATCCTACTTAGGAGCCCATCCTCAGCATCTCTGTTTTGGCATCCTACTTAGGAGCCCATTCTCAGTATCTCTGTTTTGGCATCCTACTTAGGAGCCCATCTTCAGCATCTCTGTTTTGGCCGCCTACTTGGGAGCCCATTCTCAGTATCTCTGTTTTGGCATCCTACTTAGGAGCCCATCCTCAGCATCTCTGTTTTAGCATCCTACTTAGGAGCCCATCCTCAGTATCTCTGTTTTGGCATCCTACTTAGGAGCCCATCCTCAGTATCTCTGTTTTGGCCGCCTACTTGGGAGCCCATTCTCAGTATCTCCGTTTTGGCCGCCTACTTGGGAGCCCATCCTCAGTATCTCTGTTTTGGCCGCCTACTTGGGAGCCCATCCTCAGTATCTCTGTTTTGGCCGCCTACTTGGGAGCCCATTCTCAGTATCTCTGTTTTGGCCGCCTACTTGGGAGCCCATTCTCAGTATCTCTGTTTTGGCCGCCTACTTAGGAGCCCATCCTCAGTATCTCTGTTTTGGCCGCCTACTTGGGAGCCCATTCTCAGTATCTCTGTTTTGGCATCCTACTTGAGAGCCCATCTTCAGCATCTCTGTTTTGGCATCCTACTTAGGAGCCCATCCTCAGTATCTCTGTTTTGGCATCCTACTTAGGAGCCCATCCTCAGTATCTCTGTTTTGGCATCCTACTTAGGAGCCCATCCTCAGTATCTCTGTTTTGGCATCCTACTTGAGAGCCCATCTTCAGCATCTCTGTTTTGGCATCCTACTTAGGAGCCCATCCTCAGTATCTCTGTATTGGCATCCTACTTAGGAGCCCATCCTCAGTATCTCTGTTTTGGCATCCTACTTAGGAGCCCATTCTCAGTATCTCTGTTTTGGCCGCCTACTTGGAAGTATATTGAAGAGCATATTTTTTATATATTAGCTCTCTTCTTTGTTAATGTTTTCCATTATATTGACCACTAGCAGTATTACCCGGCGTTGCCCGGGGAACTTTGAATTTTTCCCATAATATTCCTCATTCGATTCCTAAGCATTTCTTCGACAGTACATTCATGATGTTGCAATTTTCCATTATTCACATGCAGTTAGGCAAACAGTCCGTTAATGAGCTTCCAGTATATTTATGCATGGGCCCCCCACCACCCCCACCCCCCCTAAATCTTCAGACGTCACATAGCCTATATTTCAACTTGGCTCTTAAGAATACTACATATGAAATATGACTATATACACTACTTATGACAATCCGACCATTCGTTAATGAGCTACCACTAGGACCCCTACAACCCTCCCTCCCGTTACGAATTTTGAGACGCCTTATAGCCTTTTTTTTCAATCTGGCTCAAAAGGATGTTACAAGTGAAGTTTCATGAAGATCCATCCAGCCGTTTAGGCGCTGGTTGGATCTTCATGATGTTGGAACGAACATACAATCAAACAAACCCCATTTCAGCTTTATTAATATACAAGATTTCTTCTAAGACAATTTTAGTTAGATCCAACCAGAATATTTATTTTATCTTTACTTATATGTCCAAATGAAACGTAAAATTCGTAAAAGTGTGGTCCGAAGGACGACGTGCGCAAGTTAATTCTTCACTTCCCAGTTAAAACAACTATGAGCCCCGTCTAGTATTCCAATCCGCGATTCTGAGCTCATTAGACACCACATGTAAAGATAAAATAAATTTCCGTTTGGTTCGAAATAATATTGTCAAGAAAGAAATACAGAATATAGGTGGGCTTTGTGGTTCCGTTTTCACATATCTTCTGAAAAACACATTAAGACATCAATGTCGGTAGATAGACAGCAACCAGAAACGATGATAATCAACCATAGATATATTTAGATATATTGGGAGGATTGTTGGATTGTTGTCCACACCTAAGGACCTAAGCGTGATGTTGGAACAAACCCACAAACAAACAAACAAACCCCGTTTCAGCTTTATTAATATACATAGATTTAACTTAAAACTAGGTATCAAGGTATTTTGTCGACTCAAGAAATAAGATCTCGATAAGAAGTTTTCAGTAAAAATGGAATACAAGGGAAAAATATTAGAAAAGAAGAGAACCATTATATAAAGGAGGTCGGCGAACCACTGGTGACGTACTTCCCCAGCGTGACGTAATCAACTAAGTTGCTGCTCCCTCTCTGAAACCAAGTCACTCGTGTCATATTCAGGCACTTCAGAATCTTCATATTACATTTCGTGTCGGTACGTCATTACAGAGGTACGTCATCACAGAGGCAGTTTCCGAATAAAGCTTCCCCCTCTCATCCCTCCTCTGGTCTCCCCGCCCCCTCTCCTCTGGTCTCCCCTCCCCCTCTCCTCTGGTCTCCCCTCCCCCTCTCCTCTGGTCTCCCCTCCCCCTCTCCACCCTTCTCCTCTGGACTCCCCTCCCCCTCTCCTCTGGTCTCCCCTCCCCCTCCTCCCCTTCATTTGAACCGATTCGGTTAAAAATTATAAATGGCGTCCACATGTCAAATTTCGTCTCGATACATTCTTAACTTCGGCAATTATTGGGGTTCTTGTATACAGCAACCCCCAACCCCGACATTCCCAAGGCTGAAAATCAATAAATGTCGTCCTGATGGGGTTCTGGTCACACAGATCAAATTTCGTGTAGATATATTGTAACTATAGGGATTTATAATGTACACGGACACACGCTCAATCGGACAGCATTTTAATTGTTTTACTTTTGGGGTTTAGTTAGGGTGTTGCGAACATAAATTCCAGTGAAAACTCAACACATAATTTCTTTGACTTTCCCTGTACTTCGTAGAGCTGTGAAACACAGGATGGGCTTGCAGCCGGAACAGTCATGTTTATGTGAAAGATTACCAAATAAATTTGAAGAAAAAGAGCTGCGGATATACATAAATACATTTATAGTAGAAATCTTCATAAAGATCACAACTCTGCAGACATTTCATTTTATTTGTTTGTTATTTTTGGATAAGGATATGGCAAAATATGAAACTGAAGCTAAGAATGATCGGGGAAAGAAATGAAGCGACCTGCGCGAACTCACAGAACAGTTGATGCAGACGCCGCCGCCAGAGGGCCGACCTCGGGTGTTGAGACTAGTTCGGCCTTCCGCCATCACCGACTCATATCTGCACTGGGTCGAGTGGCCATGACAGTTGCACCGGACACATGGATGAGCATCTTTTCCTGTAGCGGCCCTCCATCGTTCCTGGTTGTACAACGGCAAACAATGTTCGCACTCGCGGCCGCTAGTGTTGTGCTCGCAGTCGCACACTCCACCTTCCTACAGTTATAACAACACCAACAAAGTAGTTTCCAACATTAAATAAAAATAATGTACATTCTTGTTAAGCAGTGCCAGGCCCGAAACTCACGTAGTGATGAGCAAACGCAAGACCAAAACCCTAGCAGTCTTCATCTTGGTCTTGCAATCATAGCAGTGTTTTGGTCTTGGTCGCAACACCGAGACTGCAAGATCAAGACTGATTTTGCTCATCACTAATTATACTTTGAATTGCATTTAAACAAAGCTTTCATCTATAATAGTTATTATGACTCATGTCCAGGCTTTAACTATGAGGTCATATACTACCAGAGCGCTCTTTTCTCACTCTGGTGGACATGAGCCCAACTCTTCCATGGGAGTCCTAAATTTGGCCTACCTAGGTTTATTCTTTTACGGTAGGGATCTTTAACGTGTACCTGAAATCGCACAGGCTCTGGACCATTGCTTCACGTCCCATCCAAAGGACGACGTGCTCAAGGTTTTTTCACCTTCTAGACAAAAAACCTAAGGGCCTCTGCAGGGTTTCGAACTTACGATCTTGAGCTCAGTAAGCAAGCACGCATACCACTGAGCTACCGGTGCCCTCTCATCCATAATATATTTAAAGCATAAATAAATCAATATATATATATATACGTATATATGTGTGTGTGTGTGTGTCCGATGATATCGCAAATCAATATCATGACCCAATATTGTCCAAGTCCAATTCGATATACTTTTTTGGTAGGAAACATTAATATTGTTCTTAATTGGTCCATTTTATTTTCATGCTGTATGTAGTTTGTCCTTGCGAAAGGAGCCAGCTCCCTTTAACTGTCAGTCTGTCCAACTAAACCCTCCCAATTCCTACTCTTGTATATTCTCTGCATAGAGACGGTTCTACTTACCTCTGAGAAATACAGATGTATCAATCCAACTATATATTTTTTATTTTTGTGGTAAAAATAAAAAAAATATAGTTGGATTGATACATCTGTATTACTTATTTAACAATTAAGTCCACAACATCCGCCTACCACCAAGAAATATTTACCTCGGTCATATTACATTTGGAAGCGTGGCCGTGACAGACACAACGCCCCTGTATCAGGATGTCTCGGATTGTATAGTAGAATCTGAAACTCAACGAAATATTTATAATTAGCCGTGAATATTGTTTCAAATTATATAAAGTGGATAAAAAAATTATTCGTGTTTTTGTTCATTTTCTCTTCTCTACTTTCTTCCAATATGAAATATTCCTCATAGAATATTTATACATTCGCTAGCAATCAAGAATGTACGTTTTTCTGTTTCCAATTCCCCCCCCCCCCCCCCCACTTTTTTGTTGTTTTTGTTTGACTTGAAACAGGAAGAAGTTAGCAAAAATATTCAACTCCAGAGAGCCACCCCCTTACAATTTCATTTATAAAGATTGTTTTGTTTATGAAAACAACAAACACCGCCATGAAATAAACACACTTAATCAAAAATTCAATTATTTATAGTTTCTACAAGTTTCTAATCCTGTGACTGTTTTCACATAATAGTCAATGACTGACTTTCTAATAACACAACATTACTTGTGTTGTCCAAAATAACAAACAGAACGAAATGAATTTACATATAGATTGCCATTTTCAATATTCAATTTTCTTTCATCTCAATTTCTAATGGAATATAGAAAAGAGAGCTTCTAAAGGGAAAAGTGAGAAATTACATACTATTATTTATATAAGGCCGGCCACACACGTACAGTTTTAACTGTACAGTTATAACTGTCAGATTTAACTGTCAGATTTAACTGTGAACTGAGATGTACACACACTACAGTTCAATCCTTCAGTTTTTCCATGGATTCGAACGGGTGGGACGATTTGGCCTCTTCAGTTTCACTGTCCAGATTTGAACTTGACGCTCTCGGGGTGTCTTGATCGTGTGGGAAATCAAACAGGTCTTAGTATCAAAGGTATCGACTTGTAAATGTTGTCTGCAGATGATCCAGACTTCTTTGATGCCTCAACTTTCTTTTGTTCTTTGCGAAAAGCAGATCTTAAGCTGTTTACTTTTGTCACATCAGATTTCTTTGTCGCACCAGGTTCTAGTTCTTGTAACTTCTTCGATAACTTGTTGTAGGCAGCATCTTTTTTGGCGCGGTCATGATACTCGCTAGATTTAACTTGCCATAGGCAAGGTTCAGATCTATATATTGCAATGAAATCAACCATCACTTGGTTCTGTTTACGCGACATGATACGCACTCTCGCTCGACACAAATTGAACTGAGAACTGTATAGTTGAACCCCCACACACACTCAGTTCAGTTAATCCTTTCAGTTTAGAATATTGAAATGTTATTTGTCTCAGTTAAACTGTACAGTTGAGTTGAACTGAGACTGCAATGCCCACATACTAGTTATAACTGTCAGTTAAAACTGTACGTGTGTGGCCGGCCTAAGTTAATTTACTAAAATTAGAACATTTCAAGTATTTTCAATTTGTAATCTAAAATCTGAGTAGTGATAAAAGCATGTTTGGCTTAGCCATTATGCTAGGCCAGAGCCAATCAAATCACAGTTTTGGAAGCAGCGTCTAATGGAATATATAAACATAAGGCTTCTTGGAAAGTTTTCAATAATGAACGAGATAGAGGAACTGAAGTGCCAACTTCATTTCTGACTACCGAAGAAATAAATGATTATTTCCTTAATACAATGGATGTTTATCCGAGAGTGCAGGAGTTGTACCAGCTGCGAAGAGAAGGAAGTGGACTTATCACCAGGGAGGGTAACAGAAGTAATTAGAGGATGAAATGGGAGAAGATGGAGCTACCTGTAAGCTCTCGAAGAGAGGAACCAAGCCTCTTTGTGGACCTGTCTTCAGCAGATAGAGTGTAGGACCGCACCCAGGTACAGAAAGGCCCACTTCCTGGCTACCAATATGACATACAAACACCAGCAGACGAATAAAACAATTCACTTTCAATAAATAAACAATAAATAGTCTACCTGCGTGACATGTCGGATGAGGTGTGTCGGGCCTTCTCCAGCTTGTTGCTGGACATCTTGTGGAACCTGAACCTCACGAACCTCGCCTTGTTCCGTTCCAGCTCCACTCCTTCCTCCGCCATCTTCTCACTTAGACTTACATGCACCTGAAACATCAATCAACCAACAAGCTACACTTACACAACACATTCATTAAATTTAGTATTATGATTCAGAAGGCAACTCCAAACCAAAATTACAGCTAAAACCTTAACATTTTTGAAAAATTAAAATTTCTGGAAAAACTTCTACGTTCACTGCTTTCCCAAAAAACTGGGTATAAGAATGTCATTCCCAGGATTACACCATACAATGAAACAAAAAAATACCGCTGACTGAAACTCATTACTTTCATAAAGGCATAATGCCAGTATGCAATGATTTTAAGAGGGGGGGGTTACTATCAACTGAAAGTACTCCTTCTTATTGATGAGGACCCTCATTGATGGATTACCGTTCATAGAGTTACAATGACCCACAGACCATAACGGCACTCGTATCAGAACCATACGATTTAGTCAAAATACTTTTTGAGAGGCTGGGCTAGATAGCGCTAGTATCATCAGTTTCGAATCATATGTAATAGTTGAGGATGTTTCCAGGAGAGTGCACTACCTGTTACAGTGTGGTAGATATGGCCGTCCAGAGACACGCTCCTAACTGGCCTGGGTCTGGAGCTACCTGGAGCCAACAGCCCAAAGCCCACCAGATCAGCCATACTTTCAAATTATTGCTAGGCAGGGTTGACGTAATTGCAGCTTAGGGTTGTCAACAACTGATTCGTTGCGTAGTTTTTAATGCTATTTACGATTTATTTTTCGTCAGAATAACCTAGGTTTTTAAAATTAAATTGAAACCGATACGTTTTCAAATACTAAAAAAAAAAATCATAAATAATAATAATAATTGTGATTCTTAGTAAATCATAAATAGGAATAATACATATTATTCATTGTACTAACTAATGTGTAGATTTTTCAGTTTAATTATTTTAGTTGACGGAGTCAAATTCTAAGAATTTATTTTGTGTAAGCTTCTCATTACTTATTTACTCGTTAATTAATACTCTATTTTGTTATCATTTATATTATATTATATTCCCTTATTTATCTTTTATTTAACTATAATATATTGTAATTCGACATGTTATTTTATTCATGCAACTTTTATAATAAATTATCGTCTGTTTCTATGTTAATGTGTAGGCGCCATGTATATTCGTATTTTCCCTTTTCCTAATTATATATACTACTTTGTTAGGTCCACATGTACCCCCCTCCCCCCCCCCACCCCCCACCCCATTAGTTATAACCGTTCAGTTTAATCTGGCGGTAAATAACCGGTGTAACTTATATCCGCCTGTTTTAATAATAATACAAGCGGTACCCTGTTATTTCCGTAACAGGTATATGTCTGTCACTGTAGTATGTTCCTGAAAGTATTAGATATTTATTACTAGACAGCTCAGCTGGAGTCATTTAGCCATTTAGTTTACAAATTCAATTTCCTATCCCTGAAAACCCCCTTCACAGAAGACAATGATAAGTCCACTCACTTACTGTTACAGTCAGTGGCAGTACTTACTTCGCTAGATTCTCATACAACATACTATTCATGTCAATTATTCTATCACCATAGACAGAAACTCATGGGTAGAATTCAACTTCATTCAACTCCTATACATTTTCCATTTTTTCTTATTTTTTCCGAGTTTAAAAAAATTTCATAATAGTACTTTATCGATTTTTTCTTGCGAAAAGCGATACTCAATCATCGATACTTCTCCAAATCCGGGACTAGTATTGATATCGATAGATTTGTTTAAATCCGATCTATAGTCGGACGGCAAATGGGGCCAGGTTGATGCAAATTTTGAGAAAGTAAAAAAAAACAAATATATGTTAAGGGGAACAAAATGAAAGTCAGGAAATACATTTATTTAATGTATCGACTACCGATAGAATGACACGCTGAAAGTAAAGTTCAAACCAAAAGGTGAAAGATGAGTGGTCCTTTTTTGATGGATCTGCCAGTCTCGGGTAACAGTAATTAGGTTATTTACCTGCTCCAGTCAGCTGGTCTCTTTATGAGGAAGTCTTCACAGCCAAGACAGATGATAACATTCTTCAAGATTATGGCCTTGATACGGCTTTACAGATATCAAACCCAGGTATACTTAGTACATGGGAAATTATGTAATCGATCATGAAATCGATGTTGAGTTTTCACCGGAATTTCATGCTTTCCGACACCCTGAATCTGAACATGGAAAAACAAAAATAATGTCTATTCGTGTGCTGTACGTGTGTGTGTGGACATGATAACTGGTGTTAGAATGTTATATATCGACATGAAATTATGTATGTGGACTTAGAATTCTCAGCCCAGGATATCAGCCAATTCGGGCAAAGGGAAGAGAGGGGATTACTCACAAAGTCGAATAAGATTGAGCAGACGGAGAAGATTGAGCTCCTGAGTAACACATATATACAAGGAGAGTTCAGAGAGAGACGAAAAATTTAGTTAATAACAAATAATTGCCTGGAGAAATCAACCAAGGGTTCTGTCTTCTTATTATCTATGTTTTTTACACAAATTACCTCTCCTCCATCGATAGGAGACACTCTGGAAGAGTTGGTGAGACAGAGCGGGGGGGAAGCCCCGAAGTGAGCCAGACACTGGTCGAGGGAGGGAGCGAAGTAATGCCAGGGTTGCCAGAGGTCGCCGGTGAGAGAGTGCTCCAGAGCCCAGGTTCCAGGTCGTGGGGAGGGACCCGCACGGAGTCGAACATGCAGGATCTGGTACGTCTGAAACAGAAACAAAATCAACATTTACCAAACAGAACCACCAGGGACACATCTTCCCCTCGCATGGCAAGGGACCTCAATCAGCCTTCATTTTAATAACTCATACAATATTTCTAAAATATTGTCAAACCATTGTATAAATAAAATAAAATATGGATAACAGCTGGTGATCTAGTACGATAAACATTAAATTTAACCTTACTTTCTTTTCTTAATTTAAAAATACGTTTTGTTCTTAATTACTTGTTATTTTGTTTGTTTCTTTTCGTTTGTTTTTATAATTGTGTTCTATGTTTTGTTTGTAACTATTATTTTCATTTCTTTTTAATTTTGTTTGTTGCTGGGAGTTCTACATCCAGGACATGGATGCAGTAACTGACAGCGATCCGAACATCCCAAGCACCTCGGAGATGGAGTGGCACCAAGTGCCAATCAAAAGAAAGAACCCACCCCCATCAGGTGATATGCATAAGGTGAAGGTACTCAAGGATCTCCAGGTGAGTACCAGCAAAACGTATAGTCCACTGGAGAACTTGCCTTCTGAGGAGTGCAAACCACCTCCTATTTACCTGAAGACTAATGTCAATTTTCGGGAGTTATGCCAACAACTGAATGGCATCATAAAAGATAAATTTCAATGCAAATCTACGGCAGGCTCTACCTAGGCACAGCGGAAGCATACCGAATGACGGTCACGCTGTTCCGAGAGAGGGGGTATGAGTTTCATACCTATCAATTGGAACAGGATAGGGCTTTCCGGGTGGTGATAAGACACCTACACCCTTCTGCGAGCCTTATCGAAATAAAGGAAGGATTGCGGGAGAAAGGGTTCACCGTAAGGAACGTCACAAACGTTCTACAGGCGGGCACGAAGAAGGCTCTTCCTCTTTTCTTTGTTGACCTAGAGCCTGGAGTGAACAATAAGGACATTTTTAACTTAGGCTCCTTGTTATATACTAGGATTAAAGTGGAGGAACCCAAGAAGAAACGGGAAATTATACAGTGCAAGAGGTGCATGGCCTACGGGCATTCTCGGACCTACTGCAATAACATGGTGCGTTGTGTGCGGTGCGGAGAGCAGCATCCATCCCCGGAGTGCCCCAGGAGTCTTAAGGAGCCTTCAACATGCGCGCTCTGTCAAGGCCAGCATCCCGCCAACTATAAGGGGTGCACTGTCTACCGGGATCTCAGAAGTCGGCGGAGCAGCCCTGGCAGTCGACGTGCGGGCCCAGTTCCAGCACCAGCGACCAATGCGGAGAGCCGGCTGGTCACCGCCCCGCCTCCTCAGGTAAGTGGGTCAGTGGGAGGTCCTCGGGAGGCTGCCCGGCCAGCTACCCAGCCCCATTTCTCCACCAACACCATACAACCCCCACTATCTTATGCACACGTCACCTCCCCACCCCCGCCTCCCCTCAAGAGGGTGCGGATGCAGCAACCCCGGGCTGACCCAGTACAGTCAGGGACCGAGCCAAACTCATTACAAGGTATCAACGATCTCCTCTCATCCTTCATTTCTCAAATTCAAAACTTGGTCACCCCTCTATTTTCCTTGCTCACTACGCTTATCCAAAAGTTAACCCTTACACATGTCTAATCCTTTCACAGGCAGGTCCCTGATAGTGCTCCTATGGAATGCTAATGGTCTTGTTAGACATTCAGGTGACTTACGTACTTCGGGAGAGGCGAATTGACGTCGCTTTAATAACTGAAACTCACTTTACAGATTTGACCCGATTTCACATAGACGGATACACGACTTACCGGACGGACCATCCAGACGGGACAGGCCATGCAGGAACGGCGGTGCTTGTCAGGTGAGGTTTGGTGCATCACTTTCTGCCTTCCTTCTGCGAGCCTCACCTTCAATCGACAGCGGTCGAAATCTCATCAGCTTCTCACAATTTCACACTTGCTTCAGTTTACTGTCCTCCACGCCACAACATTACCCCGCAACACTTCACCAACTACTTCGACACTCTGGGTGATGACTTCATGGCCGGTGGAGACTACAATGCTAAGCACCTGGAGTGGGGATGTAGGGTCAACAACCCGCGCGGACAGACACTTAACTACGTATTGACGGACAGACGATACAGAGTCTATTCCCCCCGAGAACCCACATATTGGCCAACTAACAGAAGAAAACTTCCCGATATCCTAGACTTTTTTGTAGCTTCGAAATTCTTCCCCTATACATCAATAGAAATAATTCCCGACTTAACATCAGACCATTCTCCAGTAATTTTTACCCTAGACTCCCAACCTATTCAGAAGACACCCCGACCCTCCCTCACTTCAGGGCTCATTGATTGGGATAGATTCAGAGATATTGTGACAGACAGACTTAATCTGTCAGTCACCCTGAAAGCGCCTCATGACCTGGATGATGCAGTGAACTCTTTCACAACAACACTCCAGGAGGCAGCATGGAGCAGTAGCACCTCCGCCCAGCCTGTCCACATACACACACACAACGTACCACAGCACATTAGAAGACTGCTGGTTGAGAAACGCAGATGTCGTCGTCATTCATCAAAACACGACTCAACAGACTCACACACGAACTCAAAACAGCTATAGCACAATACAAAGCAGAGACGTTTTCACTTTACACTGACACACTAGCCACTGACGATGGATCTCTGTGGAGAGCAACCAGACGTCTACTGAACTTTTCTTCCTCCTCCTTTCCCATTCAAAACCCGGACGGAACATGGGCTAAGTCGGACGAGGAAAAAGCACAAGTATTTTCTCAATACTTAGCAGACACTTTTACACCCCATGACATTCATCATCCACTTCATAAACACATACACGATTTCCTCAACACACCTCTACAACTGAGTTTACCGCCGAAACCCATCACTCCGTCTGAGGTGCAGCAGGCTATCCTTCAGCTTCCCAACAAGAAGAGCCCTGGCTATGATCTCATTACTGCCAGAGTGTTGAAAAATCTTCCTCGCAAAGCTGTCATCTTTCTTACTTACATTTACAATTGCATCCTTCGCCTTTCCTACTTCCCAATTCTTTGGAAATTTTCTATCATTACTTTAGTTCCGAAACCAGATAAACCTAAACACTTGCTCTCTTCATACCGCCCCATAAGTCTTCTTCCCACTTCTAAACTCTTTGAAAAAATTCTTCTTAGCCGCCTATTACCTCTCTTCGAAGAACACGACCTTATTCCGAATCATCAGTTCGGATTCCGACAGAAACACTCAACACTTCAACAATGTCACAGATTAGTTGATGAGATTTCCTCCGCTTTGGAAAGGAAGTGTTATTGCTCCGCAGCATTTTTGGAGTCAAGCTTTCGACCGTGTCTGGCATGTTGGGCTGCTGTATAAGCTGAAACATGTGATCCCTGACGGTTATTATCGTCTTCTCCGCTCTTACCTGGATGATCGTTTTTTCCAGGTCAGATAGGGCAGTGTCCACTCTGACGTTCAACCCATAAGAGCTGGTGTTCCACAGGGGAGCATTCTGGGTCCACTTCTCTATGTTGCAAGCACATCCAGCATCCCAACATCGCCTGAGACGGTGTTAGCCACCTACGCCGATGACATAGCAATTTTAGCTACTAATAAATCGGCTGAGGACGCATCCAAATCTCTGCAGGAGCACTTACACCTTCTAGAGGGTTGGTTGCGTCTGTGGAAGGTGAAAATAAATGAGATCAAATCCATTCATGTTAAATTCGCCTTGAGGCGCGGTGACTGCCCAACTGTATGGCTGGATGATGTCCCTCTAAAGCATGACAAAGACGTACGATACTTAGGACTCTATCTTGACAGACGACTGACATGGAATAAACATGTTACACAGACTCGACAGAAAATGAAACGGCGATTTGGACTACTCAAAAGACTACTAGACAAGCGATCTCAACTTTGCCTCAACCACAAACTGGGTGTCTACAAGACCGTTATCAGGCCTATCTGGACGTATGGCGTTCAGCTCTGGGGTTCAGCTAAGCCCTCACACACAAAAAGAATTCAAGCCATTCAAAATAAAATCCTCCGAACAATCACACAATGCCCTTACTACGTATCAAACATTACATCATGACCTGAACATACCATTCTTACACGAAGTTAGACAACAATTATACACAAATTTGCACAACAAGTTCAGGACACATCCAAACACACTGGTGGAAGCCATGTCGGTCCGGTCCTTGCCGGGCGGGCCTCCTCGGCGACTGAATCGCCGTTGGCCGCGTGACCACCTGCCTGAGGAGGACCCCTGAGGAAGCGGTGGTGTTGACCAGTCGTCTCATCAAGAGACTCAAGTGGTGTTTCTGTTTTTCTTTGTGATTATATTTCCTAGTTATGATATATTTCATAGTTGGAAACTAAGTAATAAAGGTGAAATAAAAAAAAAATTAAATATGAATGGGTGATGCATAACATATGTTTTATTTATTTATAGCCAACTTACATACTATTGAAAATGGCCGTAAATAAAAAGAATCATTTTTGTGCAACATGAAAGATGAAAGCTAATATTTTGGCTGGTTTGACGAACGCATGAATTTATAATCAAGACTGAAATATAATTATAATAGTAACAGGTTGAGTAACAGTCTGAGTCTGTAAATGAATGACGTCATTAAAGTCTATGCTCAAGACTGCAAGAGGTTCTTTGCGCATCACGAGGACGTCTTTCCCAATTTAACATGCATGTTTCTTTATCTTTAAAGAAACTGACTTATTTATGAGCCTCTGCGTTGGGGGGGAATCCTGCTTGTACGGCCCTCTTGTATTGGCCGCCACTGCTGTGACCTACCTAGAGACGGGATGAAGACAAGTGATATCATGCGGAGTCCATTTACCAGAAAGATGGCTCCTCCTCGTTGGTTCTCATCAAAGAAAGGCTATTTTATTTTGTAGGATTTCAAAATTAAGAGGAAATACAAAAAATAAATATAAAGCAAAAACTCCAGGATAGGAGCACTGAAGTACCTGGGAACTAAAGTGCCGAGGTTATATGACCCGGGGGGGGGGGGGGGGGGGGGGGGGGGGGGGGTGCTATCCTGAAGAGGAGGCTGTCACATAACCTCCCGAGAGGGTCATAAAACTGACAAAGCTTCAACACACCAGCTTTCTCCCAACAAGAGGACAACATCACAGGCTTCCATTCAGAGACTGTCCTCAAAGCAGGCGCCTGTTGGTCTAAGTATCTGCTCCATCCTGCCTTGTGACAAGAGTGTCCGCTTGCTTAAGAACGTCAGAAGCCTGTTAACGTGCTTCTGAAAATTGGAGCATTCCCAAAAGAGCAGAGTCCTCGACATCCTCGAATACTCAAGAGCAGATACTAGCGAACAGAACCAATTTGAACAACTATAGCGTAACAAGTCTATAGTCGGGCTTGTAACAAGTATATAGTCGGGCTTGTAACAAGTCTATAGTCGGGCTTGTATGTAATAAGTCTATAACCTTCGGCTAGGGTACACAGATCCTGTTGGTTTAGTTACGGGTGACACTCAAGATGGGAGGGGCTGGCTACAGATGATCTGATTGGAGACATCCTAAGAGGCCCTTAAGATGGTTGGCTATAGGAGACTCTCAAGGATCGTGGGAGGACGACCTCCTTCTCGCTCTCACCTCACTCATCTCCGTCCCATCTATAACAAACTGAGTACCTATCCGTATCGAAAACCAAATATCGATATGTTATACGATACCGATACGTGATGATATAGGTAGCACATCCTATTCTAAACTGCAACACATAGTTTGGAGGAATGTAATGATGTGGCGTGCTGGCTAACCTCTCGTCCCAGTTCTTCTTCTGTTTACAATCTCTGCCTCAACTCTGCTTGGCCCCTCTTCCTAGGACAGCTATTTCTGGATATGTTCTCTCCCCTCTTTTCAGCTGCCTCTCTGTATAAATCCTTTAATTGTTCACCATTAATGTTAATTTTTGAATGAATGACCAAGAACTGAATATATTTGTCATTCAAATGTAGCCTTCATATATTTACTATCTCTATCTTAACATCCAGAAAACGGGAATAAATAAAGCTGTCTGTCTGTTTGTTAGTGCATCTTAATGCGTCTTTTTGAAAGTGGCCCCTATATTTCTTTAATATTTTTTTTACAACAATATGCGTGCAAATAAGTGTAAATTGTAAAGAGTAGGAGCCTTTAACTAATACCTGACATCGTACCGGACCATCGCTTAACAACCCAATCGAAGGATGGTTTAAGTTTTTTTTGTTACCTCTCAGATGGCCTCGGCCAGGTTTTGAACCCGCGATCTTGAGCTCAGTAAGCAAGCACGCATATCACTGAGCTATTGGCGCCCTCTACTAGCTTGATATAAGCAGAGTGGACTAGTTAATGTTGGAAATATAGCGATTTCAACTTTCATTTCACATGCGTCCTCTAAGCTAATACCGACATACAGCTACTGACTGACAACTCCTTATGTTGGTGGAAGATATCTTATATAATCCAAGACAATCTGTTTGGGGTATATGATATGATATGATATGATATGTACATGTGAAGATTCTTTGTCGGGACAGATTTTCATATCAAGTATCCAAATGACTAAAATGTTGACCCTCCCGTCGGTCTTTTTATTGAAGTAATACAGGCTCTCCTGTCATGTTTGTTTACATAAAATCAGGATCTTATTTCCAACGTTAACAGCTGTCAGTAGCTATTGTCCACATTAGCTAACATAGGATGCGGAAATGAAGGTTGAAATCATCATATTTCTGACATTGACTAGTCCTCTTTAATATCCACAATAACAACCTTTTATCGATAACTACCGTATCAACATTAGCTAATATAGGATGCGGAAATGAAGGTTGAAATCATCATATTTCTGACATTAACTAGTCCTCTCTGCTAATATCGACAAGAACACGCCTTCATCGATAATAACTTCCTTATTAGCAGTTACATAGACTCTGCGAGACTACGAGGTAAAGAGGAGAGGGAGATAGATAGTCAATTGGGGTAATCCCGCGAAATCAATGTAACGATCTACAACAACTCATACCCAATGTGGGTCAGGGTCCTCGTTCACTACGACACATCATACCCATTGTGGGTCAGGGTCCTCGGTCACTACGACACCTCATACCCACTGTGGGTCAGGGTCCTCGGTCACTACGACACCTCATACCTATCGATACTTTTATCCGATATCAACTAATTTTGGTATCGATACTTTTCTTTCGATACCGTGTAGGTATCGAATAGATATTACTTGTATCGATTCAAAGTACTCGTTTCAAATTTCAACAATTAAAAAAATTTATATTAATTTTTTAATTCATCAGCATCGTTCACCGTTTAATTTCTTACAATTTTCTTTTATTTGTTGTTGCAATAAAATACTGAACTCAAATTACGGTCCACGGACCAATGATATACAGGGTGGACCAGATAAGCGTGCCACAAGTGAAATAACTCCTAAACGGTTAGAGATATCAAAATTGTGCATATGACTAAAGATGTAGCACTCGCCGAGAGCTATAGTATAGCGTCCTCGAAAGGACATAAATGACCCTTTTAATAGCTCAAACAGCCCTTCGAAGGGCGGGGTTCCTTTTTGACCCTTAAGTTACATTACATTTTATTAAAGTACTAAAGAAACAAGGAAGAACTGTGCAAACAGATTTTTGATACGTGAAGTAGTTCTCGGAAAAAAAACCGTTTAAAGTTGCACGTTTATTTTATTCTGAAGTTGGTTGGAATTTAATAACTTCAGAATAAGAAAAATGTGCAACTTTAAACTTTTTTTTCCGAGAACTACTTGACGTATCAAAAATCTGTTTGCACAGTTCTTCCTTGTTTCTTTAGTACTTTAATAAAATGTAATGAAACTTAAGGGTCAAAAGGGAACCCCGCCCTTCGAAGGGCTGTTCGAGCCATTAAAAGGGTCATTTATGTCCTTTCGAGGACGCCATACTCTAGCTCTCGGCGAGTGCTACAACTTTAGTCAATTTGGATATCTCTAACCGTTAAGGAGTTATTTCACTTGTGGCCCGCTTATCTGGGCCACCCTGTATTTATAGGTACCTATATATCGATGGTAATAACCTCATGTGTGATGTGATCATGTAATCTGCATGATGCGTCCTTATTTATTACCTTTTTTTAATTAAATGGTTTATCGTTTAGAAAGGTATACGTTTGCTTGATTTTGAACAGATGATGAACGTGAATACGATTTCAGCATTTTATTTTATTTTTACATTTCATCTTGTCAATTTCAAATTATAATGCTTCGTCCTACAGCGAAAGTGAGGATTTATTACACTAAGAACGATTCGATCTCAGCGACTTGCAAAAAGTGTTTTAAAAAAGTGAAATATTGTGGGAATACGAATAGTCTCCAGTAATTTTATATCCTTAGTAAAAATAAATTGTATGTTTATTCTATAAGGCTTTTTATTATTTTCAGTATGTTTTTAATAATATAATTTTATCTTATTCGATTTGATTTATCTGTTTCTTAGGCCCACTACAATATCTCATTTATACCTTTCAAATTTTCTAGTGTTTTTTATTATTATATAGGTAAATATATATTATACATGGTTTAAAATTAATTATAATGAAGTATTCGATTGAATCTATACGATTTTTATTAATATCTATATAGAATCATACATTTTTTTAAATTAGTTATAACGATTAATTAATTATAACGATTAATTATATATGAGTAGGAATCGATACTTTATATTAGATACGAGATTAGTATCGAAAGTTGTATTTGATACTACTCATGAGTAAAAGTATCGATACTTTGTGGTATCGATTGAACCCTACTCATACCCGGTCACTACTATACGTCATACCCATTGTTGGCCAGGGTCCTCGATCACTCCTACACCTCATACCCATTGTGGGTCAGGGTCCTCCGTCACTACGACACCTCATATCCACCCACTGTCCTCTACACAGCTCCTTACCTCCACCTCTATATACAGCTGCCTACATTACGGAGGCACGCCAAAAAAGGAAGGTACGCTACACTAGGGAGGGACGCCACACGAGGGAAGTATGCTACATTAGGGAGGTACGCCACACGAGGTAAATATGCTACATTAGGGAGGTACGCCACACGAGGTAAGTATGCTACATTAGGGAGGTACGCCACACGAGAGAAGTACGCTACATTAGGGAGGTACGCTACATTAGGGAGGTACGCCACACGAGGTAAGTTTGCTGCTACATTAGGGAGGTATGCCACACAAGGTAAGTATGCTACATTAGGGAGGTACGCCACACGAGGTAAATATGCTACATTAGGGAGGTACGCCACATGAGGTAAGTATGCTACATTACGGAGGTACGCCACACGAGAGAAGTATGCTACATTAGGGAGGTACGCCAAACGAGGTCAATATGCTACATTAGGGAGGTACGCCATACTAGGAAAGTCTGGGATGGGAAAGGAACAGTTTGAAAAAAAAGAAAACAAGGAGATAATAATGAAAGAGGAGATTGGGTTTAGAAGTTCTCAAAATAAACTCGGGGTCCAAGGCTGAGTTCGCCAAACTCGACTGACGCCTCGGCTTCCGGCATCATTGGGGTCTCTATCCACAGTGTTTGGTACACAAACCATAGTACGAACGATAGCGACAGAGTTTAGATAACAGTTCGCCAAACTCGACTGACGCCTCGGCTTCCGGCATCATTGGGGTCTCTATCCACAGTGTTTGGTACACAAACCAAAGTATGAACGAGCGACAGAATTTAGATAATTATTGTGGGAACTCTAGTTTCCATCAACCTCAACAAAATGACTTGCTCCCAAGACAATTAGTACATCCATAAATCATCGCTAATGCCTATAAAGATTTATAAAGAGTGTTTCCAATGTAATTTTTTGTAAAGGGCTATTTCAGAGGGTTCTTCTCAAAAAGGACGCACCTCGCAAGTAACAGTGAGAAAAATATGGAGAAATGTTAAACAGATGGATTTATGAACTTAAAGCTAAATGGGACGCCTGGTGAGTGGGAGAGAGAAGATTCTCAAAGCCACAGAAATGATCTTATTTTGGTTTTGAAAATGGTTTGGTTTACATTCATAAACAGAATTAAAAGGTCAATTGATTTTGTTTATCATGTCCTCTTATTCAAAATATTGAATAAAAAATGTTATGTTATATTTATCGAAAAAACACGATATAGCGCAGATAATATAAAATATCTGACATCCCATTCTTTACATAAAACATCAGATGAATAGTTTCGTCTGAAACAGAAAACTACGACATCAAAGAAACCCCATAATAGGATAACGACGACCGACATGGTCAAGTACAGATAGTGTGTTTCCATGACAATGGTTGAATCCCATTCTATTATAGAATACTTATAAGACATACATGTTAGGTATATTATTTGCAATTTTTGTTTTATCTAACATACATTTTTATTTGTACAAAACAACTCATAAATAGAAATGTTCATTCAATCGTTAATATTTTTTTTAAAGAAAATATGAAGAATCGGACCACTTACACTCTATATTCTTCTTCGGCTATTTTGGTTAGGACCAATCAGAATATACTTTTCATCTTAACTTATGGTAGCCCATGGTGGAATCTGGTTGATGCCTATCTACCGACATTGCTGTATTTTTTTAAATTCTTTATTTTAAATATTTACAATCGGTATAAACACGTAAAAAAATTAACAAAACTTAAATTAGACAAAGAACCTTTGTCTCAAGAGTTTCAAGATTCTTTGAGATCTAAAACATTCAGCTATGACAATAATGAACCTAAATAGATAATATCTATTATTATGTGACAGTACATATTATGTGACAGTATTGTTTGTAAGTTAGCCGGTAGTGGGCAGTCAATCTGTGTTATTGTTTGTAAGTTAGCCGGTAGTGGGCAGTCAATCTGTGTTATTGTTTGTAAGTTAGCCGGTAGTGGGCAGTCAATCTGGGTTATTGTTTGTAAGTTAGCCGGTAGTGGGCAGTCAATCTGTGTTATTGTTTGTAAGTTAGCCGGTAATGGGCAGTCAATCTGTGTTATTGTTTGTAAGTTAGCCGGTAGTGGACAGTCAATCTGTGTTATTGTTTGTAAGTTAGCCGGTGGTGGGCAGTCAATCTGTGTTATTGTTTGTAAGTTAGCCGGTAGTGGGCAGTCAATCTGTGTTATTGTTTGTAAGTTAGCCGGTAGTGGGCAGTCAATCTGTGTTATTGTTTGTAAGTTAGCCGGTAGTGGGCAGTCAATCTGGGTTATTGTTTGTAAGTTAGCCGGTAGTGGGCAGTCAATCTGTGTTATTGTTTGTAAGTTAGCCGGTAGTGGACAGTCAATATGTGTTATTGTTTGTAAGTTAGCCGGTGGTGGGCAGTCAATCTGTGTTATTGTTTGTAAGTTAGCCGGTAGTGGACAGTCAATCTGTGTTATTGTTTGTAAGTTAGCTGGTAATGGGCAGTCAATCTGTGTTATTGTTTGTAAGTTAGCCGGTAGTGGGCAGTCAATCTGGGTTATTGTTTGTAAGTTAGCCGGTAGTGGGCAGTCAATCTGTGTTATTGTTTGTAAGTTAGCCGGTAATGGGCAGTCATACTGTGTTATTGTTTGTAAGTTAGCCGGTAGTGGACAGTCAATCTGTGTTATTGTTTGTAAGTTAGCCGGTAGTGGACAGTCAATCTGTGTTATTGTTTGTAAGTTAGCCGGTGGTGGGCAGTCAATCTGTGTTATTGTTTGTAAGTTAGCCGGTAGTGGGCAGTCAATCTGTGTTATTGTTTGTAAGTTAGCCGGTAATGGGCAGTCAATCTGTGTTATTGTTTGTAAGTTAGCCGGTAGTGGACAGTCAATCTGTGTTATTGTTCGTAAGTTAGCCGGTAGTGGACAGTCAATCTCTGTTATTGTTTGTAAGTTAGCCGGTAGTGGACAGTCAATCTGTGTTATTGTTTGTAAGTTAGCCGGTAATGGGCAGTCAATCTGTGTTATTGTTTTTAAGTTAGCCGGTAGTGGACAGTCAATCTGTGTTATTGTTTGTAAGTTAGCCGGTGGTGGGCAGTCAATCTGTGTTATTGTTTGTAAGTTAGCCGGTAGTGGGCAGTCAATCTGTGTTATTGTTTGTAAGTTAGCCGGTAATGGGCAGTCAATCTGTGTTATTGTTTGTAAGTTAGCCGGTAGTGGACAGTCAATCTGTGTTATTGTTTGTAAGTTAGCTGGTAATGGGCAGTCAATCTGTGTTATTGTTTGTATGTTAGCCGGTAGTGGGCAGTCAATCTGTGTTATTGTTTGTAAGTTAGCCGGTAATGGGCAGTCAATCTGTGTTATTGTTTGTAAGTTAGCCGGTAGTGGGCAGTCAATCTGTGTTATTGTTTGTAAGTTAGCCGGTAATGGGCAGTCAATCTGTGTTATTGTTTGTAAGTTAGCCGGTAATGGGCAGTCAATCTGTGTTATTGTTTGTAAGTTAGCCGGTAGTGGACAGTCAATCTGTGTTATTGTTTGTAAGTTAGCCGGTAATGGGCAGTCAATCTGTGTTATTGCTCTCCACAGTTGATCCCTACCCTTAGTGTACTTGTTGCAAGCCAAGATGATGTGGTTGGCATCCGCTACCGATTCCAAATCACAAGGACATATCGATTCTATCTGGATTACAATACTTTACTTGGAATTATACAGCTACATTAAGGCAAACAACATTACTCTGTGAACACACATACATACGTACAGACACAACCAAGAACACACACTACTTACTGACTTATAAGACAGATGACTTACTACATATTACTTAATAATGGCCAATGTGCACGTTCAATAAGGCCAAAAAATAGAAAAAAAAAAAAAAGTTTGAACTGAAAATTAGGGATGAAAAAGCTATTTATTGAAAACATTTTTTTTTTTTTTAAGAAAAAAAATTAAACAAATATCAATACTAAGAACATAAACTTTTTGTAAACATTACAGGCCTGTAATAATAATAATAATAATAATAATTTTGTTGCTAAAGAAACTCTACAAAATGTATAAGTAACGTGAAATGTTTCCATATTTACTTAAATTTAAGATTAATAAAGTCGTCTATAAAAACATTCATTTTTTTAAAGTTCCTTTATATTTTTATTTAAGTCTTCATGACTCAAGTGTCTTACTTGCTGTGACAAACAGTTGACCAGCTTGAGTGCCAGAAGGTGCGTCTCTTGGTCTTCTCCTGCCTGCATCTAGGGACGACCACATTGTATTCAGATCTCAACTGGTACTGGCTTACCGACTCTACCAGACTGTACTTCCTCACTGTCTGTTTGATGTCACAGACTCTTCAGGATATATAAACAGAGCAATGTCAATATGTCAAAATCAAGAAATAGTGGACGACAATGAGTGCTTTTTCATGCTCCAGGCATTATTCTTATAAATTTATTTTGTAGCCTAAGTGGACATTTCTTGGAGCAGAGCCCCAGAGGAGATTACCATAGTTAAGGTGAGGCTGAAATAGTCCATAATAAACTTGTTTCATGACGTAATGAGTGGTAGTTGAGTGGGATACAGCATCAACATCCATTTTGTTTCTTTGAAATAAAACGGTTTTAACTGCCGACGTTGGAACGAAAGGCCTATCCACTTTTGTGGTGGGACGAGTGGGGAGGTGCCTGTGCAGTGAACTTTGTCCAAGAAGCAGGAGTCGATCGCTCGACATGTCGAATGGTACCAAAACTTGTCATATTTTGTTGGATCAGTCTGTTGGTCTCTATAAAATACACCCAACCTTTGACACATTTCCACAAAACGTTTCGTCGAACTGATGTGCGACCGCCCTAAGGAGAGTGATGTTCACACTCAGAGGGGAGGTCCAAGCGGCTACTGGCCATTCTTCCGCGTTAAATCCGCCATTGCAGCTAAGCTGGGTGGATTGTGAGGCGAGGCTGTGAAGGAAGGCGCGCTCAGTTAGGTATTTCAACTTTCTCTAAATGTAGCAACATGAAGAGGTCACTGCGGGGGAGCGGCAGCAGGACTCCCCTCCCGGCGCACAGCAGATCTCTCTTACTCCAAACCAGAAATTTCAATAATGATACAAACAATCGATAGTGCAAACTACATTGAAACAGGTTAAGTAAAAATATGTAAACAATGAAACATTTAATAGGGAATTAACATTTTTGCAGAGATATTGTGAAATACTTAATAAAAAATAAAGAAAAACTTTTTTTTTTAAATAATGTCAATTTCACAAAATATATATAAAATATGGGAGTACATTCGGTAATGCTACCATCTTCAGCCACGACTTAACAAATACTAAATGGAAGTTCGACAATCCTACCTGCCCGGGGGAAAACCTCGAAGGGGCTGGAAAAAGGGGCAGTTTGGATTGTAAACTGGTTGAACTGGCTGAAGTTGGTAGCAATGCCGAAAGTACTCTCATATTTTATATATATTTCGTGAAATAGACAATATTAAAAAAAAAAAAAAAAAAAAAAGTAGGTACGTTTTTCCTTAAATTAATTTTTTATAGTGCATTGAATTACGAAAATTCGACCATTTCATGGTTTCGAATCTCTTTCAAGCCGGAATAATAAATATTGGGGGAGGGGGAAGCGAATGCAGATGGAAAATAATATATATAAAAAATATTGTAGTGAAATAAAAACGAAAACAAAAAAATAAAAATTACAAAGTAATGAAAATGCCCAAATAAAAATAAATACAGCAGTCGCTGGAGAGGGGGGGGGGATGGGGGGGGGGTGATGTTTATTTTAGTCTGTCAGAGTTGGGTATGTATTTATAGTGAGTGAGTGTCGGCCGACTTGGTAGACTGGAGACAAGAGAACGGAGAATGAGGCTGCATCCTTTATTAAACGGTGGAATGACTTTTAAAAAAATTGTTTCAATTGTTTAATATATCGGCGGCCAATAACCTTCCATATTAAACAAAAACAAGACCTTGCAATTGCATTAAAATATATTAACATTTAGAGATCGCTATCATAATTTTTTGTTGTAGTTCTACTGTCAATTAGTGTTGTATGTACTTTTTGAATTGAGTTGCATTGAAAAAAATTTCTTGGAACAAATAAAACATTACATTTTTTTTTTTCATAAAGAAAATAATTTTACAATATTAAGATAATTTTTAGAATGTCAGCAAAACATATACACTTTTTGCAAATTAAAAAAGCTATAGGTATGGTTATTAAAAAATTGACAGTGAGGTGGCAACATTGGACGTTTACATAACATGAACTTGAAACTGGGTGCTGTAAGCATATTTTTTCTAATATTAACGCTTAATTCAATGAAATACCAAGTAGACTAAGTCTTCTTAAAAATACATCGATTTCACGTTGGATTTTTTTTTTTAATCTAAAAGTAAGGTGAAAATGAAATTTGATTCATTTTTCAGATATTTTCTTCAACTAGATACATTTTGAATTTCATTTTTTATTTTCCGTTGTAGAAAATATTTAAATCTTCCACGAGGCCACTCGGTTGTTGTAAGATATTGCTATTTAGAAGCAAAGCAGTTTCATTTCATAAACACAAAACTCTATTTTATAATAGATGTTCGACTTTTTATCATTTCAACTTTATTTTCTATTGCATTAGAGTTTAAACATTGTTTTGCTTTCAACTTGATTGTAAGTCAATTTTTAACATTACTCTCGCTTTTTCTGAAATTGTATGAGCAAAATGTTGGTGAAGGAACTAATAATTTAGGGTTAATAAAAGACAGAACCCTCTTCTGAAGCTTCTAATTATGAATGCACTGACACCAGGTTTCATGCGGAACGCAATAAACAGGTTTGTTGGAAGAAATATGTTTTATTCATATTTGTACGTTTTGGATTGAAATAATATTTCCAAAAATATTATAAATAAGATATTATCTTCAAGCATATACTCTTTTTGATTTTAACTAACAACAGATAGTGATATGATAAATACACCCTCAGTGAACCAGACGAAGTAGAGATCCAGACGAGAAGGAAAAGAAGGAGTTTACTACGCTCTTGAAATGAGTGAACACGGCCTCCTCCCTCAGTCACTCATCTTGACTGGAAAAAACAAGAGTTGGGGAGAAAGGAGGTGTTACTGTCGAGGTGGGTCTACCTCACAAGACATGTAGCGGTATTATACAGGACAGCGGATAGAAGCGAGGGCAACAAGAGGAAAGGCATTAACATGAGGCTAAGCCAGCTCTGTAACAGACATCCAGTGTATTGGTAGGAAGAGGAAGAAGTGAACCTCAACTGCAGATGCCTGGGTAGACTGTGCACTGCAGAGGGCGGCGGTAGGTCAGGCTATTCCCTTAAAGAAGTTAACCTCAACTGCAGATGCCCGGGTAGACTGTGCACTGCAGAGGGCGGCGGTAGGTCAGGCCATCCCCTTAAAGAAGTGAACCTCAACTGCAGATGCCTGGGTAGACTGTGCACTGCAGAGGGCGGCGGTAGGTCAGGCCATTCCCTTAAAGAAGTGAACCTCAACTGCAGATGCCTGGGTAGACTGTGCACTGCAGAGGGCGGCGGTAGGTCAGGCCACCCCCTTAAAGAAGTGAACCTCATGCCCGGGTAGACTGTGCACTGCAGAGGGCGGCGGTAGGTCAGGCCATTCCCTTAAAGAAGTTAACCTCAACTGCAGATGCCCGGGTAGACTGTGCACTGCAGAGGGCGGCGGTAGGTCAGGCCACCCCCTTAAAGAAGTGAACCTCATGCCCGGGTAGACTGTGCACTGCAGAGGGCGGCGGTAGGTCAGGCCATTCCCTTAAAGAAGTGAACCTCAACTGCAGATGCCTGGGTAGACTGTGCACTGCAGAGGGTGGTGGTAGGTCAGGCCATCCCCTTAAAGAAGTGAACCTCAACTGCAGATGCCTGGGTAGACTGTGCACTGCTGAGGGCGGCGGTAGGTCAGGCCATCCCCTTAAAGAAGTGAACCTCATGCCTGAGTAGACTGTGCACTGCAGAGGGCGGCGGTAGGTCAGGCCATTCCCTTAAAGAAGTGAACCTCAACTGCAGATGCCCGGGTAGACTGTGCACTGCAGAGGGTGGCGGTAGGTCAGGCCATTCCCTTAAAGAAGTGAACCTCAACTGCAGATGCCCGGGTAGACTGTGCACTGCAGAGGGCGGCGGTAGGTCAGGCTATTCCCTTAAAGAAGTGAACCTCAACTGCAGATGCCCGGGTAGACTGTGCACTGCAGAGGGCGGCGGTAGGTCAGGCCATTCCCTTAAAGAAGTGAACCTCAACTGCAGATGCCTGGGTAGACTGTGCACTGCAGAGGGTGGTGGTAGGTCAGGCCATCCCCTTAAAGAAGTGAACCTCAACTGCAGATGCCTGGGTAGACTGTGCACTGCTGAGGGCGGCGGTAGGTCAGGCCATCCCCTTAAAGAAGTGAACCTCATGCCTGAGTAGACTGTGCACTGCAGAGGGCGGCGGTAGGTCAGGCCATTCCCTTAAAGAAGTGAACCTCAACTGCAGATGCCCGGGTAGACTGTGCACTGCAGAGGGTGGCGGTAGGTCAGGCCATTCCCTTAAAGAAGTGAACCTCAACTGCAGATGCCCGGGTAGACTGTGCACTGCAGAGGGCGGCGGTAGGTCAGGCTATTCCCTTAAAGAAGTGAACCTCAACTGCAGATGCCCGGGTAGACTGTGCACTGCAGAGGGCGGCGGTAGGTCAGGCCATTCCCTTAAAGAAGTGAACCTCAACTGCAGATGCCTGGGTAGACTGTGCACTGCAGAGGGCGGCGGTAGGTCAGGCCATCCCCTTAAAGAAGTGAACCTCATGCCCGGGTAGACTGTGCACTGCAGAGGGCGGCGGTAGGTCAGGCCATTCCCTTAAAGAAGTGAACCTCAACTGCAGATGCCTGGGTAGACTGTGCACTGCAGAGGGTGGTGGTAGGTCAGGCCATCCCCTTAAAGAAGTGAACCTCAACTGCAGATGCCCGGGTAGACTGTGCACTGCAGAGGGCGGCGGTAGGTCAGGCCATTCCCTTAAAGAAGTGAACCTCAACTGCAGATGCCTGGGTAGACTGTGCACTGCAGAGGGCGGCGGTAGGTCAGGCCATCCCCTTAAAGAAGTGAACCTCATGCCCGGGTAGACTGTGCACTGCAGAGGGCGGCGGTAGGTCAGGCCATTCCCTTAAAGAAGTGAACCTCAACTGCAGATGCCTGGGTAGACTGTGCACTGCAGAAGGTGGTGGTAGGTCAGGCCATCCCCTTAAAGAAGTGAACCTCAACTGCAGATGCCTGGGTAGACTGTGCACTGCTGAGGGCGGCGGTAGGTCAGGCCATCCCCTTAAAGAAGTGAACCTCATGCCTGGGTAGACTGTGCACTGCAGAGGGCGGCGGTAGATCAGGCCATTCCCTTAAAGAAGTGAACCTCAACTGCAGATGCCCGGGTAGACCGTGCACTGCAGAGGGTGGCGGTAGGTCAGGCCATTCCCTTAAAGAAGTGAACCTCAACTGCAGATGCCTGGGTAGACTGTGCACTGCAGAGGGCGGCGGTAGGTCAGGCCATCCCCTTAAAGAAGTGAACCTCATGCCTGGGTAGACTGTGCACTGCAGAGGGCGGCGGTAGGTCAGGCCATTCCCTTAAAGAAGTGAACCTCAACTGCATATGCCCGGGTAGACTGTGCACTGCAGAGGGTGGCGGTAGGTCAGGCCATTCCCTTAAAGAAGTGAACCTCAACTGCGGATGCCCGGGTAGACTGTGCACTGCACAGGGCGGCGGTAGGTCAGGCCATCCCCTTAAAGAAGTGAACCTCAACTGCAGATGCCTGGGTAGACTGTGCACTGCAGAGGGCGGCGGTAGGTCAGGCCATTCCCTTAAAGAAGTGAACCTCAACTGCAGATGCCTGGGTAGACTGTGCACTGCAGAGGGCGGCGGTAGGTCAGGCCATCCCCTTAAAGAAGTGAATCTCATGCCTGGGTAGACTGTGCACTGCATAGGGCGGCGGTAGGTCAGGCCATTCCCTTAAAGAAGTGAACCTCAACTGCAGATGCCCGGGTAGACTGTGCACTGCAGAGGGTGGCGGTAGGTCAGGCCATTCCCTTAAAGAAGTGAACCTCAACTGCAGATGCCTGGGTAGACTGTGCACTGCAGAGGGCGGCGGTAGGTCAGGCCATCCCCTTAAAGAAGTGAACCTCATGCCTGGGTAGACTGTGCACTGCAGAGGGCGGCGGTAGGTCAGGCCATTCCCTTAAAGAAGTGAACCTCAACTGCAGATGCCCGGGTAGACTGTGCACTGCAGAGGGTGGCGGTAGGTCAGGCCATTCCCTTAAAGAAGTGAACCTCAACTGCAGATGCCTGGGTAGACTGTGCACTGCAGAGGGCGGCGGTAGGTCAGGCCATCCCCTTAAAGAAGTGAACATCATGCCTGGGTAGACTGTGCACTGCAGAGGGCGGCGGTAGGTCAGGCCATTCCCTTAAAGAAGTGAACCTCAACTGCAGATGCCCGGGTAGACTGTGCACTGCAGAGGGTGGCGGTAGGTCAGGCCATTCCCTTAAAGAAGTGAACCTCAACTGCAGATGCCCGGGTAGACTGTGCACTGCAGAGGGCGGCGGTAGGTCAGGCTATTCCCTTAAAGAAGTGAACCTCAACTGCAGATGCCCGGGTAGACTGTGCACTGCAGAGGGCGGCGGTAGGTCAGGCTATTCCCTTAAAGAAGTGAACATCATGCCTGGGTAGACTGTGCACTGCAGAGGGCGGCGGTAGGTCAGGCCATTCCCTTAAAGAAGTGAACCTCAACTGCAGATGCCCGGGTAGACTGTGCACTGCAGAGGGTGGCGGTAGGTCAGGCCATTCCCTTAAAGAAGTGAACCTCAACTGCAGATGCCCGGGTAGACTGTGCACTGCAGAGGGCGGCGGTAGGTCAGGCTATTCCCTTAAAGAAGTGAACCTCAACTGCAGATGCCCGGGTAGACTGTGCACTGCAGAGGGCGGCGGTAGGTCAGGCCATCCCCTTAAAGAAGTGAACCTCAACTGCAGATGCCTGGGTAGACTGTGCACTGCAGAGGGCGACGGTAGGTAAGCCATTCCCTTAAAGAAGTGAAACTCAACTGCAGATGCCTGGGTAGACTGTGCACTGCAGAGGGTGGTGGTAGGTCAGGACATCCCCTTAAAGAAGTGAACCTCATGCCTGAGTAGACTGTGCACTGCAGAGGGCGGCGGTAGGTCAGGCCATTCCCTTAAAGAAGTGAACCTCAACTGCAGATGCCCGGGTAGACTGTGCACTGCAGAGGGTGGCGGTAGGTCAGGCCATTCCCTTAAAGAAGTGAACCTCAACTGCGGATGCCCGGGTAGACTGTGCACTGCAGAGGGCGGCGGTAGGTCAGGCCGTCCCCTTAAAGAAGTGAACCTCAACTGCAGATGCCTGGGTAGACTGTGCACTGCAGAGGGCGGCGGTAGGTCAGGCCGGCCCCTTAAAGAAGTGAACCTCAACTGCAGTTGCCTGGGTAGACTGTGCACTGCAGAGGGCGGCGGTAGGTCAGGCCATTCCCTTAAAGAAGTGAACCTCAACTGCAGATGCCCGAGTAGACTGTGCACTGCAGAGGGCGGCGGTAGGTCAGGCCATCCCCTTAAAGAAGTGAACCTCAACTGCAGATGCCTTGGTAGACTGTGCACTGCAGAGGGCGACGGTAGGTCAGGTTTAAGGTCAGGCCCTTAAACGGCCTTATATGGAAAATTTTCTAACAAAGTCTTTAGGAGAGTAGGTTTTGTTTCCCCTTTGCGTCTTTATTTTTATTTTTTGATGTGTAAACATCTTAGCTCTCGGTAGGGGCTATATCAGACCGTGAGAGCGTAAGTTTCCTTGATGTGCATGCGTCGGACGTGGTAGTGAATTTAACTAAAATATCAATATTACGAACTATAAAATGATTTTTCGGTAAGAAACTTTTAGGTTAAGATGTTAGAGGCAGGCCGCACCATTCCACCCCCTCCCCACTCATTCTCTTCTGAACAAAAAGAACTGAACAATTATTTTTGTAAACAAAAAATTGTATTTATTTGAAAAAAAAAAAAAAAAAAAGGGTATGTAGACTTTGACCAAATGAAGAGGCTGGGTACAGAAAGAATGTCGTGGATTCGACATAAGAAATGTATGCACTTTCTAGTAGTTATGTTTCTTATTGCATTTGATATGGGCCCGCTTTAATGCACAAATGCAAAAGGTGGCCTACCTCTGGTTCATACTTAAGAAATCTGAGTGTAGACATACCAGGAACCTAGCTAAAGTGGCTCGCTAGAGTTGGCAATGGATATTACGACAATATCTCTTTCAATTTTAAAATTGTAGGTGTAAAACCTATTCGAATGTGCGAAAAATCATTTAGAATAAAAAGATGATGCGCAATGTAAGAAAAATGTTAGTAAATAAGCAAATAACCTGTTTCAGGTCCAGGGTGAATGTGACAGACTCAAAGTGGAGTCCTTCAGCTAGAGACGGACTCTGCCACCAGGTGTCATGGCGGTTGTCAATGGCAAACTGGGGCGGATGACGTTTGTCGGGGGTTGCAGAATGGCAGGAACCACAATGGCGACCACGGAGGCGACAGAACACCTGGGGTTTGTCAGCCTCCCCGCAGGTCGCGTTCGACCACACTTCGGCCACAGAGGCCAAGTTGGTCGGCTCCGGCAAGAGGGCCCCTGAAACAGAACAACACATCAGCACCAGTTTTGTATTTTGTTTATTTTATTATATTAGTGATTCAAATATTTTTAAACGTTCTCTAAAGGTCGAGGTTTCTTTCGCCATCCTTCTATACCTCAGTCTCATCGTTCTAAGCTCTATCTCCACATCCTGCAGCTAATGTAACCGGGTCTCCCTCTTCTTCTCTGTACACTCGGGTGCCACTTCAGCATGCTCCTCGATAATCTTTCTGGCTCCATACTCTGTAGAAGTCTCAGCCGTCTGTAAATTCACTTTGATTTCTTATTTCACAATTCCTCTTTGCAATAACGTTCTTCAGCGTCGAAAAATGGGTCCATCATCGACCTATTTTTGAGGGATACCGGAACTTCCTTCACTTGCACTTCCTCCGGTGTGTCCTGGACGTCCTCGTCTTCCAGGTCTATGCCATTCCATACAGTCGACCTGTGTCTCTACGCTGACATCGCTGGGGTTCAAAAAGTCGCTGCAGTAGCTGGTACCTGAGCTAATGTGTAGAGCCTCAACGTTTCGTCACACTCGGGTTCACCAAGTTGTCGCAAGAACGCTGATTAATAATGATTTGATGAAAGAGATTTGTATATTAAACCGAGTGTGAAGAAAGGACGACAGGTTATTTTCGTTTCAAGCAAGAATAAAATAACATGTAAACTTATGAAATGCGAGTTTTTCTCTTTTTAACTATTAATAATTTTAACAATGAAAATTTGAAGAGTTTAAAAGTTGGAAGGAAGAGACATGCTAAAGTAGCACACAATGTCCGAGATAAGGAAGGAAAAGGAGAGGCGGACAAAGGGCGGGTTCAGAGAAGTACTGAGATACCTGGACGGTGATTTAGTGGAAACCCAGGAGACAGGAAGGAGGCACGCGACCCTACATTCCTCAACTACACTCTGCCACTCAGGGTACGAGGAGCAGCAAGCAGGCAGGTAGCAGTGGCGCCCGGGATGCTTGCTGCTTGAGGAGGGAGCTGCGGGGTTATTAACTGCTGGAGCTAAGCTGCCCAAACTACAATACTGTAGTATTTCCTGGAATAGTTAAGACCGTTTGACGGTCCAGCAGGTGCTCTGCATCGTAAAGTCCCTTCAGAATATCTTCTTCTACAGACAAACATTTCTGCTGTTGATTTTCCCTCAAATTTCAAATTGTGTTTTTAAATGTTTATTTACTAAATCGTTCTTTTTTTTCTTTTTGAAGTTATGATGAATTATTATCAAAGGAGTAGAATGAATTCTTAGATGACATCCTAAATATTTAATCCCAATAATAATCCCCATTATATTTCATTGTGCACTCTGGCAAAATTTTGAGACGTCACACCTCCCTTGCCCAAAAAATACTTTTTCAATATTATTATTTTCTAACTGTCCAGCGTCGAAACAATATACCATCGATTGTTTCATTTTAAGAAAATGTTGTTCCCTTACAAAACTTAGATAAGTTAAACTTCTTGAATATTCCGAACACTCCTTGAACATTTAGCGTTTAGGTGGAAGGATGAAGGGCCATGTTGGGACTCAGACATACAGGTAACTTTAGGTGGAAGGATGAAGGGCCATGTTGGGACTCAGACATACAGGTAACTTTAGGTGGAAGGATGAAGGGCCATGTTGGGACTCAGACATACAGGTAACTTTAGGTGGAAGGATGAAGGGCCATGTTGGGACTCAGACATACAGGTAACTTTAGGTGGAAGGATGAAGGGCCATGTTGGGACTCAGACATACAGGTAACTTTAGGTGGAAGGATGAATGGCCATGTTGGGACGCAGACATACAGGTACTTTATAATACAGATTGTGTAACTACCTGAAGAGCTTATCTTTCTGACCTGACTTGTCGGTCAAACATCAGAGAGACAAGGACCAACAAAAAAACCACAATACAAACAGAATATACAATAAATCCATGTAAGGATTACTGATTATAAAAGGAGTGAAGCGATGTCTGTGTGATGGATCACGTGTTTCAGAGGAGGAAGGACACAGGCTGGCGGCTGGCCGTGGAGGAGTACAATGGGAGAGATGGAAGATAAGTCTGTCTCCAGACAATAGGGTGGCTCTTGGTGGATCAGTTAGGTACCTCTCTCTGGCAGCACCACTCGGGGTTTTGTCTCCTGGAGTATGTCAAATGTCCACCCTTTGTCTCCAGATGCCGAAGACAGCAGCAGTCCTTAAGACATTGGATGACGAGAGGCAGCCTGAGGTTACTAAGGCCCTCCGCACACGGAGCGACTGAGTTGCAAACCAGTTGAGCATGTGGCCTTGCCCATGTACGGGAGTGGGGGTCCACACACGGTGCGACCAAAACGAGACCCATTTGAAATCAGTTTCCAACTGGTTGCGTGCGATCGTTCCTTCCAGTTGCATGGTTGCAAGTGAAAAATCACATTTGTGTCGAAATTATGAGTGATCAACAAAACGTAACTCATAGCAACGAACTTATAATATGGTATATGTATTGGTAGTTTTCTTGAAAAATTATAAAAATTAAGAAAAACATGTGACGTGGCCGTTACAGGATTTTCTTATACCAACAAGGCTTACAGATCACTGTCTGTCCCCTTCCCCTTCTCGAAATCATTTCATTTTGTCTCTTTTGAACAGCCTTATCTCTAGAGTAGACATTCATATATCCAGTAATGCTATTGTAGTATGGACTATGAAATAATTTTGAGAGGGGGGAAAGAGAGTGGTCTGTAAGCGCGGTTATAGGAAAGGGTATAAGAAAGTCGTGTAATGGCCACATCATAATTTTTTCTTTGATAAACATTTAATGCTATTTAAATTTAATCCAAAGGTATATAACCCCGGATCTATCTATTTTTGTTAACAGTTGTTTAACCTGTTTCATATTCTATTGAGAAGTCGGTATTGATATAGATAAGCGGTATTGATATTCCCTTGCTACTGCACTTCGTAGTCTGCGGTATTGATAATAGGCAATTATATCTTCTTCATCTGAACTACTACATGACATATTGCCAAAACTAGCTTCGTGACTGTAAACTAGGTGGACAGAGAACACCGACTGATCCAGAATGAGCGGACAGAGGTTGCATTCTGGTTGTGCCTGTGACTATTCTGAAACTGGTTTGCAACTCGCGTTGCAAATCAGTGGCTCCGTGTGCGGAGGGCCTAAGGCTATAGTGTATCGTTCGGGGACACATGACTCCCCCCCACTCTACAACTCTCTCTAACAGTAAGTAAACCAGCTAGACAAAGTCTCACTCAATTATTAACTATTTATTAATACATTTATGCAGAGGAACAACATTACTTATATATTTGAAATGAACTATAAACAAATATTATAAAATATTCCTATTCTACTGTTAAAGAAGGTGTGGATAGCATATGTTGCAAAATTAAAGCATGATTATCAAAGACAGCCCCTGTAATTAGTTATTATGACTCATGCCCGGGCGTTTAACTACGAGGTCATATCGCCCACTACCGGAGCACTCATTCGTCGCTCTGGTGGACATGAACCCGACTCTATTGTGGGTGTCCTAAATTTTGCCTACCCTAAATTTTTATTCACCTAGGTTAAGAGTCTTTAATGAGTACCTGACATCGCACAGGTTCCGTACCGTCGTTTAACTTCCCATCCGAAGGACAGCATGCTCAAGGTTTTTTCACTTCCCAGATAAAAAACCTAAAGGGTATATCTAAATACAGTTTTATTCTATTCTATTTTTCTATACTTTTTGTGAGCACGTCGTCCTTCGGATGGGACGTTACGCAATGGTCCTGAGCCTGTGCGATGTCAGGTACTCATTAAAGACCCTTAACCTAGGTGAATAAAAATGTAGGGTAGGCACAATTTAGAACACAAAGAGTAGAGTCGGGCTAATGTCCGCCAGAACTCTGATGGTAGGCGACATGAACCCGGGCATGGGTCACAATAATGTCCGCCAGAGCTCTGGTGGTACGCGACATGAACCCGGTCATGGGTCACAATAATGTCCGCCAGAGCTCTGGTGGTAGGCGACATGAACCCGGGCATGGGTCACAATAATGTCCGCCAGAGCTCTGGTGGTAGGCGACATGAACCCGGGCATGGATCACAATAATGTCCGCCAGAACTCTGGTGGTAGGCGACATGAACCCGGGCATGGGTCACAATAATGTCCGCCAGAGCTCTGGTGGTAGGCGACATGAATCCGGGCATGGGTCACAAGAACTCTATTATACTTTTTGTTCAATGAATTACTTTTGTCAATATGTATATATAACATAGATGTATAATCCCCAGTCAACGACCAATTTTTCCCTATTTCTGAGCCCCCAAACTTTGTAAGTCAGGCTGCGCCTATGGCTTGGAGGTTGGAACATTCTGTCTTACTTTGCCTTGTTCCAGGCGCATTTTAATTAGAGTTGCTGAGAAGTCAGTTGACCTGTCAACAGTTCTTCATTTCTAAAAGTGGTTTTGAGTGTAATGACAAAAGAAAGCTGCGATTTAGATATAATGGTTGACCATTCCATCCTGATGCCTATACCAAGGGGCCTAAGCATCCAATGCTGGTTGCTCTACTATGGTGACTGAGGTTCTCAGCCGGGTTCGAACCCATGATCTCGAGCTCAATGGGCAAGCACCATGATGTTGGAAGTGGAGACAGGCAGGTCTGCAGATAAGGATTAGAGATAGGAAGCTGAAGGGCCGACACAGCCAAAAGACAATATAGAGTGTTTCAGGGGTTTAAACGGCTTAACTTTCGGGGGCAAATGTGTTAACGTTCATTAGATGTGTAGTGATGGTTTTTTGTGTTAGCGCCCCATCCTTCTCTTTGACCGATTTGGTTGGAAATCAATAGGCGGTCGTCCTTGTGGGCTTCTGGACATCATTTCGTGGCAATATATTCGTATCATATGGAGTTATCGTGTTCACAGACTGACAGACATTTTTGTTTTCATTTTCAGAATCAGAGGGTCAGAAACATGAAATTCCGGTGATACTGCTCACCGATTTCATAATAATTGGAGAAACGTTTAGGTTGGCAACAAATGGACAAACCAGACCGGAGCAATTAGGCAAGCGTCTGGCTCATCTTTGTATGTTCTCTATGGCGGGTAAGAAATGTTCATTTGAAACAATCAATGGGGCTTAACAAGTTAGCCTCATTTGATTGGGCAATGCACTTCCCCAGGGCCAATCAATCAAGTAATGTTTCCTTCTCTCTCTGAAACCAATTTAACAATTTGACTGAAAATCAATAGATAGGTGCTTCTGAATTCATATTAAGAATCTTTTATCTCAAGATTCATTCCGTCAACACTTATTAGGATTTTTGAGTTAAGAAGCCCCCCTACGGTCTACTGTACAGACACACACATGCACAGACACACCCATACACAGACACACACACACCCATACACAGACACACACACATACACAGACACACCCATACATAGACACACACATACACAGACTCACATAAATTTTCTTTTTCTTTCAGGTGGTCGGTAATTCGGTGGATTTATTAACGTCCATCACTAGGAACCTGATACGGCATGAAGCAGGTAATTCTTGTAGTTTTGAACCGGGGCATAGATCGCGCCTTACCCAACAGAAATACGATCTTACTGTGCTGGCTTCTAGTATAATGGACTAGGGAGGGGGGGGAGGGGGATGTTCCCAGATGAGAAGAAGGACAAGGAAGGTGTTCTATAAGTAAAGATGAAAGGAGCTCTGATTGTATAAACAATGGTGGCCCACCTCCCGACACTAGCGCTCCCTCAAACGCGGCCACTTTATGTATTGTGTTTTCAGCGAAATTTCATGTTTTCCGACCCCTTGATTCCAAAAATTACAAAAAAAATCTTGTCTGAATAAGTTTTTTTTGTGACTCCTGCATTTGGTCTATCCAGGAATTCAGGTAGGGGGTCTTCAGGTGGGGGGGGAGTACCACGCCCCTCCGTAGGACGGCATGCTCAAGTTTTGTTTTGAAGTTTCTCCCAGTTAGCGTAACTAGATATCAAGATTTGGAAAGAGGAATGTGGAGGAGTGAAGGCTAGGTGTCAGCAGACAGACGTTAGCAACTATCAAAACACATGATAATACTCATTATGAGTATCATGACATTTGAAAAGCCCAACTGCGTCAGTTCAGGCCTACCTGCCTAGTTATACGAAGTATAGGGGAAGTTATGTAATCGGTCAGATATTCGATGTGGAGGTTTCAACGCAAGTTCATGTTTTCTGACCTCCTCATTCCAAAAATGAAAAAAAAAAAAAACATTTCTGTGTTTTCATTGCCGACAGAATGTATGTATCGACACGATATGTTATATGTGTATACAGAATGAATATATCGACACGATATTTTATATGTGTATACAGAATGAATGTATCGACACGATATGTTATATGTGTATACAGAATGAATATATCGACACGATATTTTATATGTGTATACAGAATGAATGTATCGACACGATATTTTATATGTGTATGATATTTTATATGTGTATACAGAATGAATGTATCGACACGATATTTTATATGTGTATACAGAATGAATGTATCGACACGATATTTTATATGTGTATTGTAATGTAATCAATATGCGACTAGGCCAAATATATTGTAAAATATAAAGTTTGTAAAGTTAATAGTATATGTAGACAATAATGGAGAAATAAAACATAAACTCTAGGGGCTGAAAAGGGACAGGGGTCCCAGGAGCTCATCCTATTTGGCCTTCGTCAAGTACTTGCCTAAAATAAGCTGACAGGGTGCAATAAAAGAAGGCACCACCAGTCACCTGGATGAATATTTATATAGACTTTTACAACCCGGATTTTACAATCTGGCTATAGTCAGGTACCGGATTAGAGCTCCAAGCCCGCTGTAGATGGCCCATAAAACTATCTGGAATGTCCAAATTAAAGTTGACAGAGTAAAAATAGAGGCTCAAAGGAGAGACCGCAAATTTTCCAAGAGGACAGAGGAGAAGGGAGAAGAAAGAGGAGAGGGGGAACAGTTCGAGAGCATCGAAGAAGGGAGAGTTGAGGGTCGGTCAGTCGAGATCCACCAGGGGAAGTCTTCAGTCTAGATCCCGGAGTCTTGGAGTCCACTTCCTGGAGTTCCAGTCGAGAGGTGGAAGCCTACATGATCAGTGGCATTCTGGAAGTCGCGGAGATCAGTCTCCAACCCAGATGACCAGTCACATCCCAGCCGACAGTCCTCTTTCTATTCTCTGGCCATCGCAGACCTCCCTAGCATCCAATATCAGCTATCTCTCCAGCCCTTGTCTCTCTACCGCTTTCAATAGCCAATAAGGTTTATATTTTATATTATAATTTTTATTTTTATTTTAATTATTAATTTTTATTTTGTAAATATATTATTTTAAATATGAGTTGCTAATTTTTCAGTAGTTTGTTCCCATGTCATCGCAAGTCAATATTGATTTAAGAATTTGGTTTTTCAAAAACTCTTTTCGCTGAACGAATCTTCTTTCGCCTTTGGTTATAGAAATCCAATTCGTATATTAAAATCAGTAAATTTAAATGATCGTCTATTACATAAGCGATCTGGCATCCTTTGGACATTTTAAATTAGTAAAGAAAAAGCATTTTTGAGAAAATCTCCGCAATTTAGATAACAATTAAATAGATATCACTCATTTTTTTATTAAAAACGCGACGCGCAACTTTAAAAATATTACAGTATACAGAATGAATATATCGACACGATATTTTATATGTGTATACAGAATGAATGTATCGACACGATATTTTATATGTGTATACAGAATGAATATATCGACACGATATTTTATATGTGTATACAGAATGAATGTATCGACACGATATTTTATATGTGTATACAGAATGAATGTATCGACACGATATTTTATATGTGTATACAGAATCTTCTAAGGTCGACACCTATTGATGTTTACCCAAATCGGCTTAAGGAAGGTGGGAGCTTAACACAAAAACTTTAATAACTGCCGTTGTATAAAGAATGTATTGATACGAAAATTCGTATGTAAATTAAAAGTTCCATAAGAACGACACCTATTAATTTTCAGCGGGATTAGCAGACAAAGGGGGAGAGATTAGAGGGGGCTTAACTCGAAAATCCCAATAACTGTCTATGTAATGGATGTATCGACATAAAATTTTATATTTAAATTCAAAACCCGAAAGGATGACACCTATTAAGTTTCCACGAAATCGGTCGAGTAGAGGATACAGAAGCCACTATGTAAGTCAAATATTGAGTATTATCTAACCCAATCGGTCGAGTAGAGGATACAGAAGCCACTATGTAAGTCAAATATTGAGTATTATCTAACCCAATCGGTCGAGTAGAGGATACAGAAGCCACTATGTAAGTCAAATATTGAGTATTATCTAACCCAATCGGTCGAGTAGAGGATACAGAAGCCACTATGTAAGTCAAATATTGAGTATTATCTAACCCAATCGGTCGAGTAGAGGATACAGAAGCCACTATGTAAGTCAAATATTGAGTATTATCTAACCCAATCGGTCGAGTAGAGGATACAGAAGCCACTATGTAAGTCAAATATTGAGTATTATCTAACCCAATCGGTCGAGTAGAGGATATAGAAGCCACTATGTAAGTCAAATATTGAGTATTATCTAACCCAATCGGTCGAGTAGAGGATACAGAAGCCACTATGTAAGTCAAATATTGAGTATTATCTAACCCAATCGGTCGACTGGCTTTGGAGGGAGAGGAAACATACCATAGATTCATTCAAGCTGGGCAGTGTACAGCCGTTGATTCCTTCTGGACAAATCAAGGTTTAGTAGAAAACCAGCAACTATTTCTACAGGAAATGTGGTAATATTTATTATTTCTACATTTGTTAATTATGACAGAGAAGAGCACTACTATGTTTAATACTATTTACTATCCAAGTTCTCATGGGCGTACAGCCCCCCTCGTAATAGTCGTTCCGCCCCAATGAAAATACTGAGGCCCCCTTCTCACACCGCAGCTATTTAAAGATAAAATGAAAATAAAAATAAATCTTGGGGCTGGAGACTGCATGGAGTTGCGCCGCCTCTCACCCCTCATCAAATGAATGTTAACACACTAACTACCAACCTAATTAGTATTTTTTAAATTAAACTTTCTTTTGTGAGATTTTTTTTTTATTAGTGTTATTTTGCATATTTAATCGACTATAAGATACCGTAAGTAAATCTGATTTCTGTGTGATTACAATGTTAGTACAGGGTGTGTCAGCAACCTCTGGCAATATTTCGGGATACGGTTCTTCACGTCATTTGGAACAAAAAAGTTCTAATAAACCATGGTCCGATTCGTTCGCCTTCAAACGTTATTATTGTTTTGGTAAAATTTTCAAATTTCCTACTTTTTCTCATAAAATCGATCATATCTCAAACCGTATTTGTCATAAATCAAATTCAATTACACCATTGGAAACAGCATTAAATTTCCTATAAGGGACAGACGTTTTATTTAAATTTAATTTATTATAGGTTTTTACGGCGATTTTAAGCTCAACTCTGCAGCGCTTCGATTGTTTCATGGGCGCTGGTAGCTCAGTGGTATGCAAGCTTGACTTCTGAGCTCAAGAGCGTGGGTTCGTAACCCAACCGAGGCCCTTAGTTTATTTTATCTGGGAGGTAAAATAGACTTAAGCACGCCGTCCTTCGGATGGGACGTTAAGCGATGGTCCCGAGCCTGTACGATGTCAGGTACTCGTTAAAGACCCCTACCCTAGGTGAATAAAAATTTAGGGTAGGCAAAATTTAGGACTCCCACAGTAGAGTCGGGCTCATGTCCACCAGAGTGACGAAAGAGCTCTCTGGTAGTAGGCGATGACCTCGTTGTTAAAGCCCGGGCATGAGTCAAAAACCTAACCTAACCTAGCTTCGATTGTTAAAAACAACTTTTGAATGGTGTTTTCTTACAATTTCTTCCAGGGTAGCGTACGGTCCGATAACGGAAAAAATATCTACATTTCACCAGCTATCCAATAAATATAAATATCATGGGTTTCTTTTTTGTTTTTCAAAGGAAATGCGAAAGAAATGTAAAAAACAACGAAATGCAAAATTGAGAACTGTGAGAAAAATAACCTAAGATTAGCTAATATTGCCTTCATTTTTTCTCATAAATCAAAGTTTATTACTATGGTTAAAATAATAAAATTGGGAATGATAAAAAAAAATAATAGAAAAAATATGAATTGATTAACGAGAAAACGAACTTTGGAATCGTAATCTCCAGTACCAATTTAAAATCATTGGATCCTGGTTTCAAATGGACTCCTGGTTTCATTGCCCTGCGCATAATTCTAAAGTTGTAAGAGACGATGAATGTAAATTGTGCAGGAAGGTGGACAGGTCGTTTTGGTCCAGTCAGGTGGCCTCCAAGATAGGTCGTTTTGGTCCAGTCTTGTGGCCTCCAAGATAGGTCGTTTTGGTCCAGTCAGGTGGCCTCCAAGATAGGTCGTTTTGGTCCAGTCTTGTGGCCTCCAAGATAGGTCGTTTTGGTCCAGTCAGGTGGCCTCCAAGAAGGCCGGATTTGACACCTTTAGATTTTTATTTATGGGGCAACATGAAATCCAAAGTATACGAAGAACAAGTGGATACCCGGGAAGAGCTGGAGCACCGGATATATGAAGCTGCGGATCAAATTAAAAACAACCGCGAAGAAGTGCTAAGCGCTGTTCCGTTAGAGTCGCTAAGAATTTGCCTAAGCAAGGAGGGCAGGGACTTTGAAAATTTTCTTTACATTTAATTTCAACGAACATAAAGTCATAAAAAGATGTCGCATTAAACCGATTATCAATGATAATCAGCGGAAGAACATGTCGACCTATGATTCCCATCCAAACTTTGATTTTAAATTGGTACGTAAGAAATTTTAAGAAAACACCACTCAAAAGTTGTTTTTAACAATCGAAGTGCTGTAGAGTTGAGCTTAAAATCGCCATAATAACCTATAATAAATTAAATTTAAATAAAACTGCTGTCCCTTATAGGAAATTTAATGCTGTTTCCAATGGTGTAATTGAATTTAGTTTATGAAAAATACGTTTTGAGATATGTTCGATTTTATGAGAAAAAGTAGGATATTTGAAAATGTTACCGAATCAAGAATAACTTTTGAAGGTTAACGAATCGGGCCATGGTTTATTACAACTTTTTCGTTCCAAATGAAGTGAAGAACCATATCCCGAAGTATTGCCAGGGGTTGCTGACACACCCTGTATATACAGGGTGTCCCAGATAAACGGGCCACAATCCAAATAATTCGGAAACGATTAGTGCTAGCTAAATTTTACAAAGAATGAAAGTTGTACTTCTCAACGAGTGGTATGCAGTGATGTGAAAAAAATGAAAAATTTAATGTAATAGGGCTTAAATGGCCAACGGAAGGAAAGGGTTTTCTTTTAAGCCCATTAACAATTAGCACAATTTAAAAGTACTTAAAAAGTTGGGAAGAACCCCGCGAAAAAAATCTTTGTACCTGTAAAACTACGGGAGATATGTTGGTTCAAAAGCTGAAGAGTGTTAAACCCAGTGTTTGACGTGTTAAACCTTTGAAAAGAGTGAGTCATGTAATTGAAGTTAAGAATGGTTCTTAATGTATTTTTTCTTTACTTTCATATAAAAATACTCAGATTGTAATAATTATAATAATAAAAGGGCATAATTTGAGCCATATTTTGAACATTTTCTGACGATTTGGACAGTATTTTAGGTAATATGGACTCTTGCAAATGATGGTAAAGGCATTATGGGCAGAACTGACATAATGCAAAAGTTTCCGAAAAGTGGTATCTTTGAAGGGTATAAAAGAAACAATAAACACTTTCAGCAATAAAATACCAGTACTGTATGTATAAAGTAATTATTACAATGGAACAAGAGATGAAGAACTGAACTACGTTAAAAATACATATACACATGCTTAAATGTAGGTGATTATTGATTTACACTAAATGTTCAAAAATTGCTCCCCGATTTCTCAAACATGCATCCAATCTTCGGCTGACCGATTCGACACTCTTGGCAACACTCTCTTCCTGTATTGCTAAACATTCTTGGACAATGTCCCCTCTAAGTTGTTCAGGAAACATTGGCTGTCTGAAATACAATCTATTCTTTAAGTAACCCCAAAGAAAAAAATCAAGAGGGTTAAAATCCGGTGACCTAGAAGGCCACGAAACAGGTCCCCCTCGCCTAATCCATCGATTTTGAAACATGGCATTCAATTCTCGTTTGGCCATCCGCGAAAAATGGGCTCTGGACACCCATCATGCTGAAACCACATAGACTTGCGAACTTTAAGGGGGACATCTTCCAGTAGAAGTGGTAACTCATCGCGTATGAAAGTTGCATATATTTGTCCGGTTACACTTCTTGGGAAGAAATATGGGCCTATAATTCTGGTTCCAAGAATGCCACACCAAACATTAACTGCCCATCGGTGTTGATTTACATGCTTCACCCATCTAGGGTTATACTGTGCCCAGTAATGAGAATTGTGACGATTTAAAGTACCGTCACTGCAAAACGTGGCTTCGTCACTGAATAGAACATTCTTGAAAAAATTACCTGATTGTTGAATTTTATTTAGTCCCTGCAATTCTGAAGGTCTTGTGGCATCAAACATTTATGTAAAGAAATGTGAAATGGGTGGTATTTATGTTCTTTCAGAAACCTATGTATAAAACTTCTAGAAAAGCCAGTACGCCTTGCTAAATTTCTAATGCTGATGTGCGGGTCACGCTGCACGATATTTAAAATGAATTCCCGAGCACCTTGTCTTTTAATGTTTCCTTTTTTACATTTGAAACTCGTCTATCTTCTCTCAGATTTTGAATAATCCTTTTCAAGACCTTCCGGGTTGGATGATTTCTTTCTGGAAATCGTTCGGCGTAAACCTGAGAAGCAGCATTAAACTTGCTATGACACTGCCCTATAATAAGGGTCATATCTACTATCTCACTAGCGCTGAACATATTTTGCAATATCCAATGAACAATTCTTTATCTTATACTGACCAAGAACTAAACAAATAAAGGTCATAAAAAAAAATCATAATATAGATTTGTAACCCTTTTATTATTATAATTATTACAATCTGAGTATTTTTATATGAAAGTAAAGAAAAAATACATTAAGAACCATTCTTAACTTCAGTTACATGACTCACTCTTTTCAAAGGTTTAACACGTCAAACACTGGGTTTAACACTTTTCAGCTTTTGAACCAACATATCTCCTGTAGTTTTACAGGTACAAAGATTTTTTTCGCGAGGTTCTTCCCAACTTTTTAGGTACTTTTAAATTGTGCTAATTGTTAATGGGCTTAAAAGAAAACCCTTTCCTTCCGTTGGCCATTTAAGCCCTATTACATTAAATTTTTCATTTTTTTTCACATCACTGCATACCACTCGTTGAGAAGTACAACTTTTATTCTTTGTAAAATTTTGCTAGCACTAATCGTTTCCGAATTATTTGGATTGTGGCCCGTTTATCTGGGGCACCCTGTATATACTAACATTGTAATCACACAGACATCAAATTTACTTATGGTATCTTGTAGTCGATTAAATATGCAAAATAACACAAACAAAAATATATATATATATACAAATAATAAAGGAAGGAAAGCAAAAATAATAATATAAAGTACAGTTAGTTACTAACTACAGTAAATGTACTTTATAATATATAAAATAATTTAAAAAAATTAAAGTAAGACTACATATATAAAACTAAATAAATAAAATAATTGGCAGTGAAAAGAGTAAAGTACATAAAGAAATCCTAAACAAAATAAAGAAAAAGATGAAGAAAATAATATGATAAATCGTAAGAAAAACAAATATTCAGTTCCGAGATATGTTGAGAATAATGTTAATTTTCATGTTGTTTGAACGTTATTAGATAAATGTTACATTTTGTGAACGTTCAACTAAATTGTTATAACTTCACTCCTAAGTTGAGAAACGCGGACATATTGTAGAAACTTAAAATAAATAAATAAAACAAACTTCGTTTTGTTTTTAAATATTTTCTATTCCACAAGAAACGTACACATAAACTACCGGTTTGGGCACAAAACTAACTTAGTAACCTAACGTAACCTGACAATGATGTAATGGCGAAACTAGTATCGATAGTTCAATAGTTCATGTACACATATCTTTTTGAATAGACAATATTTCGAAAGATGGAGTTTATCCATTCAAATTGTTATACTCTGTTAAAAATATGTGAGCATATAGAGAACTCTTTATGAAATGTGTTTATTTTTCAGTGCTTGCAATCTTGTGTTGCTAGTTAACAAACAATATATGAGGCGTACAACTTTAGCGTCGAGGTTCTGTCGTCTAACTTAACAGACGATCATTGAGGAGAAGGGAGATAAGATACTTCACTGTGGTATGATGTATACATATCAGGTGATCGGTAAAAGTATTAGGTGGTCTACAGGATCCCTGATTTCACCCACATTGCTGCAAGACATTAGTTCAGAAGCTGCAGTACTTTGCAATACTCCGGGAGACAAGAGGAGACATATTCCTCCTTCTGACAAAACCTGGATCCTATCCTACCTCGAAGTGAGTGGAGGGGAGGGGACGACCGGTGCGAGCGGCTGACGGGATGCCTTTATCTTCCCGAAAGCAAACATCATAAATGGAGATGATGCCGGTTATAAAACACAAAGAGGAACCTCATCTCGCACCTGGACCGCTAACAGCACCGACTGTCTTCAACTTGGGTATTAGAAAGAACAGGACTGGGTAGAGTATTAAATGAAATGGAAGTATTAAATGGGTAGAGTGCCCATCACTTAGTTTCAAGTGTCTCCCGGAGTTTTAGTTCCAGTGCATTTGTAAATGGCAAATCGCGATATGACCAAGTACCATTGGACCAATCTCGAATAAAAAAATGAAGAATGCCCGGTAAAGAAATCCAATGGAAGAGATGGGCTGTTTGTGGCACTCCTTACGATATGTAGGCAGAGTCTAGTTCAATATTCCGAAACAACTGTTCAATTCAAGTACTCGACACATCTCACAGTTGGTTAAAGGGGGCCTTTCCAGGGCTAGAGAAGCCAGCGGGGCTATCCTGGAAAAGTGACAGATGTGTGAGGTTGGTGTGTAAACTTGGTATCTGAGCCTGGAGCTGAACTTCCAGCCATACTGGAGGCCACTCACCCCCGGCTCCAGCTCCTACCATGCATCACCTTAGCGGCGTAGACATCCGGGGGGTGGCATTGTATGCTACTGCTTAAAACGGCAAGTTCGGAAAGAGACAAAAAAAATTAGAAATTTAAGAAAATTTTTGGTTTGTTCTGTTGGCAGAGATCTAAAATCGACTCTCATGTAGTTCTCCTAGGTACATCAATTTATTTAAAACCGAGAAGCTCTGAGAATATTTGTTTCGGAACAATCGACAATTCTAACTCCTGGCTGGAAGAAGTTAAAATAAAAAAGGTTTTCTCAGGCTAATCCATAAATTAAGATTTTACGTTTAAAAAATGCGAAGGTAATAAGAGCCTTCATAAATGTTTATAATATAGTGAGGTGGGTCTATAATGTTGGTAATAGTAGCCCTGCTAGAGCCGGCTCGGCTTTGATGAGAGGGGCTGTAAGTGGGAGGGGACTAGAATCAGGGGCTGCTTGGGTCAGTCATAGAGGTAGAGAGCCCGCCCAACAGTCACATGGGTAGGGTGCCCAACAGTCACATAGGTAGAGTGCCCAACAGTCACATGGGTAGAGTGCCCAATAGTCACATGGGTAGAGTGCCCAACAGTAACATGGGTAGAGTGCCCAACAGTCACATGGGTAGAGTGCCCAACAGTAAAATGGGTAGTGCCCAACAGTCACATGGATAGAGTGCCCAATAGCAAAGATTTGCATATACAATATGTCAAGCGTAGTCTACAGTAAAATATTAGCCCATTGCTGCCAGAGGCCTTCAAATCTTCTCAGAATAACTCCTGTCTCAGTCCCTCCCTTAAAGCAGCCATTATTGTTCGTCATAAGGCCTACTACCAGAGCGCTCTTTCGTCACTCTGGTAGACATGAGCCCGACTCTACTGTGGGAGTCCTAAATTTTGCCTACCCTAAATTTTTATTCACCTAGGGCAGGAGTCTTTAACGAATACCTGACATCGTACAGGCTCGGGACCATCGGTTAACGTCCCATCCGAAGGACGGCCCATTTACGTCCCAGACAAAATAAACTAAGGGCCTCGGTCGGGTTTCGAACCCACGTTCTTGAGCTCAGAAGACAAGCACGCATACCACTGAGCTACCAGCGCCCTCTAGGTCCAACCTGGTGTAACATTGGCAAAAAGATGAGGCCTTTCTCGGATGAATGAGTATCATATCTGAATGTAGAGTTGTATGGGAAGGAGAGTTGAGAGGAGGAATCCCCTCCGGAGCGGATATGAGGGGGATCTCAAAGAAACATCAACTTGAATTGTTTTATCTTAAAAATGTACTTTTTCGTGATTTATTTAATAAGAACCAGTAAAAAAGAACAAATTTTGTTTTATATTTGAGAAGAGACGCGGGTTGCGACCTCGCTGAGGCCGGGAATGTGAAGGGGCTCGTGGAGTGCCTCCCCACCGCCGCTCACTGACTCACTAATACATTTCCAGGCACGGCTGGAATCTGAGGCCATCTGCAAGTTTAAGTGACTTTCTGGAAGCCTCTTGGCAATGTCAGGGCCTCCAGATAGGCCTAGAAGAACCAGGCCGAGCTAAGGGACACTTTGATACACAATTTACACCTTATAATGTACAGCAAGCAAAGTAGGAACAATTAAATAGATGCAAACCTTCTGTCCATTCAAAATTTTCTTCTGGCCAAGTCGTTTATAATTTTTCTGAAGAGGAGCCGTTTTAATGGATTTTTTAGAGGAAACACGCAACTTTCTGACTCAAACAGATCCCTAAACGAACGGTTAGGCAGACGGATAGATGTGAATCTAATTTCCGTCGACTTTGAAACCATAATAATCTGAATAAATTAATAAAATAAATAAAAGAATAAAAGAAAAATGCTGTTGGAATAGAGAAGGGCGGGCTTCCTGCCTCAACTGGGCGCTCTACCTAGATAAGGGCCGACATCACAATCATCTGTCATACTGGCGGCAATTAAACTTAAAACACATATTTTTGCAAAAATACTGCAAGAATCTAGGCAGGTACTTATCAAGTAATTACGAACAGCATGAAATATAATATCTTCATGTGTATGCTCTTATTGTTGAGCCAAATTCTCGCATTCCTGTACATTTGTAGCCTTGTAGAGAATATTGCAGGTTAAAGCTCGAGTTGAAGGGAAATCTTCCATTGGGAAGCAATGTCGTCCTATACGCAAGAATGTCTGATTCTGTAAGGTATGTCCTTCTCAGCTCTAGGTATGTATATATAAATATATATATATTTTTTAACTTTGAAATAAATGACGCATCGACTGATGTGGTTATTAGCAGGAGGCTATCTATAGGTGACCATCCTACTCTAAACATTCATGGGAATATACCAATGTAACTAGTTGCAGTGTATATTGACTTCTGTTGGAAACAAGAACTTTTCGGCTCGTAAAATACATGGGTTGAGGTTCTGTCACTGTCTATCGACCAACGTTCCTGGTTTATTCATCACCGCGGCAAAGATTAAGTCATAAAAATTGAGGTGGTCTCCTAATTTCATAACAGTGAAGACGCTACAGAGAAGAGTGAGAAGAAAGACAGGGAAACGGACCGTGTTTCTGATGAGCTGCGGCAGAGCAGCTGAAGAGTGAAGCTACGGCGGCTGCAACAAGGATGCAGACAGGAGCGGAACTTGACATCTCGCCTTGCACTATGCACACATGATCAGACAACACTCAGAACACCACCTCCACACAGACACGGTCCACGGCCTACTGACTTGCTCTGGCCCGTCAGCCTCTCTCCTATCGATACCTGGGTCCCCAACTCGATCCTCCAGGTTCAGCCCCTCCACTCCAGGGAGGACTGCGCTGTTCTCGAGAGACCAGGGGCAAGGTCGACCACCTCTTCCCGTCCATATCGGGCACTGATTCTTTTTTTTAAATCGATGGAATTAAGATTGCCGATCTTCCAATCTTTGGATATGATTGTCCGGCTCTGAACTTCGCTCAAAGTGTTAATTAGGTGGGTGCTATCTGAGAACTTGGGTTTCAGTTGGTTGGTTAACAGAGGATACCAATCAGAGATCACTTTATTGAGGGTAATAAAAATAATAAAATAGCTTTTTATTCTTATAACATCTTACAATAAATTAACAGTAACACAATTTAGGAGTCGGGCTCATGACCACTAGAGTGACAAAAGAGCTCTCTGGAAATAGGCTATATGACCTTGTAGTTAGAGCCCGGGCATGTATACATATTTATTAACATTCAAAACTGTTAAGATAATTTGTATATACCCTGCATATTTTTGTTACTCTTAGTTAATTAGCCCAGGGTTTAAATACGAGGCCTTATCGCCTACTACCAGAGAGCTCTTCCGTGGCTCTGGTGGAAATGCTGATTTTGCCTAGCTAGGTTGTCACCCTAGTAGGGGTCCTTAACGAGCACCTGGTACCGCAGGCTCGGGACCATCGCTTAACGTCTGCAATGTACTTGTGCACTTCCCCAGCTGGAATCAATTAACTAAGATTTCAGTCTCCCCCTGAAACCAGCCTCCGATCTCATTGATTATCCCAATACATTTCTGCCATCTGTGTTGATGCAATGCAGTGGAAAGCTAATAAAATAAATAAAAACAAACAACTTGTTAAACATTTATATCGTCCAATTCCTCAAAAATAAATACATAAAGTGTACCGGCTTAGGCTGACGTCATCATCAGCACAAAGTTCAAAAGTGACATTTGAGTTTGTTAGGTAGTGATATTGATACAAAATTTAAATATTCGTTTAAGTCCGAGGAAGGTTCTTACGAAGAGAGTTCCTAGCTGTCAACGGGAGGGGGGGTTGTAAGGGGGGCGCCTAAGCATAAAAATTCCTCTAGCGCATGAACGGATGGACGGATTATCATGAAATTTCACATGTAGTATTCTTAAAAGCCAAGTTGAGAAATAGGCTATGTAGCGTCCATAAATTTTGAACGGGTGGGGGATTGTGGAGGGCCTAATTATAAATATAGTGCTAGCTAATTAACGGATGGTCGAATTGTCACGAAATTTCACATGTGGTATTGTGAAAAGCCAAATTGAAAAATAGGGTGTGTGACGTCTCAAAATTTTGAACGGGAGGGAGGATTGTGGGGGTAGGCCTTAGTATAAAGATACCGTTAACTCATTAAGTAATAGTCGGATTATCATGAAATTTCACATGTAGTATTCTAAAAAGCCAAATTTAAAAATAGGGTGTATGAAGTCTCAAAATTTGAACGGGAGGAAGGGGGGGGGGGGGGGCTAGGCTTAATATAAAGATAGTGATAGGTCATTAACGGATAATCGTAGTATGCTTAAAGGCCAAATTACAAAATACGCTACGTGACATCTCAAAACTTTGAAAGGGAGGGAGGTTTTGGGGGTAGGCCTTAACATAAAGATAGTTGGAGCTCATTAACGAATGGTCGGATTGTCATGGAATTTCACATGTAGTATTCTTAAAAGACAAAAACAAAAAAAGGATATATGACGTCCCAAAATTGTCAACGAGAGGGGGGTATGGGGGGGCAAGCATATAAATAGTAGTTTCAAAAGCAATATTTAAAAATTCGCTATAATCCTTTTAGACGGGAGGGGCGGGGGTGCATTAATGCTGAATGAATCTCACATGGAGCTTTCTTAAAGATGGGATACAACCCTAATTTTAATAGGGTGGGTTTCCTTAGCATGTATTACCTAGAAGGTCCATCGTTGCACGGTAAATAATAGCTCTCACCAGCGTTCTTAAGCACAAAATAGCTAGGGCATCCGCTGTTGCAAGGCACATACTAGCTGCGGTGCCCAGCGTTCCTAACTAGGTACTATCTGTGTTGCCCAGCGTCCCTAAGAACTTAATAGCTGGTTGCACGGAGTTGCAAGGCGCATACTATCTAAGGTGCCCGGCGTTCTTAAGTAGGAACTAGCTGTGTTTCCAAGTGGTCCTAAGAACTTACTAGCTGGGCTGGCCGCCGTTGCAAGGCCTATACTACGAGTAGCTGTGTGGTCCAGCGTTCCTGAACACGTACTAGCTGTGGTGCGCAGCATTCCTAAGAACGTAATAGCTGTTGTGTCCAGTGGATTAATTAATGCAAAGTAATTAGCAAATTCCACTTTGCACAATACGCTTCTAACTCATTTATGGACCGTTGCAAATCTTGTGGAGTGGTGGCAAGAATTGCAATATCATCCGCAAAAGCTAACAGTTTTATTTTAACTCCATTTATCATAATTACACAATCCTCAATATCATTTATGAACAGGGTAAAAGGCAAAGGACTTAAAAGAGCACCCTGCTTAACACCCATTGAATTTTCAAAAAAATTATAATTAAATATAAAGTAGGGGAAAGTGCTGTACCTTGGACCCATGCGATTTTAGCGCTGCCTGATGATTTTTCTGCTTTCCTAATGTCAATTACTCATTGTATTTCCCACCCTGCTTTTGAACTGTGGAGATAATAGCCAAGTGTTTGGTTTAGTGTCTCAGTGAAACCGTTTTTTTGTTAAAGCTACCCAAGCAGTAAGTCATTTTTTGTTTTTATTTATGTCCTCCAGGTGATATAAAACTGATTTAGTATTAAACTGTTATAATTACTGAAAGTGTTACTATTAATCCTAATAATGGCTAGTGAAGAACGAAGCTAAACAAGCTTTTAAAATGGTGGTACAAACAAATGTGTTCAAGGGCCCCATGTTGTACCTTAGTCCTAGGGCCAAGGTCTATCTAATTTAACCAAAATAGTTTTTTTTCTTTTTTGTAAAATATATCTCCACTACGGATTAACATTTAAACAAGTTCGAAACCAAAAGATGATACGAAACAAAAATCCAAGAAAGTAAGAAAGAAGCCTGTCTATGACGTATTCAGTTCTGAAACTGAAGAGGAATGTGAATTGGAAGTGTCGGGTCTATGTTCATATTTTCAGAGGAAGAAGACCCTTCCTCACAATTACTTGAAATCGGGAGTTATTTGCTGGTTAAAGCATTTGTTGATATTATTTTCAAGTGAAAAATAAAATCTGAAAATAGAATAAAAAAGATAATCTGTTATTACTTATGTTCCTTTTTATTTCTTTGTAGAAAATCTTTATTTATTCTTCTTGCTTCGAAGATAAAAAATTGCTCAAAAACAGAGAATTCCGAGGTAGAACCAGGCTCGGACCAAGGTACAAACACTCTAGGGCCAAGGTACAGCATGGTGTACCTTGGTCCCAAAAAACTTTTATCATTCAATCACAAATTTTTTTTTTTTTTTTTTTTTTTTTTTTTTTTTTTTTTTTTTTTTTTTTTTTCCTTTTTGAACGTGCACATTGGCCATTATTAATTAATATGTTATAAGTCATCAGTGTGTCTTGATAAGTCAGTAAGTAGTGTGTGTTCTTGTTTGTGTCTGTACGTATGTATGTGTGTTCACAGAGTAATGTTGTTTGTCTTAATGTAGCTGTATAATTCCAAGTATAAGTCGTGTTCTTTGTGTGACAGTATTGTTTGTAAGTTAGCCGGTAGTGGGCAGTCAGTCTGTGTTATTGCTCTCCACAGTTGATCCCTACCGTTAGTGTACTTGTTGCAAGCCAAGATGATGTGGTTGGCATCCGCTACCGATTCCAAATCACAAGGACATATGGATTCCATCTGGATTCCAATACGTGCCAGGTGATGAGGGGAGTAATTGTGATTGAATCTCAGTCTGCATATTGTGGTGTAAAACTTTCTGGCTTCTGAGAATTTATCATACCAAGGCTTAATTGGGATAAATCTTTGAATGGAGGCATAGAATTTCCCTTTAACATTCATAGATAACGTATAATCCTCATGCCATATTTTAAAGCACTTCTTTTTATAATGATTTTTTACATCACTACCAGAAATAATCTGTAGGTGTGAATCTTGCAGCCGCGAGGCCTCCCTTGCCCCACGGTCAGCCATTTCATTTCCTTTTAATCCGCAATGGCCCTTCACCCATACTAGGCTTATCGATCTGCCACTTGTTAATAAATCGAGTAATACATTTAAAGTATCGACAATAAGGAAAGAGGGGTCCTTGCCAGGATGTTTCAACCTTTCAAGCACACTTTTGCTATCACTTAGGATGACTGCATTAAGCGTGTCTGATTCATAAATGTCGTGGAGACATTTGCTGATTGCTATCAACTCGGCCGTGAATATGGAAGTCTCTCTATTTAGATTGTATTTGTGGCATACTTCAGACTGTGGGTTATATACAGAGCATCCAACCCCGTCGCTGTTCTTGGAACCATCTGTGTAGAAACTATTATGTCTAGGAAATGTGTTTTTAATTTTCTCTATAAAGTGTATATTGTTAATATGATTAGGTAGGCTGTGGTCATATTTATATAGATTTGTAAGTATATAGGCGTTATAATTCATAGTTAAGGTTCTATAGTCGAACTGGTATCTAGGAGGAAGTTCTGTTCGGTTAATGAGGGATGAAAAGTATGACAGATCACAGAAGGCATCAACCAATATCGGAGTTTTCTTTTTTGCCCAATATGTTTCCGTTAAAACTCTAGTGGCAACATTGCATATTCTATTTACGATTGGATGGTTATGGATACATAGTCTGTCCACGATGAAGCGAGCTGCCAATAACTTCCTTCTGATATCTAGAGGAAAATCTCGTGCCTCTACGAGAAGAGCGTTGGTTGGAGTAGAGTTAAGAGCTCCCAGACACGACCTCAGTGCTTTATACTGAATTCTCCCAACCTTTAAGAGGTGTGTGTTAGCTGCATCTGCATACAGAAAACAGCCGTAATCAATCCTAGACAGAATTAACTGTCTGTAAAGCATTAGCGATGTTCTGACATCACTGCCATAGTTCAGACGGTTGATGCATCTCAGCACGTTGAGCGACTGTTCACACTTCTTTATTAATTGCTCAATATGTTGCCTCCACAGCAATTTTTTATCTAATACCATGCCTAAGGTCTTCATGACATTCTCCACACGCAGGTGGTATCCACCCAGTGTAAGAGAAGGTGGTAGTGTATACTTTCTATGTCTGGTGAACAATATGATACTGCTTTTGTTTTCAGACAAGGAGAATCCCAGGTCTGAGCACCATCTACTGAATGAAGACATTGCTGAATTTATCTTATTTTTTGCTTCTTGCAGTGTTGGCTCTTGACTGAAAAGAATTATGTTGTCAGCGTACTGAGAAACAGAAGCATCCGAACTTATGGCAGTTTTAAGATCGGCAGTATAGATGTTGAATAACAAGGGGCTCAGAACTGCTTCTTGTGGCAAGCCTACATGAGTTCGTCGTGGCCCATATAGTATGCCGTTATAGCGGATTTTGATGGAACGGAAGGAAAGGAGGTTATAGATATGATGGATGAATCTGACTGGCATGTCCATGGCGATCATTTTGTTTACCAATATGTCTATGTTGACGTGGTTGTAAGCATTGGATAAGTCAATATTGGCAACAAGCATATATTGGTTATCTGAGAAACATTTTAAAATGTCAGACACAAAGCCAGATAACGCATCTAGAGTGCTACGCTTCTTTCTAAATCCATTTTGGTATTGTGGGACTTTCATGTTGGCCTCGACCCACCACTCCAGTCTGTCTTTAATAAGACGTTCAAACGTCTTGCCGATACATGCAGACAGGGCTATCGGACGATAGGATTCAGGTAGGGAAGGATCTTTTTTGGGTTTTAATAACGGCACAACTACTTGACTACTCCATTCATCTCTACTCGTCTCCTGTGTCCAAACATCATTTAATAACGGCACAACTACTTGACTACTCCATTCATCTATACGCGTCTCCTGTGTCCAGACATCGTTTAATACTCTTAATAGAACTGTTTTACTGTTATCTGATAGTTTTGTAAGCATTGGATAATGGATACAATCTTCACCTGGAGAAGTGTTTGAGGTAGTTTAAGTGCAAGAACTAGTTCATTAAAGGAGTAAGGTTCATCTAGATTATTTTTGCATGGATGGCTATTTGGGATGTTAATATGATTTGGTACTATTTCCGGTGTGAAGGAGTTGAGAAATTCAGATACCCATTCTCCTGATGATTTTTTGCAACTATTGTGACCGTGACTGAGAGCCCTTATTCCACTCCAGATCTCCTTAATTGGAGTATTTCTGTTAAATGTGTTACAGAATTCAATCCACTTTTCTTTCTTTTTCTCCTTATATAATTTTTTGCAAAATGCAGAAGCCTGTTTGCAAGCAACAAAAGTGGACGGACTGGGCGTCAGTTTATATTGTTTAAAAGCCGCTATGTTCCTCCTTCTGGCCCTGTCACACTCCGCATCCCACCAAGGTTTGGGTGGATATCTAGGTTTGCGACCGAGGTAAGGTTTGAATTTAGGAATAGATAGTTCAGCCGCCTTGTTAACGCAATCAACAAAATGTTTATAATGTTTGTAAGGGTCGCTTGATGTGATCATATTAGAAATGAAATCGTCTGACAGTAGGGCATAGTGATCCCACTGGCTGCTTTAAGATTCCACTTTTTATTATGATGAATAAGATTCTGACTAGCACGGACACATTTGTCCAGAGATATAAGTAAGCCCATGTGATCAGAACCGAAGGGTTCATCCAACACACCCCATTCAAGCCTTGGTACCAGAGTTGGAGTACAGAGAGAGAGATCAACTGCCGAAGGGCGTCGGTCATGTCTCTGTGAAAGTGTCGGCGTTCCGTCATTTAGTATGCAGAGACCCTCTGTGTGCAGTGCATCTATGAGATTTCTACCCTCTACATTGTCATAAGAGCAGCCGAAACTTGTATGGTATGAATTTAAGTCGCCACAAATCAGCAGTGGAGGACTTATTGATCTTATTAAAGCAGTCCAGAAATCGGTACTCAGTTTATGCCCGGGTGCGCAGTATACTGATAGCATACTGATATCTGAATTTACTATTTTACAGATAACTCCGCATACTTGAATTCTATCGGTATTAAAACGAGCTTGTAAGTTTATGGGTTTATGATAAATATTATTTCTTATTAAAATCGCAGAACCACCGTAACCGTCGTATCTATCTGATCTAATTACGTCATAATTAGAGACAGATATTGTTTGTGATTTATCAAACCAGGTTTCCGACAAAAATGTTATGTCGATTTTATTTAATTTTAGAAAAGTTTCTAGATAATTTCTATTTGATTGAAACGATCTTATATTTAGCTGTAACATTTTAATCATCTTGATCATTAATATTAGTAAATTTTAGTCAGATAGTAATAATAAAATAAAATAATATAATAAAACAAAATAGACAAAGTAAATAAAATAGACAGAAATTAAGATAGTCAGTTTCTAGAACTATCAGCAAAAGAAAAATATATATATATGTAGATATAAATTCCTATTACAGATATAGGTATTCTTAAGGTATATTATTAAAGAAGATGGAGAGTAGGTTGAACCCACGTCAATGTACGAGTATGATATAATGTAGATATAGATAGGTTACCAATAGTATTATTACTATTGAGGTTTATTTTGAATAGTATTAACAGTATTAGATGTATTATTTAAATCAGTTATTTGTTTTGTTTCTGAGTTAATTTTTAATCTAATTTTAATAAATTTAGAATCATTGTTAGTACTTGAAATTATTTCTTCAAGATTGTAAGTTATACATTTTAATATTTCTTTTTTATTGTTAGGAGTGTTGTTAATTTTATTAATTAAGTGTAATATATACTGTAGATCTTTATCAGAAGTATTTTGGCTCAGTTTGTCTGTCTGTGTATTGTGTTGTGTTGTAGTTTGTCTGTCAGTCTGTTTGTTTTGTGTTTCAGATTTATTTAAATTAATTTTATTTTCTGAACTATTTTGTTCATTATTTTCATAGCTGAATGTTTTAGATCTCAAAGAATCTTGAAACTGTTTAGACAAAGGTTCTTTGTCTAATTTAGGTTTTGTTAATTTTTTTACGTGTTTATTTCTTATTAAATGTGAAGAATTAGGTGTAATTTCTGGTAATTCGGGAAATTCTTCGCCGCTAATTACCTCAAATCTGTTTTTAGTGATGGTGGCAAATGAGCTATTATTGATTGTTTTGTGTTTTATATTTTTATTGTGGGTAATTTTAACTGGGCAATCTCTGTAGGTTGAACGATGTTCACCACCACAGTGCACGCAGGTAGGTAGTGTATCTTCTGCTACCGTACATTCTTTGATATTGTGATTTCCTAGACAGTGTTCGCACCTCACTTCACTACGACACTGGTCCTCGGCATGCCTAAAGCGTAGACATTTCCTACATTGCCTAACAGATGGTATGTAAGGATCAACTTTACATCTTGCACCATATTAAGTTACGTATTGAGGTAAAATTTGACTCTCAAAATCAACAAAGCAAACTGGTAATTTTTCTACAGCTAGTTGGTTGTTAATATACTTTTTCCTAGTCAAACGTCTAACGCTGCTCGGGGCGAATGGAGAAACAAGTTCAGTTAGTATTTCGTTATCTTCCAGCTCTACATCGACATCTCTAATAACTCCAGTACATTGTATCCGGAAGTTAGGGATATATGCTGTAATTTCCCTCTGTTTAAGTATTTCCAAATTTAATAAATCGTTTGCCGCTTGTGCGGTACTGGTTATTATTTTTATTCGGTTCAGTCCTGTTACTGCAATGTCATTTTTATGCCCAGCTGATGATTGAAACAACCATTTACCTAGGGCCATTCTATGTATTTTTCCTAGATTCCCTCTGTTACCCTCTAAATTTACAACGTAGGGGCCTTTATCAGAGTTACGGTATCTATTTTTTAAAGCTTTTTTAATATATTCAGACTTGTTATTAAACAACTGACTAGGATTAGTGTTAGACTCATAAACATGAACCTTGCTTGAGTTATTAGAAACGGTATCCGCTCATCTTTTTTGACCACGAACAGATTCATTTGAATAAGTTTGAGTTACATTCGTCATAGTTGGTGGTTGCTCCACCTCCATGTTATTCACAATTTCACATTTATTAGGATCTATGTTAGTAGGGTTATCATTCCCTCCAATACCACACAACTTATCTGACTGTAGAATTGTTGACGGGGGCCCAGCGCCCCCGCTGCTTGTTGACATTTCTAGTCACAAACTATAATTTTCTGCAACACTGCAGAAGAATTTATCACAATCGAAGAAACAAAAAAATAAAAATAAAATAAAAAAATAAATTAATTGAAAAAAACAATAAAATTAATTAATATGAAAATAATATAAAAACAAAAAAGAAAAAATATATATAACAAAACTAGAGTAAAGAGCAGACACTTTGTATATTGATGTGAACAGTTTGGAGTCCAAACAACAACTGCACAAAAAAAATATTGTAAACTTTAAAATAAATTTTGCTAAAAAAACGCATTTGATACATGAGATACGAAAGAATTAAAATTCACCTTCAGCATTACCGGCTGAAATAAAATGACCAAACTAAAAATCAAAATATCAAATTAGGTCCGAAGTACAGCACCTTCCCCTATATATGTATATAAGAAGTAAGGCTTATATGAAATAATATCAAAGTAGAAGAAGAAACATAAATGTGTACATACTTTTTATAATAAAAATTTACAGTATATTATATTAATTTATTGGCGTTAACGGGGGATGAGATTAACGTTGACAAACTTGATGTACTAACTAAAAAAATAATTTTCCGTACAAATCTGTTAAGTCTTTTCTTTCAAACGTAGCTCCTTCATTATTAGAGACGGATTCATTATTAGCTTTCCAATGCAAGATCAAATATGTGTTTGTTTTTGTGACTCATGCCCGGACTTTATCTACGAGGTCACATCCCCTACTGCGAGCGCTCCTTCGTCGCTATGAGCATGAACCAAAATGTACTGTGAGACTGCTAACTTTTGCATACTCAGTTTATTTAGGGTAGGGATCTTAAAGGAGTACCTAACAACGCACAGCGCTGGGACTATCCCTTAACGGCCCATCCAAAGGACGACGTGCTCAAGGTGTTTTTTTTACCTCCCAGAAAAAGACCAATGGGCCTCCGGCCGGGTTTTGAACCCGCGATCTTGAGCGCAGTTGGCAAGCACGCTACCAACCCATTGCAAGATAACAACACCTTTTTCTCTTCTACGCATTGGCCGGTTATTAACTTTAGGTTACTTTCTAAACGCATTCAATATTATGAGATGTTACGCTATAAACAGACAATAAAGTGGATGACACCCAATCAGGGCTGAGATGAGCTGCTGCAGGCTTCTTAATTATATTAAAAGGACTCGTAATTCTAACGTTTTCACAATAAAGGACAAATGACTGTCCCCCCCTGGCATGTATACTTACCCAACTATGAGCTTTCATGTCAACTATGATTTGTATAGTACTTTTTTGTAGGCATTAAATTACTATCAAATACGTCATAAAATCTAAATTTTTGACGATTTCACTACATTCCCTATCTGAAGGATGCAACAGTAAAACAAGTTATGTGCAGGTGGGAGATGCACTGAACTTTCCTTTAGTGCTGTTCTGGGCTTTGGAACATTTGAGAAATGCTCCTAATTAGATTAAATGAGTTTTAGTACGGAACAATAGAAGGACCTATGGGGATGTGCCGTGCACCTGTTTTTTCAATGAAAATTAATAAATAATTTCGGATTGGTTATTATATTCTACGATATTCTTGATAGAAATTACGTTATATGCTCCAGTTTTAGGATTTTTAGAGTACACCCAAATTTTACTCACAATTCTGATCCTGGTCCTTTGATCTCCGAGTTCGAGACCTCTATCCATGTCTGGAACCCTCAAATGACGTAAGAGTCCACCAATAAAGAGATTGAAGGTTTAGAGGGACTGCGGAAACTTGCCTGTGTGTGACTCGGGGTGTAGCCTTAAATTTAGGTAGGTATCCATGTACCCATAGAGCGAAACCTGGTAAGTTCCAGGAAATAAAGATTTCGAAGGTTTACTTGGAAAGCAAAAACGTTTGGATGTCGCCTCGTTAGCCATAAAACAGATGCAGCTGTCGGTTAAGAGGCTTCAACCTGATATGATGACAGAACCATAAGTAAGTAAAGATAAAAATATGTTGATTCTAGCAAAAATAGCCGAGGGAGATACGTAGAATATAAGGTAGTCCTTGTAAGACCGATTCGGATGTCGCCTCGTTAGCCATTAAAACAGATTAATGCAGCAGTCGATAGAGAGCCTTCAACCTGATATGATGACAGAACCATAAGTAGGTAAAGATAAAAATATGTTGATTCTCGCAAAAATAGCCGAGGGAGATACGTAGAATATAAGGTAGTCAGTCCTTGTAAGACCGATTCGGATGTCGCCTCGTTAGCCATTAAAACAGATTAATGCAGCAGTCGATAGAGAGGCTTCAACCTGATATGATGACGGAACCATAAGTAGGTCAGATGAAAATATGTTGATTCTTAAAGACGTAAAGATGAAAAGTATTTTCTGGTTGGTTTTAACAAAACCACCCGAGGGAGGTACGTAGAATAGTGATTCTTGTGACATTGATTCTTCATATTTTCTGAACAAACATAATACAGCAATGTCGGTAGAGAGGCTTCGGCAAGATAGGATGGTAGTCCATTAGTAGGGTTGGTAGACGGTTGCTGGCGACTGCACAACCGGGTTTTTGGAAGTTCGGCTACCGGGATCACGGTTCCAAAGTCGGACTCGGTCGTAAGTTTCCGCTCTCCCTCCTAATCTTCGCTATCTTTATTCGGTGGACGCTATAGGGCTAACCATTTTCAGAGAGATCAAGGACACGTCTATAATGTATTACAAAACTTTCAAGGGACCTTCAAACGTGAAAATTCTTTGAAAACTCGATCTCGGATTTTCATTATTCCTTACACTACAGGGATAAAAAAGTAAAAAGAATAAAATACAAATAATAGTAAATTATAAAAAAAAAGGTCACTGTTGAATCACTGTTAATGAACTTGCCCAGAACGAATTAATCAATTAACATGGCTCCCCCTCCAAAACCAGACCAGAGAGATGTCAAACACCCGTTCTTAAGAATTCGTATTCTGTCTTCAACCTACGAAACCCCTCATATAAATGGCAATTACTAATTATATAGGAAAAATGTGAAATATAGTGATTATTGGAGGTTAGGTAATTTAAGTCCTATTGCCTATAGATACTTACCCGATTCACTAATTGCTGATTGGACGGAATGTAAATATAAACCTAATTTCGTCCGCACTTCCTTTGTTAGTTATTACAAAAGAAGATCCTTCAATCTCAGAGTTTTTCTAGTCTTTATTATCATTTTAGGATACAAAAAAGTGGGAAAGTTTATCTTCTTTCTTTAGAACACAATTTTTTTTTTTTCTCACGTTTATTATATGATTTCCAACTATGAAGTTCATCAAAACGAAAATATGGACAAAAGAAAACTAAACACCGTCTGAGCCTCTTGATGAGACAGCTGATCAACACTACCGCCTCCTCAGGCAGGTCAGGCGGCCAACGTCGATCATAACGGAAATATGGACAAAAGAAAACAAAACACCGCCTGAGCCTCTTGATGAGACAGCTGGTCAACACTACCGCCTCCTCAGGCAGGAGGTCAGGCGGCCAACGTCAAACATAACGGTAATATGGACAAAAGAAATCAAAACACCGCCTGAGCCTCTTGATGAGACAGCTGGTCAACACTACCGCCTCCTCAGGCAGGAGGTCAGGCGGCCAACGTCGATCATAACGGAAATATGGACAAAAGAAAACAAAACACCGCCTGAGCCTCTTGATGAGACAGCTGGTCAACACTACCGCCTCCTCAGGCAGGAGGTCATGCGGCCAACGTCGATCATAACGGAAATATGGACAAAAGAAAACAAAACACCGCCTGAGCCTCTTGATGAGACAGCTGATCAACACTACCGCCTCCTCAGGCAGGTCAGGCGGCCAACGTCGATCATAACGGAAATATGGACAAAAGAAAACAAAACACCGCCTGAGCCTCTTGATGAGACAGCTGGTCAACACTACCGCCTCCTCAGGCAGGAGGTCAGGCGGCCAACGTCAAACATAACGGTAATATGGACAAAAGAAATCAAAACACCGCCTGAGCCTCTTGATGAGACAGCTGGTCAACACTACCGCCTCCTCAGGCAGGAGGTCAGGCGGCCAACGTCGATCATAACGGAAATATGGACAAAAGAAAACAAAACACCGCCTGAGCCTCTTGATGAGACAGCTGGTCAACACTACCGCCTCCTCAGGCAGGAGGTCATGCGGCCAACGTCGATCATAACGGAAATATGGACAAAAGAAAACAAAACACCGCCTGAGCCTCTTGATGAGACAGCTGATCAACACTACCGCCTCCTCAGGCAGGTCAGGCGGCCAACGTCGATCATAACGGAAATATGGACAAAAGAAAACAAAACACCGCCTGAGCCTCTTGATGAGACAGCTGGTCAACACTACCGCCTCCTCAGGCAGGAGGTCATGCGGCCAACGTCGATCATAACGGAAATATGGATATATTTGAGATGGAGTCTTAAGTATCGTACGTCATTGTCATGTTTCAGAGGGACATTATTCATCCATACAGTCACCGCGCCTCAAGGCCAATGTAACATGAAGAGATTTAATATAATTTATTTTTATCTTGCACAGACTCAACCAACCCTCTAGAAGGTGTAAGTGCTTCTGCCACTGACGACGACATCTGCGTTTCTCAACCAGTAGTCTTCTGATGTGCTATGGTATGTTGTTAGTGTGTATGTGGACAGGTTGTGCGGGAGAGTATTTTTTAAATAAATTAAAGAAATAAAATCAGAAATATTTTTACAAAGCTAACATTAAAATATTTTTTTTTTTTTTTTTGTATTTATTTTTACAAGCCACAAACAACTGTGCAAAAAAATGCACAACCAGCGGCTGGACTGACATATGCTAAACGAATATAATACAAATAAAACAAAATAATAAAAAAGAATAATGAAAATAAATATGACATGAAAGGCTTGAGAGAGGAAAAACAGCCAGCGGTGAACCTCATGGCATCACTTCATACCAGGAGATCTCTATGCCAAACTCTCTTTAATCTTCTTGGGGGATTGTGGGGTAAATTTGTATTTAAGATTTTGCGAACTTCCGGATTGGTGTGTAAGTAAATTTTGATGTAGAAACGTTGGTATAAATGTTTAATGGTTGTGTCTATGGATGTGATGTTCAAGTCGCGGTGTAAAGTCTTGTTGCTAACGTATGGTGGGCATTGCGTGATCAGTCGGAGAGTCTTAGATTGAAATATCTGTATTCTTTTAATGTTCGAAGTCTTGGCTGTACCATATATTTGTAAGCCATAGGTCCAGAGAAGTCGGAGAAGATAGGTATAACAATTTAGTTTTTGTCGAGTAGATAATTTAGAACGCCTATTCAAAATACTGTACAATAGTCTAAGTCGCCGGTCTAGTGTGAGTCGTGTCATCCTAGTGTGACGGTTCCAAGTCAGCCTTCTATCGAGGGTTAATCCTAAATATTTTACGGAAGAGGTATGAGGTAATGGCTGGTTTTCAATGAATACTGGGGGGCAGTCACCACGGCGAAGAGCGAATGTTACGTGTTGACATTTTGTGGTGTTAAATTTAATTTTCCAAGATTTACTCCAAACTTCAATTTTGTTGAGGTGTTGCTGTAGTATGAGTGAAGTGGTGTGAGGATCTGTGTGAGAGGCTAGAATGGCGGTGTCATCTGCGTAAGTGGCTGTTAATGTGAGAGGGTCGGTGGGTAAGTCGAAGGTGTACATGGAGTATAATAGGGGTGCTAATATTGAGCCCTGAGGCACGCCGGCCAGTATGGGGTGGCAGGAGGAAATAGCTGAGCCCTGACGGACGGCGAAATACCTATCCGTTAAGTATGAGAATAAGATAATATGTATGGGGTAGGAGGGGTTTAAGTTTATATAGAAGTCCCGCGTGCCAGACCCGATCAAAAGCCTGAGATATATCCAGGAATGCCCCGGCTGCGTAGAGTTTTCGCTCTAATGCAGACGCTGTGTAGTCGACAACCCTGTGCAGTTGGTGGGTGGTGGAGTGAGAAGAACGAAACCCAAACTGGTGATCGGGAAGATAACATTAAAATATAATCAAATAAGTTTCTTAATTTTACATTCTCAGTATAGCTTACATGCTAAAATACACATAAATACCCTCATTACAAAAAGAAAAATATATGTGTAATATAAACTAAATTCATGTTCTATTCATTTATTGCCAGAATAACTATACAATTACAATAAAATCGAAAGTATTTCATAAAACAATATTGAGATAATTCCGTGGTTCCTAAACTCAGGGGTTAACAGCTACATGAGGAGCCTTAGAGAATAAAAATGTACAGGAGGAGAGTTAGGAGAGTGCATAAAAAGTGTTGCGTTAAGGGTCATGAAACATCTACAAAACTAACGTCTTAAATAAACATTTTACAAGGGGAGGATTAGAGATTATGAAAACTGTGAGGAGGAGCGACACAGATTGAAATATGTCTGAGGGGAGTTGGGCGCCAGTTGCCCATCTGCTTTTAAAAACTTCATTTGTTTTTATTGAAAAAATTATGTTTTTTTTTGTTTTTTTCTAATTGTTGACATTTATTTTGAATGAATAACATCTTATTTGTTTGTTGCTACCGATACAAGTTTCCTATATAGTAAATAAAATAATTTTTAGATCTTCAAATTAATGGGAAGCGATATCCATCAAGAACAATGACATCTCTATCTATAGGGGGGAATTCTGCAGAATTGGAGAAAAGAATAGGAACCACTTAGACTTTGTATTGATTAAATTGAAATATCAACTAATTACAATAAAATAATAATAAGAAGGATGTTTGTTTTGAGTGAGGTCGCTGGAAGACAGGTGTTGATGGAAGGACTTCGTGCCCATTTGTGGAGTGGAGAGGTAGCAGATAGGCTGGCCACCACACCAGCAGACAGGCTGTAGCAATATCAATGCAACACTAGCTCTGGGAGTAGTATGCAAGCATGCTACCTTGTGCTACTGGCGCTCAAAATTCATATCAGCAATCATTCATAATCGGCATCTTGCCAAATATTTTTATACAAAAGTTTAACATTTATTTTGCCACATTTTTGCTTGGGCACATTCCCGCCCAACAACACCTCCCCCTCCCGTTCAAAGTTTAGACTCAAAAATCTTAGGTAACCAAAGTGTGGAAATCGCAAGATGCCTCGCAACATAAAGTCATACTGAGAGAGAGAGGGAGAATTTAAATTTTTTATTTAAAGATTAAAGATGTAGACAAGATTCTGTGAAAAAGAAAAACGAAATTTAAAAATCAAATCGGCAATTCTTCAGCCATAACATTTCTCCTCATGTTACCTGGCTCTTTTTTCTTATGTATTTGAATAGTTGACTCAAAAAAACAAACAAAAAAACAATTTTGATGTAACTTCCGCATTGAACCACTTATGTTGTCCTACACAATACCAAATTAAAAACATGTAAACAATTTAAATAATATGCAGATAATGGGAAATACACCTACATCTTTTAAAAAAATAAATAAAATATTATATACAATAAGAAAAAAAGTTTTCATCTCTGTACTAAATTTTATGAATATTACAGACATTTTTTCCTAGAGCCTTTTCAAAGTTCCACACAACAGAAAAATTAACAAACATTGGAGGACTAAGGAATGTTTCGTCTGGGTTCAAATAGACAAATTAACATTACATATATGAGCCTCCCCATATTATAATACAAGAAACGGACTTTTATTAATAACATTAGAGTATTAAAGCCATTTTCCCATAAAGTATTAAACAAGTGACCTGAGAAGAACAACCCCCTCACTTCGCTTCTCATTCTTTTTTCAAATGAACATTGTTCAATGAAGAGAGCTCGTGAATGTTTTTCAAAGAGTTACAGAGATAAAATTAAATTAAATAAAAAAAAATGAGTCATAAAATTGTATTCAATAATTATATGGAGATAGGCCAGGTGGAGGGGCGGACGGACAGCCAATCAGAACAGCTCCAGTTCTCCCCCTCTACAGGCCGACATCCTATCAACTATTGAATATATAACTCAACAACAATACCACACTGTACATAGATTTAACAGTAAGTAGTCTCGTGTTTTATTTACAGATTTAACGAAATTATCAATAAAAATTTGTCATTAATCAAAATATTTCCAATACTATTGTCCAAAAGAAACAACGTAAAAAAATATAAATTCAACAAACACTGATTAATTATTTTCAAAACAAAAAGATAATTGAACAAAGATTTCAAATTAAATTAAAAAAATGAATAAGAAGAGTGCTGGGTCACCACTAAATAAACATTTACATTATTCCATTTTTAAATATACTTTGCTGATTTTTTTTTAGTATCTCAAGACTAGGATTAATCCTTTATAACCGACAAAAAAAACAGTCTTGGATTTAAAAATATAATAATAAAAAGAAAGGAAATGAGATCGTCAAATCGTTAACAATGGCTCTGGCTGAATTGACGACGTATTGTGTAGTTTTTTTGGCAATCAATGCCACAATGATCCTTTATGCGACTAATCATCGTTTTAATTGTCATGAAAAATTGATTAGATAAATTAGGAAATACAATTCAAAACAATTAATTAAATGGATATTTTGTGGCGGCCACAGCACTGAGTACGAAATTCGACCAGCAGACAAAGCCCTTAGCGGTGAAAATGTAGAACTAAACGAGATGTGAGAGGTTGTAGGGGGCTGGCATCAGTCTTGTGGGAGAGCTGCTGGACAGGACACTGCTCAGTGGTTCATCTTGCGCTGACGTCTGCCCCCCCGGCGCCACCCCCGTCTGTTCTTGAACCCGCCCCCTCGACCCCCCAAATAGCCCCCTCCGGAGGACCGACTGCCTCCCTCCGGCCCCCCGTGGTAGTAGCCATTCTCTGGGAACTCTTCCTCGTCCCAGTCGTCTGACGGAGGCTGCCCTCGGTCATCTGGGCCCCCCCATCCTCCATTGTCCTGGTCCTGGTAACCGCCCCCCGAGTCGCGGTCCTGCCAGTAGCTACCCCCCCGGGGTCCCTCTCTGGTCGGGGGGCCTCTGTAGCTGCCTGGAGGTGGGTACTGTTGGGACTGGAGCCCTTGGCCCCCGAATTGTGGAACTGGGGGCCCCGGGGACAGCGGCATGGGCGGTGGGACTAGTCCCATTGGCGGACCTCCTGCAACACACATATATACATATAAACTCAGAGAAATGTGCGAAAGCAATGACGATGAGAAAGCCCCTAGCGGGCTCCGCTCTAACTACTTGACAGAAAGACAAGTAATGGGGTTCTTTCCTTCATGTTTTGGGGAAAGAACACAGCAAAAGAAGCCTTAACTCATTTTTTTTAATGATTAGAAAGTGCTGAGAAAGCAACGAGGATTTTAGTATTCGCTCGAATATCTACAAGGATTTTCATTTCCAAAAATAATAGATCATTACGTCATGAAAATGTGTAGAACAAGATACGCAATAAACGTTTAATGTCCGTCGCTATTTCGCCCCACGAGAAGACCTCGTTTTCAAGAAGAATTGTATCAGCTTGGGTAGAATTGATAAGTGTTAGTTAGTTCCTGTCCCCAGTGCTGCCAGGAAGGCCTCATGGTAATAAATAATTTTGGAGACCGAAAACCTTTTTTCTTCTTCCAGAAGAGACTTCATTAACAATTGAGTGATGAAATTCAATGGACAGTAAGTAAGAAAGCTATCTTGATATCAATTTGAATCATGTAGCTATAACCGTTTTATGATTTACGGAAAATAAAAAATAATAATATTATACCAGAGAGAGACAGGGGGTGTCCCATGGATACAGATGGCGGTCCGTTGCTGGGGGGCCGCTGCTCTGTCTCCATCGGAGTCAGTCTCCCTCTCCCCTCTCCATCCTACACACACAAACACAACATTACTATAATCAATAATTCTGTGGTTCGAAAAATAAAGTTTCGGTTTTGATGAATTAATGAATTCTTCATTACATATTCTTTCAAATTTCAATTATTGAATGCGAAAAAGAGTGTGATGGTTCTGTTAGCTCATGAAGTGGTTTTGGGCATATTTCCATAGATCATAATATGATATTATATATTATAAAATTATAATATATATATAAATATATTATTATATTTTATATTATAAAAAAAGTGACAAAAATGTTGAAGACAGAAAAAACACAATCAAAAATAATATTTTCAAAACGAGTAAATTTCGTCATTAGAAACCCAAGAAGGTACCTGGTCGTGGTCGTGGTCCGAATCGCTGTCGAGGAAGGTCTCGTTGTTGTCATCGTAGTGCGGGACCACCTCTCGAAGCTCCTTCACCGCACCAGAGTTGATATACCTCATCAGCTTCTCTCCTCCCTCCGAGATAGCCTTGGCCAGCATCGAACCAGCTGAAACATACCATTCACATCCATCACTCATCAATCCATATTTCATTTTATGCATATATTTCTAGTTTCAAAAAAAATTTGTTTTTAAAAGGGGGTTCATAGCCCATCCTAATAAGGCGAAAAGAAGTAGGTAAGATTTAAACAATTTATTTTAAACTTAAATCAGAGTTGGTCATACTAAAATTACCATTTGTATGTTTTTAGTAAATTATATTGGTAAATTATATTATTAATAATAATTATATTATTATGTTTTTAGTAAATTATATTACCTAACCTAACCTATTATATATATTGTTGGCTAACATTAAAATTACAATTTTTGTTTTTAATTATATATATTATCGTTTCTCTCTTTCTCTCACTCTCTGTATATATAATTAAAAACAAATTTAATTGTAATTTTAATGGTAGCCAACAATGCCATGAAAAGAGTGGCGTTTATTTAAGAAAATTTATTGAAATAAAGAAATCAAATCTAGTTTCAATTGGAGTAACAGATGAAAACATTGCTGTTACACTTATTTTAAAATAAATAAAATACATTTAAGTATATTCAAATATCCAGAAAAATACTAATACATAATTAATAAAAGCACGGAAAATAGAAATAGTAAAAGTTGATATGTACATGCAAAGGTGGTTTTATAGAAAAGAAACTTGAACAAAAAGAGGATATGGACACCAGAATGGTATAAATATATGCAGATGAGGAATGGAATAGAGGCAAGATCCAGGAGTAAGTAGGATCTATAGAGCGGACTTGAGAGGATCTATAGAGCGGACTTAGGAGGATCCATCCACTAGACATGACAAGTTTATCTAGGAAGGAGAAAGAGAAGGGAAGTTACCCAGTAGGTTACAACTTGAGAATAACGTTCTGCATGAGATGAGAGATGTGACCACCATTTTAGAAGGTGCTTAGATGAGCGGGACATATGAGTTTTGTTATCAAAACCACTTCAGTCCAACAACACCCTACTCGTATTTCGAGGCAAAGACCACAAATTGTCACGCATTGCTATTTATATATATTTTTTAAACCAATTTATTATAATCTTGGGTTATGTACCACTAAAATAATATAATTGGTTATCTATATTAATAAAGCTGAAACGTTTGTGTGATTGTGTTTGTTTGTGGGTTTGTTCCAGCATCACGCCCAAACGTCTGGTCGGATTTTCATGAAACTTCCCATGTAGCATCCTTTTGAGCCTGATTGAATAATAGGCTATGTGACGTCCCAAAATCTTTAACGGGAGGGGGGGTTGTGGGGGGGCCTAAGTATAAATATAGAGCTAGCTCATTAACGGTTGGTCGTATTGTCACGAAATTTCAGATGTAGTATTCCTGAAGGCCAAATAGAAAAATAAGGTGTGTCGTGTCCCAAAATTTTTAACGGGAGGGGGGGTGGTGGGGGGGGGGGCCTAAGTATAAATATAGTGCTAGCTCATTAACGGTTGGTCGGATTGTCAAGTTTCACATGTAGTATTCCTGAAGGCCAAATAGTAAAATAAGGTGTGTGGCGTCCCATAATTTTGAACGGGGGGGGGGGGGGGGGGCTCTTTAACTAATGGTCGGGTTATCATGAAATTTCACATGTAGTATTCTTAAAAGCCAATTGAAATGAAGTGTGTGGTGCTCCTAAATTTTGAAAGGGAGGGGGGATTGTGGGGGTAGGCTGAAATATAAAGGTGCCCAGCGTTTCTAACTACGTACTTGCTGTGGGGTCTGCCGTTGCAAGGCACATACTAGCTGTGATGCCCAGTGGTCCTAACTACGTACTAGCTGTGAAGTCCGCCGTTGCATAACTACGTACTAGCTGTGGGGTCTGCCGTTGCAAGGCACATACTAGATGTTTTGCCGAGGTTTTATAACTACGTACTAGCTGTGTGGTCCAAGGTTGCAAGGCACATACTAGCTGTGGTGCCCAGCGTTTCTAACTACGTACTAGCTGTGGGGTCTGCCGTTGCAAGGCATATACTAACTGTGATGCCCAGCGTTTCTAACTATGTACTAGCTGTGGGGTCTGCCGTTGCAAGGCACATACTAGATAGTGCCCAGCGTTTCTAACTACGTACAAGCTGTGGGGTCCGCCATTGCAAGACACATACTAGCTGTGATGCCCAGTGGTCCTAACTACGTACTAGCTTTGGGGTTTGCCGTTGCAAGGCACATACAAGCTGTTTTGCCCAGGTTTTATAACTACGTACTAGCTGTGGGGTCCAAGGTTGCAAGGCACATACTAGCTGTGATGCCCAGCGTTTCTAACTACGTACTAGATGTTGGCCGAGCGATCCCAACTACGTACTAGCTGTGGTGCCCAACGGTTCCGAGCACCTACTAGATAGGGTGTACACCGTTGCAAGGCCGATACTAGCTGTGGTCACAAGCGTTCTTAAGTATGCACTGGCTAGGATATTCAGCGATGCTAAGTATTTACTAGCTGTGGTTTCCGCCGTTGAAAGGCGTGGTGCCCAGGAGTCCTAAACATCTACTAGCTAGAGTGTCCGCCGCTGCAAGGCAGAAACTAGCTGGATTGTCTGCCGTTGAAGGCCTTATTCCAAATGAATAATTGAAAATTATAACATCATGAATGTAGTGTTGAAGAATTGAATAGAATTCGATTGAGAGATATTAGGAGAAATGTCAAAGTTCCCCGGGCAACGCCGGATATTACTGCTAGTTGTATAATATATAAGTATATGTTGTTTTGAAAAAGGAGAGAGTAACGTAACGGAGGACTTACCTCGAAACATAGCAACATACAGAGTTTGTTAGACTGAGGTAAACATCCATGGGTTGAGCTCCATTTTTTTCGAAATCGGAATTTTGACAGATTTATATAATCCTCATTTCCTCTCAGTAATACCAAACACCTCAAACATCTGAGCTCATCAAGAACATGTATGAGACTATTATGCAGAAAAAAAAGAAGTTAGGTCTATATAGCTTTTTGTACCTCCTGAAACTTTGGTTAACGAGAATTACGATGTTGGAAACTTTAACCATCAATATGTATCAAGCAGACAGAGCCAACAATATTCCCGGAGTATCCCCTAAGTACATCCTTATATCCACTGTTTTTTTTTGTTTTTTTGTTTGTTTTGTTTTATATCCGTCCATTGAATATTACCATCTAATTATAATAAATACTATTTTTGTACAACGAACCATATTGTTATGAACTACATATTGTAATTCGTATCTGTAATATATATATACACACTTGTACACTTTGACTGAGGATGGTAGGAGACTAGGAAGCACCAGAAAGGAGACAGCAGGAGGCATGCAGAAACAGCAACAACAAATAAATAAAAATGTGGTATCTTACGTTCAACGGAGACAACCTTGCCATAGACACACAACGCTTCGGGTTCTAAATCTTTGACCAACTTGACGCCAGGCTGCTGCTCTATGAGCTGTGTGAGAATGGCCATTGGGTCTAGACCGTCCTTACTCTCCTCATCTGATGAAGCACCGATAGTCATCCCACAATGCAGAAATACAACAATTAACAATAGAAAGAACAACTGTCTTACTAGGACATTCTGTTTTAATTAAAAAGAAAAAAAAAAACTGCAATAAAACTGAAACATATGTTTTAATTAATAAAATAAACGTATATCAAATGCATGATGATAAATTAACGAACAATTTCTCTTGATGAAGTAGGTTTGAAACAAACAACAGATTGCCCTTCCGTCTCCCCAAAATACATTTATATTATTTTTGTTAACGTTTCGTCACTATTCAGGTATTATCAAAACTTTTTTGACCAAAAAAAACCCATGAAAATCTGAACAATTGAATATTAGTTACCAGCTCAAATGATGTTTAATTGATCAGATTTTAATATTGACTACCACATAAATATAATGGTTATACATTGTTTTGTTTTGTCACAAAAGTTTTGATAATGGATAAATATTGGGGAAACGTTAACAATATATAATATATATATATAATACAGAATAATAATATTTTGGGGAGACGGAAGGCTGTTGTTCGTTTCAAACCACCTCCATCAAGTGAACATTATATTGGTCTCAAGTCAACATTATCTTCCTCAACTTCAAAAACAATTTCTTTAAAATAAAAATAACATGATAAATAACAATGATGAAAGGCGATAAATAGAGGAGCTACTTTACTTGGACTGACTCTTGGTATTATACCGAGAATTAAAAAAACTAAGTGTAAAAATAATGACTATTAATGTTAAATTCTCACCTAGATCATCAAGTTTACCAGTATCGTTCCAGTGAGCCTGGAAGTTCCTCGGAATAGGTTTGGAGTAAGGTACCTGCACAATGGAATACAGATTAGGGAAAGAAATGGAACATTTGTTTTCAAGGAAATGGACGGTGAGAAGGTAATGGTTGTTGTAAAGCTCATCTACTCGATAACCCGGTAAAATGTTGCAATAGAATTACAACCTTGCCAATATCAACTCAACTGCGGGTTACAACATAAATTCAGTGTTTCCTTTCTCATTTTTCTCTTCCGCTCATTTCGTTGAAAATCATTAGGTCACTTTACATCGGCTATTCATTGCGTTTTTGTACCCCGTTCCCTTTGGCCGATTTAACTGGAAGTCAACCGGTGTATATTTGTGTCAGTCTCGGGGATATGAAAATTGATGAGTAAGTTGTCCTTATGAGAGTTTAAATTCACATTGAAATTTTGAGTCGATAAATTCATTACAACAGCAGTTTAATACCGAGTTTTTGAGTTAAGCCTCTCCCCTACTTCTCCCTTCCCTTTTGGCCGACATGGCTGAAAATTGACAGGTATCGTCCTTATGGGGTTTTGGTCACACATATAACATTTTGTGTCGATACATTCATTCTACCGGGAGATATCATTCACAGACTTTTTTTAAATATATTTGGAATCTAGAAGTCGGAAAACATGAAATTCCGTTGAGAACTCCGCAACGAATTGTTGACCGATTACATAACTTCTCCTATACTTCGTATAGTTGTGGAAGTAAAATATTACTTGAAATTGAGTTTCCGAGTTTCAGGAACTGATGTAGATTGGTCCTGAATATCTCGGATAATCGAGGTTCTACTTTACTCAAAAATATATTTTAGGTGGGTGAAATGAACCACCTAACAGCGAGGAGACACACAGAATCTAGTAAGTTGCCAGTTTCTCGCTATCAATGACTCCGTACAAGACAAATGAAGGGAGACTGCCAGCCATTAGCGGTGACAGCAGCGTCCGCAAAGTCCACCACATCATGGAAAACTGTTACACAAATTATAGAATTGAACTTCCAATTTTTCAGAGAATGGCGTGGGCAGAAACCCCTCTACACTTGAATAGAAACCCTTCCTCTTTCTTCTATTTTTCAGAGAATGGCGTGGGCAGAAACCACTCTACACTTGAATAGAAACCCTTCCTCTTTCTTCTATTTTTCAGAGAATGGCGTGGGCAGAAACCACTCTACACTTGAATAGAAACCCTTCCTCTTTCTTCTATTTTTCAGAGAATGGCGTGGGCAGAAACCACTCTACACTTGAATAGAAACCCTTCCTCTTTCTTCTATTTTTCAGAGAATGGCGTGGGCAGAAACCACTCTACACTTGAATAGAAACCCTTCCTCTTTCTTCTATTTTTCAGAGAATGGCGTGGGCAGAAACCACTCTACACTTGAATAGAAACCCTTCCTCTTTCTTCTATTTTTCAGAGAATGGCGTGGGCAGAAACCACTCTACACTTGAATAGAAACCCTTCCTCTTTCTTCTATTTTTCAGAGAATGGCGTGGGCAGAAACCACTCTACACTTGAATAGAAACCCTTCCTCTTTCTTCTATTTTTCAGAGAATGGCGTGGGCAGAAACCACTCTACACTTGAATAGAAACCCTTCCTCTTTCTTCTATTTTTCAGAGAATGGCGTGGGCAGAAACCCCTCTACACTTGAATAGAAACCCTTCCTCTTTCTTCTATTTTTCAGAGAATGGCGTGGGCAGAAACCACTCTACACTTGAATAGAAACCCTTCCTCTTTCTTCTATTTTTCAGAGAATGGCGTGGGCAGAAACCACTCTACACTTGAATAGAAACCCTTCCTCTTTCTTCTATTTTTCAGAGAATGGCGTGGGCAGAAACCACTCTACACTTGAATAGAAACCCTTCCTCTTTCTTCTATTTTTCAGAAAATGGCGTGGGCAGAAACCACTCTACACTCCACACTCTACACACTCTAATCTTGATACCCCCATGTTTGTTAGGCCCTGATGATGATATGAAATATATCGAAACGTTGGCATTTGAATAGTATTTTCTTCATTGACTGACCCTCAATACCCCCAGAACTTTGGAACAATAAAATGTAGCATTGAAATAATATCGGAAAATGGCTATAGAAATATCGACACAACATTCAAAGAACAACGCTGGTTTGTTCCTTATCTTAGAAACATAAACCATCGTTCTTTAGTGGCATTTTTCAATAACGGAATCAATGAGAGTGTAAAAGGGGCTCTTTGGAGGTGCAAGATGATGTTGAAGTCTACCTTCTTGGAGGGCTGTTTGGCCTTCTCTTCTGCAGACAGGTCGACATCCTCGAGGCCTGGGATGGCCCCAGGGGTCGGCACTCCACCCCCAGCCCCAATCACCTCCGTCACCACCTCCACCTTGTCTTCGGGGCCCATTCCAGGGATAACTGCTTGCACCTCTTCTAAAACATAATCATACAATGACATTCATACAAGGTGTTTATTATAGTAACACGGGACATTGGAGAAGTAATGGCGGAAAGCTTCGCCCTTCCCTCATCATCACTTCTATTCTTATCTTTTGAACTACCACTCAACACCGGGTCGGCTACTTCAACTCTAACTTTTGGCAATAATTTCTAATAGATAGATCTATCTTTTTATCATTCCTCATCTTTTGAATAGCATGTTGTTTTAAAAGTAGTCAGAATTCACTTGTAAAAGAGCAGTAAAAATAGAAATAAAAAAACATTTTTGGCTAATTTACTTACAAGAGTTGAAATTCAAGTAACTAGCTACGATTTTTCATTATATATTTCTTTTTTCAAAAAATAAAGAAATATTTAATTTTCTTAATTTTGAGTTATAAAAACCTATAAAAGTTGTAATTCCGCTCATATACCTCAAAGTCCTCAATTTACGTTACTTTCATATGGAGAGCGCCGAGAAAGACAAATTCGTATCTTGTCCCCCACGCCCATGTTTTATTTAAAACCCTTCCGCCTATATACAAATTCCTAAAAGAGATCTTCAAAAAGAATCTTGTTCCTGATTGCTCGGTAAGGCGATAGAGAGAAGAACCCAGGGAACAGAAGGTCCCAGCGCTTCCTTAAATAGTTAGAAATGTAGAATAGTTAAATGCTAGTGAGATACGAGTACAGTTATATAACGGGCCTACTATACTCGTACACTTGGGATGGCGAGGTTCTAGCAGGAGGAAACTTTTGGAGTCGATAATAATCAAAAAAAGTAAATTCCCAACAGTTTATTGTGCAAAAACGGTATTCCTTCAAATGAGAAGACCAGACGGAAAACAGTTAACTCCGAGCTTACAGACCAACCTTGCAGACTAATACCATGTCTGGCACTGGACACCATAGATTCCCGAGCAACGCGTAGCCATCTCTATGTTCTCCATTTCACTAATCAGCCTCCCCTAGGCTACAACAGAAGCCTGTGGTTGTAGCTATGCTCTACAACTGACTGCTGAGGGCAAAAGATGTCTCTTGGAATGACGACTCTATCAAAACTATTTTAACTAAACATCTCGTATTGACATAAACAGCTTGTAGATGATGGAACAATTGTAGATAGGGTAGATACCCCGGGGATAGCTATCAAAAGAAAGTCTGATTTTATATAAATCCGATAACGTCTGAATAGGCTAGAGGCAAACCATTAGTTAGAGAGAGAAAAAGTCTTACTCAACAGTTGTCTTACCAATTTCAGTTTCCTCCTGACCTGCCAAGGAGGCAGGAATGGTGTTAAGGTTGTACTTGTCTCGCATGGAGTCCCCGGGGCGGTTCCTAGTCCAGAACTTGCTCGTGTGGTCGTTAGAGCCCGAACAGAGGATGTGCCCCATCGGATGCCAGGCCAGGGTCCACACGATCGAGTCATGCGCCTGCTCTATCGCTCCAACCTCTTTCTCAGCACTGCAACAAAGAATATGTGTGAGGAAGTCGGTAGGGCTGCCGCCACTTTCCCATAGGGAAGAGTTTGATCATTGCTTAAAGTTGCGAACGGTGTCATCGGGTATTGCACCTGACCCTCTGGTCCCTTCAAATATAAAATCAGAAAATAGTGGAGAGCCACCTTAGATCCGCATTATCCCAGATAAAACCTAACATTATCAGTTTTGTCTAGGTGTTTAAATAGAGTAATGAAGTGGACTCAATAAATATGTTCTATAAAAGGAATATTCTGATTGACAGAAGGAACCTAAAGAACAGATGAATTGCGATGAGGTTTGCGAAACCTCCGTAACTGCTTTGTTTCTTTTAACGCACAAAAACAATTAGAGAACTGATGCTATAACATAATATTATATAAGAATTAAAAATCTGTTCACACAACCCAAAAGTGATGAAACTCTGCTGGAAACTTATCTTGAAATTTGTGATCGGATACATAACACCCATATACTTCGTACATCTGGAGAAGTAAAAAGTACTGGATCTAGCTCACCTTGGTACATCTGGAGAAGTAAAAAGTACTGGATCTAGCTCACCTTGGTACATCTGGGGACGTAAAAAGTACTGGATCTAGCTCACCTTGGTACATCTGGAGAAGTAAAAAGTACTGGATCTAGCTCACCTTCGCTCAGTCTCGGTTATTAATATTATAATTGTTGTTATTAAAAATGTTCTAGATGTACCCGACATGCCAGAAGAGTATGGCTCCGTCAGAGCCGCCGCTGGAAAAGAGACCTTCGTGGATGGGATGCCAGGCCACGCTGCTAGCCTCCTTCTTGTGTCCCCTGAACACCTGCACCTCCGTGCTCAAATTCCGGAGATCGAACAGTTTCAACAGATGATCCCGACTCGCTGTGATGAACCAGTTACCGTTATCGTTCCATTTCACGTCCATCACCGTGCTCTTGTGCGCATGTCTGCAACAACAATATACATTTATTTACACATTCATGGACAGCCAACATTTATAAAACAACGTTCAACACTCAATTTCACAGTGCTGTAGAGAGGCTATATATATATATATATATATATAAATTAAATAGGCCCTTTAGATCATAAACAAAGGAGTTAGGTCTAAAAGAAATACAAATATTACAGAGCAGTCTGATGAGATCACACATTGAAGAGTGCCGCAGGCCAACATTAAGTTGATGCATTAATTAACACACATTCAATAAATATATTGTTCTGATGATTGCCTATGCCACTGCCCTGTATGAAAATTTGACGACCCCACGGCTCCAAATCTTTTTACTCACTGAAATATACTCTGAATGATAAATACAAAATTAAGAACGTTTAAAGGAAGTTATGGGCGGGCATATACTTGCTAACTCCGCCACCAAGTACTCAAACTGTGAAACCATTAAAATATTAGTTTATATACACGATTTTTATTTTATGTTTTATAAAAAGATTGAAAATAATGTGTGGGTTTATGTACCTCGAATCAGTACCTTATACTATTATATAAATATTATTTGAAGTATGTCTTTAAGTAACCTCTCGAAACTCCTCACCACCACAGCTACAACCGATAACCTGAAAATAATTTTCCTTTTTGGTTTAATGGTTCTTTTCAACGTTTCCGATTCTTCGCTAGTTCTACACTTTTTCGTTTAACTTTGTGCAAAGTTTCAGTAATATAGTTTTATAGATTTTCAAAATATCGGACGGAATATAAAGAAAACCGACGTCAAACACTAACGAGTTACCCTATTAACGTTTCGTAAACGATTTTCCATCTACGGAACTCTAAAAATGAACTGTTTATAAAAGGAAAATTGAACTGTATGTAAGTCGACTTACAAAAAGTAAGTAATAATTATTATTGTAAACGAAGAAAGGATGAGACCTGTTCGTGTTTCGACACGTTTCGCATTATATATATTGATGATAATTTCTTTCATTACCATCTGAAATTTCTATATACAAACCTGTGTTATCTATTAGTTCTAACAATTTGAGTTTTATGTTGTACATGTTTTGATTTAAAAATAAATAAATTGAGTAAAGTCAACATTTTACCATTTAGGCTACGCAACAAGACCCTCAAAAGTTGCTCCAACTAAAATATATATCTTTTGAATATACTTGGATTGTCTGTAGACGTGGCTACTTACATGGTGGAGAGTGACGATCCCGTCTTGGGGTCCCACAGTTTGACAGGCTGCTGGTTGTCCTTACTCCCGGAGATAATCAGCGCCTTCTGCGGGTGCCAATGGACACACTTCACGTCCGCACCGTGACCTGAAATCATCCACAACGCAAAAAATATTCTGTCGGATAGGAGGTTAAAAAAGGGGCAATTCTGGTGCGGATAAGTGTGTTTAGCTCTGTAAGAGTCTACATGAAGGTTTGTCCCCCCCCCCCCCCCCCCCCCCCCCCCCCCCCCCCCCAAGTAACAACAGCGGTTGATGACACATTAAACCCAAAGAAACCCAAAATAAATTACCAATTCTCTTATTCTCTGGGTCATGGAAGTTCGACGATTCCTTGTTACCAAATCTCTCAAATAACAGAAATACTGGCTGAACATTAAAAACAGATGGAAAAAAAAAAAAGTAAAGAGAAAGAAGAATTAAAAATAAAGTTATGAGTATGTAGTTCTTAGCTCTGTCACCGGAGCACTGTAGTATCACCCACTACTAGAGCGCTCTTTCGACACTCATGGTGGACATGGGCCCGACGCTACTACGGGAGTCCTAAATTTTGCTTCCCCTAAATTGATATTCACCTAGGGTCTTTAACGAGTACCTGACAGAGTACAGGCTCTGGACCATCGCTTAACGTCGCATCCGAAGGACGGTATGCTTAAGTTTTTTTTAACCTCCAGATATATTAAAAAATACACTAAGGGCCTCGATAGTTTCAATGGCCGGGTTTCGAACCAGCGATCTTGATGTCAGTAAGCAAGCACGCATACCACTGAGCCACTGGCGCCCTCTATTATCTATATATCCTTTTCACTTCCCAACTTTATGTATTAAAGGGGAAGTTATATAATGGAACATAACTCATTGTTGAATTTATACTGAAATTTCGTGTTTCCCAACACCCTGAATTCGAAATATTCTAGTTTACCTCTTAGCGTTCTCTCCTCTTGACATCTGTAGAAGTCCCACACTTTGATGGTACCATCGTCCGAACAGGATGCGAACTTGTTGTCCCCGGCACTGAAACTGCACACAGAAAGATCAATATAAGTGTAGTAACACTATAGCTACCCGAACAAGAGGTGATGACACCTCTAAATAGTGGAAACTAAAAAAGAAAAATATTTTTGGATTTTACGTTAATTTAGGGCCGGTTGTGGCGAAAATGAGGACGAAGGGTCCCTGTCAAATATAACATTTGTTGACTTGTTTATTACAGGCAGTAAGATAAAATATGTTCTGCTACATTTTCTTTGAATGTTATTACATTACAGAGATGTTGTCAATGGAAGGTCGGGCTCATTTCTTCCCTCTTCTATGGTATTTGGTCTTCCGCCTCATAAAGGTTCCTTCGGTAAACCGTGAACTGAGGTTGAACGATGTTAGCATCACGCCAATATGCCGGACTCCCCTCCACATTAACATCCTGGAGGGGAGAGTAGAGGGCGGCATGCAACCTCCCCGCTTTTAAATGTAGGCGAACGTTTTATATATAGTTCATAAACTACGTAACACTTCTATAGAAAGTTGGGAAGTTATATATATAGTTTTATATATATATATATATATATATATCATCATCAGGTTTCAATGTGGCGAGATATAGAAAAGAAAGAAAATATATATATATATATATAACACCCTCCAAAAGCAGTCGACCAATTGCGCCAATACTCATTAATTACATCGGCAGTTATTAGAGTTTTTGAGTCAAGCCTCCCAATTCCTCTCTTCCCTTTGGTCGATTTGGCTAAAAAACAATAGGAGTCGTCGTTAGAGTTTTGGATTCACATATAAAAGTTCGTATCCGATGCATTCATTCTATCGAGAATATCGTGTTCACGCACACACAGACATTTATTCCCATATTTGGAATCTAGGTACCGGAAACATTAAATTTCGTTGCAAACTGCGCCTCAAATATTTGACAGATTACATAACTTCCCCTATACTTGGTATAGCGGAGGGAGTAAAAAACAAAAGTAATGATGCCGATCCACCTGTTGACGTGCGTCACCATTTTAATATGTTTATATATATATATATATATATATATATATATATATATATATATATATATATAAGGAGAGGAATATATATATATCTACCTCGCTACACAGGCTGGAGGAACCTGTGTAGCGAGGTAGATCAAGACCCTTGGGGCAGACCGTACAAGATGATTATGGGAAAGCTCCGAAGTCGAAGCTCAGCAGCTCCAACGGACCCGGAGTTCCTGGACAAGATAGTGAGAACACTGTTTCCGGCGCAAACAGAAACCACCCTCGAGCCCAGACTACTCGGTGACCAACAACCGGTACCACCGATCACCAGAGAAGAGCTGCTGAAAGCCGTCCAGAAAATCGGGGACATGAAGGCCCCAGGACCAGACGGAATACCTAACGTAGCCCTCAAAACGGCAGTCAGGCTGAGACCTGACATCTTTCTCCAGGCCTATGATGCTTGCCTCGAGGAAAGCGAGTTCCCAAACTGCTGGAAGCTGCAGCACCTCGTCCTCCTACCAAAGGGGAACAAGCTGCCGAACGCACCATCTTCGTTTCGGCCGATCTGCTTGCTGGACACAGCCGGCAAGGGGTTGGAGAGGATAGTCTGCAACAGACTTGTAGCATACAGCGAGGGCAACCATGGCCTTTCCGACAACCAGTTTGGGTTCCGCAAGGCGAGATCCACAATAGACGCGGTTGATACGGTGGTGAACATCGCCCGGGATGCGATAGCGGGAAGGAGCTGGACAAGGGGCACAAAAAAGTACTGCGCAATCGTGACCCTAGATGTCAAGAACGCATTCAACTCAGCCAGATGGGGCTGCATCTTGGACGCGCTGCAGAGGATGGGCGTGCCAGACTACCTCTGCAACATCATCAGAAGCTATTTTTCTTGCCGGGTCTTGGAATACGACACGGAGAATGGAAGACAAACATACCGAATGACAGGGGGTGTTCCGCAGGGCTCAGTCCTCGGACCGCTGCTTTGGAACATCATGTATGACGAGGTACTGAGACTGCCACTTCCTGATGACACGGCAACTGTCGGTTTTGCCGATGATGTGGCCGTGGTGGCTGTGGGAAAGTTCCTGGAGGAGGTCACCCTCAAAGCAAACAGAGCCGTTGAAACCATCCGCCGGTGGCTCTCATCGGTGGGACTACAACTTGCGGACCAGAAGACAGAGGTCGTCCTGGTGACAGGAAGGAAGGTCAGAGAAACCATCACTCTGACAGTTGGAGGCTGCGACATCCAATCTCAACGTTCGCTGAGATACCTGGGTGTCCAGATAGATGCAAAGCTGCGATTCGACGACCACCTTCGAATCGTCAGTGAAAGGGCATCCCGAGTCGCCAACGCACTGGCGGGCATTATGCCCAACGTCGGGGGACCCAGGCAGAGCCGGAGACGTCTCCTTTCTACAGTAGTCAGCTCCATCATGCTGTACGCAGCCCCAGCCTGGTCGGCGGCTATGGACACAAAGTCCTACGCCCGCACGCTGACCAAGGTGTACCGGAGGATCGCATTGCGCGTCGCGTGCGCTTACCGCACGGTATCCTACGATGCCGTGTGCGTAATAACAAACCTCCAGCCAATCGAAATGCTGGTGAAGGAGAGAGAGAGGATCTACCGACGCGGACAGGACGAACCTACAGCTGCCAGGTCCTCACTGAGCGAAGAAGAAAGAGAAAAAACGATGGAGAACTGGCAACGCCGCTGGGATACGTCGGAGAAAGGACGGTGGACGCCCCGCCTCATCCCAGACCTATTGGCATGGACTTCGAGGGAGCACGGCGAGGTAGATTTCTACCTCACACAGTTCCTTACCGGACATGGTGGCTTTCTTGCCCACCTGGAGAGATTCGGGCTGACCGACGTGTCGTCCTGCCCAGTTTGCCCCGAGGTAAAAGAGACAGCGGAGCACGTGCTGTTTGAGTGCCCACGCTTGGCCACGGAAAGAGCAATTATGGCTAGTCAGCTGCATACCCGAGCGACGCCAGAAAATCTGGTCAGCTTGATGCTGCTTGGCGAGGACAACTGGAAGGCGGTAGCGGACATGGCTAGACAAGCTGTGATGCACCTACGCGCAGAAGAGAGAGAGAGGAGAAGACCACCTGTGTGATGGCACCAATGACGTAGGCTGATGGCCATTCCGCCCCGAGCGAAGTAATGCCTGGCGGTAGTCCCGCGCGGGGTAAAATTGGAGTACTCCAGGGTGAGGTTTTTAGTGGGTAGAGGTCCTCGGACAGAGTCCCACACTTGTGTGTAAAAGCATTTTCCAAACACCCTGATAAAAAAAAAATAATAATAAAAAAAAAAAAAAAAAAAAATATATATATATATATATATATATATATATTTCTTTCTTTTCTATATCTCGCCACATTGAAACCTGATGATGGGAAGTAAGAACGTCCCGAAACATCGTTGGGGGATAAGGACACTTCCGAAGAGTTTTTTTTTGAAAAATAGTTATCTTAATTTTTATTCTTATTATGAACGTATCTTGTATTATTATTATTTTTTTTTTTATATATATACTTATATATTTTAAGTATTTATTTGTACAGTTTTTATTAATTTAATTTTACTTTTTTTAATGGTTTTGTTATTACTACTAATCATAGATGTGTTAGACTCAAGTAGTTATAAATCTAATTTATAAGCTACCTTAATGTATAAATTCATTTGATGTATCCTATTACCATGTATTGGTTTAACGGAAATAAATTTATTATTATTTATTATTAACGTCTTTATTTTTCGTCTCTCTCATGTTTTTACTTACCAAGTATAGGGGAAGTTATGTAATCGGTCAGAAATTCGATAAGAATTCCAAAAATGAAAAGGAATATCTGTCTTTGAACATTATAACTACCGATAGAACGAATGTATCGACACGAAATTTTATGTGTATCCAGAACCCTCTATGGACGACACTTATTGACTTTCAGCTAAATTGGCCGAAGGGAAGAGGGGATTAGGTGGGAAGCTTAACACAAAAACTGCCGTTATAATGAATGTATTGAAGAGCGGTGAAATTGCATATGTAAATTCAAAGCCCTATAAGGACGACACCTATTACTTTTCTGCGGAATCAGCCGAAGGGGGGGGGGGGGGGAGGGGGGGGATCAGAGGGAGGCTCAACTCAAAAATCATAATAACTGCCGATGTTATGAATGTATTGACATGAAATTTTATATTTAAATTCAAAACCCCATAAGGGTGGCATGGTGAATTTTGTGCTAAATCGGTTGAACGGAAGGGGGGGGGGGGGGGGGGGCAGAGAAGAAGGGCTCGACGAAATACCCTAATAACTGCCGATGTAATAAATGTGTCGCCACAAAATTTAGTATGAGGATTCAGAAGCCACTGCATAAGGCAAATATTGAGTTTTAGCTCAGATGGTCGAATGGCTGAGAGGAGAGAGCGAAAACGTAATTGATTAGGACTGATTCGTGGTGGGGAAGTACATATCTGGCGAACTGAACCTCAACGTTAGAGGACAGCCAAAGGACGTGAGAAGGAGCCCAAATCTAAATATATCATTTTGCAACGAGTTTTGGATTAATTCTTCAGGAGTCCAGGTGACAGTTAAATGTCCACAATCTCTTCAGTTTCTAGGAATATCAGATTCGCTAGTTTCTATCTGAGGGCTTGCCCAATTTTTTAATAATAAATGTGGCTAATTCATTTGATCATCACAACCTAAATAATATGATAATTAATGCAGTGTCCTCATTTGCTCATCACATCCTAAATAATATGACAATTAATGCAGTGCCCTCATTTGCTCATCACATCCTAAATAATATGATAATTAATGCAGTGTCCTCATTTGCTCATCACATCCTAAATAATATGACAATTAATGCAGTGTCCTCATTTGCTCATCACATCCTAAATAATATGATAATTAATGCAGTGCCCTCATTTGCTCATCACATCCTAAATAATATGATAATTAATGCAGTGTCCTCATTTGCTCATCACATCCTAAATAATATGACAATTAATGCATTGTCCTCATTTGATCATCACAACCTAAATAATATGATAATTAATGCAGTGTCCTCATTTGCTCATCACATCCTAAATAATATGATAATTAATGCAGTGCCCTCATTTGCTCATCACATCCTAAATAATATGATAATTAATGCAGTGCCCTCATTTGCTCATCACATCCTAAATAATATGACAATTAATGCATTGTCCTCATTTGATCATCACATCCTAAATAATATGACAATTAATGCAGTGTCCTCATTTGTTACAAAATTACCCTCTATTGATATTCAACTGAAACATTTGAGGGCCCCGGTAGCTCAGATGTAGCGTTGTTGCCTACTGAGCTCAAGATCACGAGTTCGAAAGCCGGCCGACGCCCTTAGGTTTTTTATCTGAGAGGTGAACAAACCTTGGGCAAGCACGGTGGGACGTTAAGCGATGTTCCCGAGCCTGTGTGATGTGAGGTACTCGTTAAAAACCTCTACCCCTGCCCTAGGTGAACAAACCTTGAGCAAGATGGGACGTTAAGCGATGTTCCCGAGCCTGTGTGACGTGAGGTACTCGTTAAAGACCTCTACCCCTGCCCTAGGCGAACAAACCTTGAGCAAGATGGGACGTTAAGCGATGTTCCCGAGCCTGTGTGATGTGAGGTACTCGTTAAAGACCTCTACCCCTGCCCTAGGCGAACAAACCTTGAGCAAGATGGGACGTTAAGCGTTGTTCCCGAGCCTGTGTGACGTGAGGCACTCGTTACAGATCTCTCCCCCTGCCCTAGGTGAACAAACCTTGAGCAAGATGGGACGTTAAGCGTTGTTCCCGAGCCTGTGTGATGTGAGGTACTCGTTAAAAACCTCTACCCCTGCCCTAGGTGAACAAACCTTGAGCAAGATGGGACGTTAAGCGTTGTTCCCGAGCCTGTGTGATGTGAGGTACTCGTTAAAAACCTCTACCCCTGCCCTAGGTGAACAAACCTTGAGCAAGATGGGACGTTAACAGTTATTCCCGAGCCTGTGTGATGTGAGGTACTCGTTAAAGACCTCTACCCCTGCCCTAGGCGAACAAACCTCGAGCAAGATGGGACGTTAAGCGTTGTTCCCGAGCCTGTGTGATGTGAGGTACTCGTTACAGACCTCTACCCCTGCCCTAGATGAACGAACCTTGAGCACGATGGGACGTTAAGCGATGTTCCCGAGGCTGTGTGATGTGAGGTACTCGTTAAAGACCTCTACCCCTGCCCTAGGCGAACAAACCTTGAGCAAGATGGGACGTTAAGCGTTGTTCCCGAGCCTGTGTGATGTGAGGTACTCGTTACAGACCCCTGCCCCTAGGTGAATAAAAATTTAGAGTAGGCAAAATTTAGGACTCTCAGTAGCGACGAAAGAGCGCTCTAGTAGTAGGCGATGCGACCTCGTAGTTAAAGCCCGGGCATGAGTCTCAATAGCTAACTGTATAATTTGGAGGGCTTTTAAGGTAAAGTAATTCATAATAATTACATCATTTATACTATGACATCACAATTTGGAAAATAATTCACTCTGCATAAGTGACTAAAATCAATAAACCTGGAGTCTAAATGGCGATAGGTACCCTAAACAATCTCTAGTTTCATCTTTTCCGTTAGTCATTACATAATAGTAAGCAAGAAATATGTTTTTTTTGGCCTTATGAACAATGCATGTTGGCCAAAGAAACATGTTAATAGAACCCCACATGAACATTTTTTTTAAATTTAAATTAACATAAACAATATTTGTTTTATTAATCGACCGATTATTAGAGAATAAATTATTTGAAAATATTGTCAAAATTGTTTGGCATTTTTTAGCAGATAAAGCTCATTTAATTAAAAATTGAATTATTATATTTAATAAATAATTATTTTCAAATAATATTTCCTTCTCGAATAAAAAATACCCGTCTGCAACGATTTATGTTCAACGTTGAAAATAAGATTATGTTCACAGACAAACACGGACAGACATAGGGTGTCGCAACCTTCCAGGATCAGCAAGTTTTATCTGGAAATATGCGAGTCACGAAGATATTTGGAATTCGGTATCTCCTTAATGTTTGCTAAAAAATCTAAATTAACCATTTTTTTTTGTTTTTCACCAATTAAACTGGAGTACATTTCTCTTCACTAACAAATTAGTGATATTTGTCTTAGAATAATCAGATAGAAACTCGCGGAGATTTCCAATAACAAAATCAGAATGTGGTGAAAATAAAATTAAAAATAAAATTCTGGTAGGAAATATATTCATTTAGTTGTCCAACTTTGAATATCTCAATGTATCCTCACCTCATTCAAGGCTCTTTTTTAATTTAGAAAAAAAAGTTATTTCAGAATTCATCAAGAAAAATATATGACCTCAGAAATAAGAAGTTGAGTTGGCAATCCATTCCCAGTTCGCATGACACTTGGAAAATATATGACCTCATTTGAAATAAGAAGTTGAGTTGGCAATCCATTCCCAGTTCGCATGACACTTGGAAAATATATGACCTCATTTGAAATAAGAAGTTGAGTTGGCAATCCATTCCCAGTTCGCATGACACTTGGAAAATATATGACCTCATTTGAAATTAGAAGTTGAGTTGGCAATCCATTCCCAGTTCGCATGACACTTGGAAAATATATGACCTCATTTGAAATAAGAAGTTGAGTTGGCAATCCATTCCCAGTTCGCATGACACTTGGAAAATATATGACCTCATTTGAAATAAGAAGTTGAGTTGGCAATCCATTCCGAGTTCGCATGACACTTGGAAAATATATGACCTCATTTGAAATTAGAAGTTGAGTTGGCAATCCATTCCCAGTTCGCATGACACTTGGAAAATATATGACCTCATTTGAAATAAGAAGTTGAGTTGGCAATCCATTCCCAGTTCGCATGACACTTGGAAAATATATGACCTCATTTGAAATAAGAAGTTGAGTTGCCAATCCATTCCCAGTTCGCATGACACTTGGAAAATATATGACCTCATTTGAAATAAGAAGTTGAGTTGGCAATCCATTCCCAGTTCGCATGATACTTGAAAAATATATGACCTCATTTGAAATAAGAAGTTGAGTTGGCAATCCATTCCCAGTTCGCATGACACTTGGAAAATATATGACCTCATTTGAAATAAGAAGTTGAGTTGGCAATCCATTCCCAGTTCGCAAGACACTTGGAAAATATATGACCTCATTTGAAATTAGAAGTTGAGTTGGCAATCCATTCCCAGTTCGCATGACACTTGGAAAATATATGACCTCATTTGAAATAAGAAGTTGAGTTGGCAATCCATTCCCAGTTCGCATGACACTTGGAAAATATATGACCTCATTTGAAATAAGAAGTTGAGTTGGCAATCCATTCCCAGTTCGCATGACACTTGAAAAATATATGACCTCATTTGAAATAAGAAGTTGAGTTGGCAATCCATTCCCAGTTCGCATGACACTTGAAAAATAATGTTGTTGGTAAATTTAGATTCCTTGGCAAAAATAATGAGACATCCTTTACAAAATTTCGTACTAGCATATTTTCAGATAAAAAACCGCTGGTAGTTGCCACTCTTTGTGTATAGAGTATACCGGGTACAGGATGTTTCGGTCCAAATTAACATAACTCCAGAAGTAGTTTGATGGGTCGAATACAAGAAAACAGTTTACATAAACATGGATCCGGAAATGCTTATTAAAAAATTGTAGAGAGAAAAAGAAAAGTATGTTTTTTCAAATCAAAGAAAGCATTGTGGGGGGGCTGTCACATTAAATGTGCACAAATCAGTCATTGTGGGGGGGAGGGGGGCTGTCACATTAAATGTGCACAAATCAGTCATTGGTGGGGGGGGGGGGGGGCTGTCACATTAAATGTGCACAAATCAGCCATTGTGGGGGGAGAGGGGGGGGCTGTCACATTAAATGTGCACAAATCAGCCATTGTGGGGGCTGTCACACTAAATGTGCACAAATCAGTCATTGTGGGGGGAGGGGGGGGGCTATCACATTAAATGTGCACAAATCAGTCATTGACTTTAATTTGAAAAAATTAGGAAAAAGATGTAGGCTATTTTATAAGATCATTTTTTTACTGCTAAAATTGCTGCTTATGAAATGAAGTGCATCAAAAATAAAATAAAAATTTTTCATTTTTATTTAAAGCAGTAAAAACCCTGATCTTGCAAAACAGCCGATATCATTGTTTATAGGACTTTCTCTAAATTAATGGTAATGACTATAAGACAGGTGTGATGTAACGTAGCCAATACTCCAGTATTTTGTGAGTTAACCAGCAAAAAGTTTGAAAAAATATAGTTTTCCTTTTCTCTCAAAAACTTTTTAAAGAATCATTTTCAGACGTTTTTTTCTTCTTAATATTTTTGACTCAACAAAGGAGTTCTGAACCCTTGGACTGAATATAATGGGGGTTCCGCACCTGCGGCCTTAGACCTCCAATCCCGCCGGGGACTCCGCCATTTATCTGCGCACCTTCTATAACATGTATGTATCTATTAAGAATTAGACAGCGCATTTCACATAATGTACCTTGTTTCGTCATTTGTTTCCACTATTTGAATTGATTGATACTCTGAAGGTTTAAAATAAAAATATAAATTTCCGGTGTTTCACAATTTCTCGGGGCAGACTTTTTATGACAGTGAATTTTGAATTGGGAGATATATGATTCAATGAGTGGTTAGTAGTCTAGTATATACGAGTACAATAAATGCCCTCCTGTGGCCCCTCGCTCCGCTTTTTTTCTTATTCATAGATGAAAAAGTTTATTTCAAAGAATATTAAGAACAATTATCGAGAAAACAGATCAAGTGGACTCAAGATGACGCCGTTAAGCTAACTTTACCGGATGTTGACACTCGGCAGGATGTATATCAACCATAGAACAACAATCTCTCAGAGGGGAAAACAAACTCCCCAGCACCATTAAAAATACATATTTCACGCTTATTGGTGATCATTAGTAGAAACAAAAGAAACTTCACAATGTGCACTTTTCATTTATTCAATTTACAAATTACGTCCCAGCTAACTGTAGCGTCCTAGCGTCCCAGCTAACTGTAGCGTCCTAGCGTCCCAGCTAACTATAGCGTCCTAGCGTCCCAGCTAATTGTAGCGTCCTAGCGTCCCAGCTAACTGTAGCTTCCTAGCTGCTAGCGTCCCAGCTAACTGTAGCGTCCTAGCGTCCCAGCTAACTGTAGCGTCCTAGCGTCCAATGTAAACATCTACTCTCCAAAAAAGTCGTAGGTCAATCGCCAACAATGTACTTCCCCACAACAAATTAATTAACTTTTCGCCCCCCTTCATAACAAGTCGACCGTTTGCGCTAATATTCATTTACTACATCCCCACACTAAATTTTGTGTCGATAAATACATTACATCAGCAGTTATTAGGGTTTTTGAATTGAGCCCTCTCCTCTGAACCTCCCGTTTCCTATGACCGATATTGCTGAGTCGTCCTTATGGGGTTCTGGTCAAACATATAAAATTTCGCGTCGATACATTCATTCTAATGAAAGTTTTTAGAGATTTGTGTAAAGCCTCCCTCCTAACCCCCCCCCCCCCCCCCCCCCCCCCCTTTGGTCGGTGTGGCGGAAAATCAATAGGTATCGTCGTTAGAGGGTTCTAGATTTACATACAAAGTTCTGAAAAATATTTTGTCGAAAAAATCATTTTTGTTAAATGTTTTTAGTGACGCATTCAAAAAAAATAAAATGGATTTCGGGAATATCATTTTTTTAAATAAAATGAATAATTTTTTTAAAAATAAAAATAATCTGCCGTTTTGCGAACTTAGCCGTCCTAGGCGCTTGTCCTTCTGATGCTAATATTTACAGACTTCAAAACAAAGCAATTAAAACAGTAAATAATATTAATCAAACAACTAGCAGCAGAGAAATATTTCAATCACTTAAAATCTTGCCATTACCTGCGCTGTTTATATTTGAAGCACTAATGGTCATTAGAAAAATATAAACATTTTCCATTTCAACAATACTAGTAATCATAATATCAGGAAAAATAATTTCGAATAGCTAAACATTGTTCCACTTTTTGAAAAAAGCCTAACTCATAGAGGAATTAACTTCTTTAATGCAATTCGATACTTCTTGAAAGCAATAGATAGAATAAAAAATTTACAATTCAATTATAATCATTTATGTTTGAGGACACTTTCTTTTGAAACGGAAATTTGTTTTCTTTTTGTACAAAAAAAATATATATAAACATTGTATTTCATACATAAAAGCTTTAATTAATCCCCTCCTTGACAGAGCTCCCCCTCCAATATCCTATAATTACTCCTTAGTTTAATATTTTTATTATTATTACCATTTGTATGCGTTATTTATTATATATATATATTTATATTCGCTTACAGACGAAACAAAGAATTGGGAACAAGGAATATTCTCCCTCCTCCCAAATAAATATAAGTTAATGTTTGCCCCCCCGTGAGACGCCAGATAACCTATGTTTGAGAGGGCGTGGCAGGTGTTGCTAAGAAGCCACATAGCCAAACAATAAGCCTGGCGGACCGACCTCTACATCCCGTTATATCCAGCTTCTGCATCTCGTTTTTTTTTTTTTTTTTTAATTTTTTATTGATAGTCCAAGCTTCCATGGCAAGAAAAGGTACCCCAACGAACACCACAAATTTGAAAGGTGAAAAAGCTTGGAAAACATGTTGAGCACGCCAGACTAATAAAAATTTGTTAATTGCTATTTTCAAGGAATTTTTGAAATTATCTAAAAAAAATGAATTTATTTTTTAAAACGTCTACTTGAAATTTACACAATCCGTTGAAAACTCCGCATCGAATTTCTGACCGATAACATAACTTCCTCTATACTTGGTATAGGAAGTAATGTGCAATACTTGGTATAGGAAGTAATGTGCAATACTTGGAATAGGAAGTAATGTGCAATACTTGGTACAGGAAGTAATAAGATCTTCTACCTCTGTTCAACGCTTGTCTAAGGCGAGGCCATTTCCCGAGCGCTTGGAAGCGTGCTCTAATATGCACCTTTGTTAAGCCCGGGGACAGGGACCTCTCCTTGGCAAAGAGCTACAGACCAATCAGCCTGCTCCCCGTCTTTGGGAAGGTACTGGAGACCCTTATCTTCAATGGAATTCAAACGCAAGTACACGCCTTAGTATCCCATAGGCAATTTGGCTGCATGAGGGGTAGATCTGCCGAGGACGCATTGAGGATGCTGAGAGCAGACGTAGAAGAACGCGACGGCAAATATGCCCTCTGCGTTTTCTTCGATATTGCGTCGGCCTTTGATTGCGCCTGGTGGCCAGCCATCCTCACGAGACTGCGGACTATGGAATTGCCTAGGAATTTATTTGCGCTGATATCTAGCTTCCTCTGCGATCGATCCGCCACCATAAGCCAGCTGTATACTAGTACTACAGTGGACGTCACTAGAGGCTGTCCTCAGGGATCGGTTCTCGGACCAACCCTGTGGAATATACTCTTTGACGGGTTGCTCCGTGACCTCGAGAACCGTGGGCATAAGGCAATCGCCTATGTCGACGATCTCGTGGTTACAGTTCAGGCTGATAGTCATGCCAACCTTACCCTTAGCGCGCAAACTGCAATAGACGATATAGGCAGCTGGTGCTGCGCCAATAAGCTGGCTCTCTCACCGAGTAAGACCTCGGCCTTACTGATGAGGGGGAGACCCGATGCTCGACAACCCCTAGTTTTGACAGTCCATGGGCGGCACATTGCATGCCCAGCTGTGATAACGTACCTTGGGGTGCGGATCGCACGAGGCCTGAAAGTGACGCCCCACGTTGTTGCCATTAAAGAAAAGACGATAGCCACTTTCAACGCCCTGAGTCGCCTAGCCCGCGCGACGTGGGGCCTCGACTATTCCGCGTGTAGGACCATCTACACAGGGGTATTCGTGGCTGTAGCAAGGTACGCTGCTGCAGGTTGGTGGCACCGCCCCACGAATCGGCAGCGCACGATTCTGACGCAAGCCCAGAGAGCAGCCCTTTTAAGAGTTACAAGGGCTTATCGTACTGTCTCTACGGCTGCGCTACAGGTACTAGCGGGAGCCGCCCCCATTGACTTGATCTTGGATGGGGCTGTCGCTTCGTATTTCTGTAGACGCAACATGCCCTTAGGAGCAGATATTGATGAGCCCTTACGTCTAGCCCTAGAGGAAGAGATGCGCGGACAGTCCAGACCAGTGCGCTGCAAGGACATCGTCCAGAATTGGATTGTGGAAAAATGGCAACAACGTTGGTCACGATGCCCGGATGGCCGAACGACGTACGCATACTTCCCGGACGTCCGGGTACGCCTTGACTCAACATGGGTACAGCCTAATCACTGGACGTCTCAAATATTATCAGGTCATGGTGATTTCAACTCCAAGCTGTTCTTCTTTCACAGGAAGAACACCCCGAACTGTTCGTGCGGCGGTATCGAGACTGCAGAACATGTGGTCCTCGAATGCCCGCTGTACGACCAAGCTAGGGTGGAGTTGATTCATGGGACAAGATCGTATTTGGGACTAGATCTACGGCAGATGGTGACGGAAACTGACTACCCGATGTTCTGCCGATTCGTCGGCTCCTGGCGGGAGCAGAAACAGGCAATGTAATGATCCCGAGCTTTGCCTAAACGTAGACTGGGTGATGTTGCTGCAACGCAAGGCGCACCCTCTTTTAAAACTGAAAAAAAAAAAAAAAAAAAAAAAAAAGGAAGTAATGTGCAATACTTGGTATAGGAAGTAATGTGCAATACTTGGCATAGGAAGTAATGTGCAATACTTGGTATAGGAAGTAATGTGCAATACTTGGTATAGGAAGTAATGTGCAATACTTGTTGAGTGCATTCTAGAGACCAAAATAAGAAAAAAAAGTACCTGTAAAGATGGGTCGGAAAATGCTTCCTTAAAACGATATGCACAAAAAAGTTCAAACAAAAAAATTCAACCTTCCTTCTCAAGACGAGACGAGACTTTCCAATTCCTACTGTTAATGATTATGATCAAAAACTTCAGGTAATCGATCTGTCTGTTAGATATTATTGCCAGTAAGCTGTGCGTAACGTGGTATTTCAGTAATTTATGGGAGAGACCTCTAGTAACCCGACGTCAAGGTCTTTAATGTGACCAGGTGAGTTAGTAAAGCAAGGGGAACCAATGGGTGAGTCAGTAAAGCAAGGGGAACCAATGGGTGAGACAGTAAAGCAAGGGGAACCAATGGGTGAATCAGTAAAGCAAGGGGAACCAATGGGTGAGTCAGTAAAGCAAGGGGAACCAATGGGTGAGACAGTAAATCAAGGGGAACCAATGGGTGAGTCAGTAAAGCAAGGGGAACCAATGTCTACATTGTTATGAAACGTTCATACGACTTACAGTTGCAACAAGAGAGGATGTCGTGCAATGAACTGAAATTGGCCGAGATGATGTACAGAATGATGATTTGATTCGAACGGTAACCACTCTGCGTCCATGATCCCATACGTGGGTACAAATGTATTTTGAGTTTCCTGATTAATTTAAAATGTTTTCGATCATTATAGACTCTGATATACTGAGAATTAAATTTTTTTATTGTTAAGAAAGAAAAGTTTAATTTTTGTAATCTACTTGAAGAAAGCAATAAAACAAAAATGGTTTATTGTGACGCCTTTGTTAGTTAGACGTGTTATTGTGACGCCTTTGTTAGTTAGACGTGTTATTGTGACGCCTTTGTTAGTTAGACGTGTTATTGTGACGCCTTTGTTACTTAGACGTGTTATTGTGACGCCTTTGTTAGTTAGACGTGTTATTGTGACGCCTTTGTTAGTTAGACGTGTTATTACAATACAGAAGACACTTTTAAAGATATAATCCATTATTTCCCCAGTACGGGTTTGTTTTACTATAACTTGTTAAGGAAGCATTGCCGAACCCAACTTCTTCCTCTATTTTGGTCTCAAGGATACAATCACCCAATGTTGCTAATAATGGTGATTACACATCTGTAGTAAAGGTTGGTGCACCTGAGTAAATGAGGATTTTATAGAAAAAGTATGGTAACTGTGCCTCAAGAATTACACGAAGAAAAATATATGTTTGAAGTGAAAAACTAGTGTTTTTATCTACATATTTCCTTTCCCTGTACGATTCAATGTAGGTCTTAAGTGCCCCTACAATTTATATTTTTTGGAAAAATTAACAGCCAATTCAGAGGAAAAACAAAACTTTTGTACAGTTATCTTAATTCCCTACATAGATAGCCAACTTACTAGCAAATATCAGCCAGATATAAATCAGGGGGCTTAACCTGATTCGACCTTTGTATCCGTCGGCCTAAAATACGATTTCTAAGATAATTTAAAATAATACCTCGAGGATAAACTTGGAAACGTGCATTAACAGCTGAAAACACAAAAACTTTGGTCACCTAAAATCGGTTTGGGAGTCTGTTATTTAGTAGAGATGTGGGAACAAATATACAAAGTTCGAATCCTAACCCAGTCACCGATGTCATCTTCAAACTAATATCCCACAAGAAGGCCGATGTTTTGTTAATGACACCAATTGTTAAGAATCTTTACTATGGATAGTGTGAGTTGCTGCAATAAAACGAAAATTGTTTATTGTGACACCTGATGAAGTCCGGGGTCAGCGGTGAATTCCCAGAACATGCGTGCATACATAACGTAGTCAGGTGTGAAGTCAGTCATAGAAAAGATATCGGTGTCTTCATAAAATAAGGAATCATTTCTTAAACCCAGTTTATCAATAACACCTTCAATTCTTTTTAATAAAAGGTGAGTGTAGATGTTGTGGTCCATAACACGACCAGTACCATGAGGGTGGCCTCACTTTGTTACTGCACCTCCCCTCCCCTCCTTGTGTAGCACGCAGTACATGAGCAATGACAGTGAACATAAGCACTTCTATATTTGGAGAAATTACAGTTTACGATCTTCGAGCTTGATGGAGGTCATATATCTGAATGTGTACGCCCACATTTGGGGGCTAGTAATTATAAACTGGGAACAAGAGATGGTTTTATCTTCTATCAAGACATTATCCCTTGCGAAAGTCGGTTTATTGGTGCCGTGCAGCCATGTCCTAGAATCGCCCCCTTCAATAAGAGATGGTTTCATCTTCTATCAAGACATTATCCCTTGCGAAAGTCGGTTTATTGGTGCCGTGCAGCCATGTCCTAGAATCGCCCCCTTCAATAAGAGATGGTTTCATCTTCTATCAAGACATTATCCCTTGCGAAAGTCGGTTTATTGGTGCCGTGCAGCCATGTCCTAGAATCGCCCCCTTCAATAAGAGATGGTTTCATCTTCTATCAAGACATTATCCCTTGCGAAAGTCGGTTTATTGGTGCCGTGCAGCCATGTCCTAGAATCGCCCCCTTCAATAAGAGATGGTTTCATCTTCTATCAAGACATTATCCCTTGCGAAAGTCGGTTTATTGGTGCCGTGCAGCCATGTCCTAGAATCGCCCCCTTCAATAAGAGATGGTTTCATCTTCTATCAAGACATTATCCCTTGCGAAAGTCGGTTTATTGGTGCCGTGCAGCCATGTCCTAGAATCGCCCCCTTCAATAAGAGATGGTTTCATCTTCTATCAAGACATTATCCCTTGCGAAAGTCGGTTTATTGGTGCCGTGCAGCCATGTCCTAGAATCGCCCCCTTCAATAAGAGATGGTTTCATCTTCTATCAAGACATTATCCCTTGCGAAAGTCGGTTTATTGGTGCCGTGCAGCCATGTCCTAGAATCGCCCCCTTCAATAAGAGATGGTTTCATCTTCTATCAAGACATTATCCCTTGCGAAAGTCGGTTTATTGGTGCCGTGCAGCCATGTCCTAGAATCGCCTCCTCTGACTTACCGTAGTTCTAGAGAATCTGTAGTTGATTTTAAAATAACTACTTCAATAAGAAGATTCTTCAAACAGTGTTATATTTGAGAAATGAACAATAATTTCACCGTCCTTGTGGGACATTAGTTACAACCAAGCCTAGAATATAGAAAGCTGAATCCTCCTCTATAAAAAATATGTCTTCCATACAAATATTAAGTATTTTTATTTTGCGCTGTTGATGTATGTTGTCCTCATTTCACTTACTTGTGTTGGTTTTTCTTAAATAATCTCCCATAACTGCTATTCGATGTCACTGTCTAATTACAATTTCCATCAATTCAAATAAGCAATGTCTCCCCTTGTTCCCCTATCTGCGGGCTCAACTATTTTTATATTTGAATATAATAGCATTAGGTGGTCCAAGTTTAACCTAAAGCCTCTGGGTGGTGTTCCGTTTTGGGCACACTAACTTGGTGGTTATCGGTGTGGGCACACAAACTTGATGGTTATCGGTGTTGCCACACTAACATGGTCGTTACCGGTGTGGCCACACTAACATGTTGGTTACAGGTGTGGGCACAATAACTTGGTGGTTACCGGTGTAGCCACAATAACTTGGTGATAATGGGTGTGGCCACACTAACTTGGTGGTTACAGGTGTGGGCACAATAACTTGGTGGTTACCGGTGTGGCCACACTAACATGGTCGTTACCGGTGTGGCCACACGAACTTGGTGGTTACCGGTGTGGCCACACTAACATGGTCGTTACCGGTGTGGCCACACTAACAAGGTCGTTACCGGTGTGGCCACACTAACATGGTCGTTACCGGTGTGGCCACACTAACATGGTCGTTACCGGTGTGGGCACAATAACTTGGTGGTTACCGGTGTGGCCACACTAACATGGTCGTTACCGGTGTGGCCACACGAACTTGGTGGTTACCGGTGTGGCCACACTAACATGGTCGTTACCGGTGTGGCCACACTAACATGGTCGTTACCGGTGTGGGCACAATAACTTGGTGGTTACCGGTGTGGCCACACTAACGTGATCGTTACCGGTGTGGCCACACTAACATGGTCGTTACCGGTGTGGCCACACGAACTTGGTGGTTACCGGTGTGGCCACACTAACATGGTCGTTACCGGTGTCGCCACACTAACATGGTCGTTACCGGTGTCGCCACACTAACATGGTCGTTACCGGTGTAGCCACACTAACATGGTCGTTACCGGTGGGGCCACATTAACTTGGTGGTTACCGGTGTGGCCACACTAACATGGTCGTTACAGGTGTGGGCACAATAACTTGGTGGTTACCGGTGTAGCCACAATAACTTGGTGATTACGGGTGTGGCCACACTAACTTGGTGGTTACAGGTGTGGGCACACTAACTTGGTGGTTACCGGTGTGGCCACACTAACTTGGTGGTTACCGGTGTGGCCACACTAACATGGTCGTTACCGGTGTGGCCACACTAACATGGTCGTTACCGGTGTGGGCACAATAACTTGGTGGTTACCGGTGTGGCCACACTAACGTGATCGTTACCGGTGTGGCCACACTAACATGGTCGTTACCGGTGTGGCCACACGAACTTGGTGGTTACCGGTGTGGCCACACTAACATGGTCGTTACCGGTGTCGCCACACTAACATGGTCGTTACCGGTGTCGCCACACTAACATGGTCGTTACCGGTGTCGCCACACTAACATGGTCGTTACCGGTGTGGGCACAATAACTTGGTGGTTACCGGTGTGGCCACACTAACGTGATCGTTACCGGTGTGGCCACACTAACATGGTCGTTACCGGTGTGGCCACACGAAATTGGTGGTTACCGGTGTGGCCACACTAACATGGTCGTTACCGGTGTCGCCACACTAACATGGTCGTTACCGGTGTCGCCACACTAACATGGTCGTTACCGGTGTGGCCACACTAACTTGGTGGTTACCGGTGTGGCCACACTAACATGGTCGTTACCGGTGTGGCCACACTAACATGGTCGTTACCGGTGTGGGCACAATAACTTGGTGGTTACCGGTGTGGCCACACTAACGTGATCGTTACCGGTGTGGCCACACTAACATGGTCGTTACCGGTGTGGCCACACGAACTTGGTGGTTACCGGTGTGGCCACACTAACATGGTCGTTACCGGTGTCGCCACACTAACATGGTCGTTACCGGTGTGGCCACACTAACATGGTCGTTACCGGTGTGGGCACAATAACTTGGTGGTTACCGGTGTGGCCACACTAACGTGATCGTTACCGGTGTGGCCACACTAACATGGTCGTTACCGGTGTGGCCACACGAACTTGGTGGTTACCGGTGTGGCCACACTAACATGGTCGTTACCGGTGTCGCCACACTAACATGGTCGTTACCGGTGTCGCCACACTAACATGGTCGTTACCGGTGTAGCCACACTAACATGGTCGTTACCGGTGGGGCCACATTAACTTGGTGGTTACCGGTGTGGCACACACTAACTTATGACTCTACAAAGGTGGCATTTGTAATAAAGTGCGGTCCTTGAGGTCCACACGGCAAACTTCATTACAGAATTATTTATTAATTTAATTTATCTATACTTAGATTTTTAATTGATATGCAAACGTACATAGCCTATTTTTTTTTTTAAATTTTACTTTTAAAACTACTACATGTAAAATTTCATGACACTCCGATAATCTGTTAATGAGGTTAAACTATTTTTATAATCAACCTCCACTCACAGTACCTCCTTCCGTTAAGAATTTTGAGACGTCACACACCCTTTTTTCCAATTTGGCTTTTAAGAATACTACATGCATGTTAAATTTCATCAAAATCCGATCATCCGTTGATGAGGTAGCACTATTTTAATGTTTAACCCCCCTCTTCCCCTTAAGAATTTCGAATGAGACGTCACACACCCTATTTTTCAATTGGCTATTAAGAATATTACATGTTTAATTTCATGACAATCCGACCATCCGTTAAGAGCTAGAACAATGTTTATGCTTAGCCCCTCTCATAACGCACCCTCCCGTTCAAAATGTTCAGACGCCATATAGTCTATTTTTCCATCTGGCTCTAAAGGATGCTACATTGCCACCAGAACAAATTAGATCGAATAAATCTTTTGCAAGAATTCACTTTTTTAGCAGTATTTTTCTTCAAATAAAAAAACCGGTGGACCGAATTTGATAAAATACCTTTCAGATCATATTTACGTTGATACGCTTCGATTGGCACCAAAGCGGAGTCGATATCATATTTCGTTCGCCAGATATCGTGCAGGAAAAAATGACCACGTACGTACGTACATACACACATACTTCGTTCCAAAATGGTGTAAAAATACTGTAATGACCTTGTAACATAAAAATATTATGAAAATGTTGATTTCGATTTTCGGACCCATTACAATAACTTCCCTATATGCTGAGAAGGTAATAAGTACATTTCAGTGATAAGTTTGATTTTTCAAATGATTTCATTGAATAATGTCGAAATGATTCATTTTATCCTGAACCTGGCAAATACATCAACCAATTAGAATAGCCGTTACAAACGAACTTCCAGTTCAACTAATCATACATCAAAATTGAATGTTGGAACACTTTACAATTAACCCCGATTATATTCTTGGTTAAATCTTTATGATTGTTCAAACAAAATTGGTCGAATAGGGTCTAAAATGGAGAGGGTTTCTTTAGCAAAGCATGAACATCCTGAAGGTCGGAGCAAGCTACAAAGGATCCCTCCAATACATCTAATCAGATAGTGTCAGATATATTAGCGACCTCCTCATTGCAGTAGAGCAATGTTGGGAGTATTTTAAGTAGCTCAATATCCTCCTACGGTTAGAATACATACCCATGAACGTTCGTGGACCCCCCAAAAATCGTACCCATGGACGCCGATAACTGAGTTTGGCATGGTTTTCCTCAATACAAATTCACTTTCCTAATACTGTCGAGTTGGAGCGGCATAAACTTATTGAAATTACATTGAAAGAGACATGAAGAGGCAATACTCATGATAAGAAAACAAGTTGTCTGAAATTGAATGTTATAATAGGCAGTCGTTTTTTTCAGAATCAATACCGCGCATAGAAATCGGCAAATAGTCCTTCGACGTGCAATTTCTCAAAATATTTTATCCAATTGAGCAAATAGCTAAAGCCCAGGAAACAGGTGGCCATTGACTAAATATCAGAGTTGTTACAGCGAACAGGTCCGAGAAGTTGGATAACAAACATCAAACGTGAACAGGGACCCGTCAAAGGACAGCTTTCCAAAAAATTTAAGGAAAATCAAAGAAAAGTCAATTATCAGTGAAATGGCGGAATTTTCCTAATCAGGATTTTCGGGGTGTTCAAATTTTCGTTTTAGCATCCCTATGTTTTCACAAAGTTTATTCTGGCTGACTTGTAGGTCAACATGTCTCAAGATATCGTCTACATTCCTTACCTGTTTAGTTCCATTACTTTACACAGCTTCATCTATGGCTCATCCTAGCCCCCTCCTCAAACTATTTCAACAACATTTTGTTTGTACTGATTATATTCTTCGCACTTAGAGGGAATTCGAATGCACTTCGCGTTTTAACTGCGGTACTGCTATTTTTATCATATCTCAATAAACGTTTCCAAATCAGACATTTTTGATTTTTAATTACTACGAAAAATTTTTTTTATAGGTGTTATTGTTGACGATTCAGAAAAAAATATGACTCATGTATTTTCGCTAAAACTGAAAGTAAACGGAGGTAATTCAAAATTTGCTTCAAAAATGTCTCCAAACACGATAATAAGAATACCGGCAAGTAGACAAAAATTGATTAAACTATTTGGCGCTAACACATCTGTGGCTCCATACACACTAAATTCTCCTTTCGGGAAAGAAAACTAGGTAACGCATTGCTTCTAACATACCAGCTGATGGGACCGGACCGGTGGCACTCTTGCGGGGTCAGCTGATCCAAGCACCGTCACTCCGGTGTCTGTCTCATGCTCGGGCCATACGGACAGAATTACTTCATCTATACCCTAGTTGTTAGTAACAGAGCCGACTATTTCAAATATTTGGGATTTTATCAATTAATTTCATTATTTGAGACCTGGAAGAGTATGTAAAGATTCATTTGTCCATGAAAATGAAATTTCCTGGCTCTGGTGGACATGACCCACTACTACCCCTTGGGGGCCCTAAATGTAGCTTGCCCAAGTTTGTCTGATTGAGGGGTCTTTAACGAATACCTGACATCGTACAGGCTTGGGACCATCGCTTATCGTCCCATCCGAGAACGGCGTGCTCAAGATTAAGCGATGGCCCCGAGCCTGTACGATGTCAGATACTCGTTAAAGACCCCAACTCTTAGTGAATAAGCTTGGGTAGGCAAAATTTCGGACTCCTCACTGTAGAGTCGGACTCATGTCCACCAGATAGACGAAAGAGCGCTCAGGTAGTACGAGATATGACCTGGTAGGTGAGTAACAATAACTAGCAATCCAAGAAAACGTTTTTTTTTGGTGGGGTACATGGTTCAGCAAGAAGCCAAAGATGTGCGACAGTCCAATGTTTTGAAAGTGCGCCGTTCTATTTTTTTTTTTTTTTTTTTTTTTTTTCAATGTATAATATGCAGACACCTCCGGGCAGGACCTGATACTTTTTGCTTAAAAAAATTCATCGTCTGTCCGCTGGAAGGAGGGGTGGGGACGACCAGCCGCAGCCGCGCCTTCCAGTATTTGACATACAGTAGTAACTTATCAGAAACTACTTATTTTGTTAATTGTTTTCCTCGTGAAGCCCAAAACGCTATTTAACCCAAATATATTTTTAAAAGAAATATTAATAACCCCAAGACTGGTTGCAAATAAATAAAGCACTCATTGTTGAATAATTTTTTTTATTTAGCCAAAAATAGTTTGGGGTTTTGAAATAAATCAGGCAGCACCCAACCGTTATTTGGCATTTTTTCAAAATAAAGAAAAAATAAAATTATGTATTTGAAATATTTAGATAACTAATAGAAATTTTGAGTAAAAAAAAGTTGATAATGCCAGAATAACATCGGATACTTTAGCTTCGTGTACTTTTTATTAAAAAATTAAGACTTTTATAGTCTTTCCAAAAGTACAAAAAATATTCCAACCTTGGCATTATGACAACATGTTTGCATATACGTGTATATCACAGATGTTTAGAAAAAATTAATATAGTTTTATTTACAATACACATGTAAACTATGTATTTCATAAACACTCAAATCCAAAATAAAAGGAGCAAGGAAATCTTTATTGTAGTATAAATATAAAATCGAGCAAAAGATAACATTTGCCTCTCCTATTAATAACAATTGTTTTTTAAATAATAGATATTGTTTCATTTATTAATAATTATTTATTTATTTTAAAAAAAGGAGGAAGAAGGGATCTTTATTGTTTTTATATAAGTACAAATATCCTTTATCACACACAAAGTAAAATAATAATAATAAATTAACAAAACTCTTTATTGTAAGAATTGGGATAGTTACAGTATAGGCCAGTGGAGCGCTGAAGTAGGTAAGGTAAAGTAGGAAAAGGAATTTTTGCGGAGTTTGAATGAAGGAGAGGGGATATGAGGCGACGAGCAGATCCGACTGAAATAACGCTAAATAAAACTGGGAGCCATCTGTGAGTGTAGAAGGTGACAGGAAGTAGCCTGTCGACACCAACTAAGGCAGGAGAGAAAGTACTCTGTTTAGTTACTGTAATGTAACAGTTTGGGGGAGGGACAAGAAAAACGTCACATATCTCATAATGGGTGGCACTCTAACAATAGTTTTGGGATAGTCTGCATGGAGTAGTCCACTCTGGAAATTTTCATGACCCTCCAGGCCGTCAATAGGACTACGGACTTCAAGAACCTTTCCTCTTTCCTTGAAGCATTGTTCAAGTCCTGCAGGCTGATAACAGAGGGATGCAAGATCTTAGAAACATGGAGAAAGCATTACGAAGGAAAATGGTTCAGCGAACTCAGCCTGATACCACCCAGAACCTGCCTCCTGAAGGAGTAATCCTAATGTAATGGAAGGGCAGAATAAACAGGAGCATGAAGAAGATACTATCTTGTAAGAACTACTGGAAAAAATTGAATATCCTCTGACCAAACCGCTTCCAGAAAATATGGTCAGAGAAGAGAATCTTACAGAAATGAGGAAACAACAATGTGAGGGCGAAAATATAAGTTAATGTCTGTGCCAAGGAGTATGTAAGGTCCATACCAGAAAGAAGAACCAGCCAAACAGCAGATCTCGTAGCACCTCTCCCAAAAGAGGACCACTTGGGGAGGATCACAGAACAAAAGGTTGTTCCATCAACTAACTACTTCTAACAGAAGCAAGCCATCAAATGAGGGTTTCAAAATGGATAATGGCAGTGAATCTGTATTTCACTTTGACAAAGAAATAAGATAGGAAGACAGCCTTCATTCGTTATCTTCGAATTGTGTGCTTCAAAAAATAGATTCAGTTAAAAGAAAAATGAAGAAAAGCATCAATCGTGTTCATCAATAATGAATAAATTGCATTTTCATTATTTTTCTTAAAATCAAATTAATTAATTTTAACGCGTTCTTATCGATTTTATAGAACTAACCCCAGTCTGAAGTGCCAAAAAAACTAAAAGTAAAAAGAAATGAAAACAGGTTATAGACTTATTTATGGATATCAATGCTGATAACAGACTTTGTTCAGGACTCCACTAGACCATACCCATAGGCAAAGGCATAGCCATTAGGTACCAAATCAAGTTATCGAAGAATAGACGAAAATATAATAATCATTTAGAGGGTTGATAATAATAATTATATAGGAGTAGGTAACTAGATAGTTTGGTAGGGGGTACCTGATGCCGCGAATGGCGTCCTGGTGCGCCATGAACATCTTGACGTTGTTCATGTTGGACTGCCAATACTTGACGTAGCCGGCGTGGTCTGCAGTCACCATCCACAGCTCGTTGTGCGACCAAACCATCGTCCGGACAGGAGTGTCGTGTGCCTGAAACAAACCATTTTACTTATACTCATGAAATTAAATTACAAATACATATTAGTTCCCCCCCGATTATTGCACGTAATCACAACACACCATCGTGAATAAAACAACATTTGACCACCATCACTAAAACGGTATTAAAGCTACTGAAGAAAGCAATATACAACAACACAATGACACGACTGATCGCATTTTTCCCACTTTTTCGTTAATATATTTTAATCTATTTATTTCCTATTTGAAGAAAAGTGTTCCTTTCAAAATTTTCAAAAAGAGCACCTCTGCTAAAACGGTTTCATTCACTTTTTGGAGAAAGCAACTGTAAAGGAAGTGTAAAAGAGAAACTGGAAAGCTGAAATTTGGCATTTGTTTGTTTGAGGGAGTATGCGTAACGTTTCTACCCTCCAGATGCCCCCCCAGGTCACCTGGACAGCTCATATTGAATGGAGCCAGTACCCCATCAAATAGCAACCAACGAAATAGCCACAGCAAAATTAGCTCAGGACAAAATAGCCGTCAGAGAAAGACTTCCATCCTTGTATACTTTAGTATACTCGTATATATCCATTGTCCTTTTCTGGGGTGTGAGAGTTTCTTTCATCTGATTATCACTGAACCGAATATTATGAAATGTTCTGGTTTGTGCCCGTCATTGTCTTACCACCACGTATAAAACAAGTGGCTTATCAATCCTAAACATTGTGGCAATGAGAGCGATTTATTATTTTTTCAATAACTTTTTCTTTATAATATCTTGAGATTCAATTCTTTTAATTCAAGATATTTTTCTTATTACTAACAAAAATAAAACGAAAAAGTCCATGAGAAAAAAAAACAGTAGAAATGATCGTTTCAGAAAATATAATTTCATGATTATTTCTTTCTGTATGAGTTAGGCCCACAGTTAGTGCTTAGAGGAGAGAGAGCAAGAAGTGTGTTTACTGGCCTCCTCACTGTGAGACAGATCATCCTGGATCCTTGCTAACGTAGCGGAAACAGTAGTAAATGTAGATCATTAAATGGCCCTCTCCGTGTCCCTGCAAACCATCCTTAACACACATTATTATAGATTATGTTTTACGGAGGACATTAAAATTCCTGGATTTTACCCTGAGTTAACATTTTTCGTAAATTAATCAACATGGGTTACATCACAGTGAGTCGCTAAAATCCGCATGAAGTTAAAAAAAATGTTTTTGAAAATGAGTTAAATTTATGAAAAAAATGACGACCAACATGACAGACACGAAATAGGAAAATGACGACCAACATGACAGACACGAAATAGGAAAAGGACGACCAACATGACAGACATGAAATAGGAAAAGGACGACCAACATGACAGACACGAAATAGGAAAAGGACGACCAACATGACAGACATGAAATAGGAAAAGGACGACCAACATGACAGACACGAAATAGGAAAAGGACGACCAACATGACAGACATGATATAGGAAAAGGACGACCAACATGACAGACACGAAATAGGAAAATGACGACCAACATGACAGACACGAAATAGGAAAAGGACGACCAACATGACAGACATGAAATAGGAAAATGAACCCAATATGCATATTTTATAATCAAAGATTAACCAAAATGTGTGACGTAAAATGTAACGTTTTTCGGGTCTGGACCACCTAGCCAAATCATCTTAGTTACCATCCCAGGATTAGTTTTATTAATTAGGATCTCTTAAGTTACCCAACCAATGGGCAGGTGTTCGAATCCCAGCTAGCAATACTATGACTACATGATTTAAGCAGTTGTATGGTCACTGAACCAGCACTGTCTAATTGTTATGCATCATCTAGAAACTGCGCAGGTAAATCCGAGTGAAGCGAGCCCAGACCGAGGTTGGCGACCGAACGCCCATGTCTTGCATAAAGTAAGAATTTGAATGGTGCCCCAAATCGTGTTCAGGAGACCCTTTCGATGAAACGATGGTGGTAGTGCATTCTAGCGGCAGATCTGTTAAACAGTTAGCTGTAACATGTGAGTGTAATCTAGCGTGACTCTGCCAAACTTCGTCTCTCCACGGGAGTACTTCTTCGTCTATATTTGCTTCCTCAAACATTGTAATCACTTGTTCAACGGCCCCCTCCCATTTTTCTTTAATTACCACCATTACGCCAGACTTTGGGGCCGATAAAAAAGATCTCAACACATAGCTGGGGAAATAAAATAATAAAAATACCTGTAGGATAGTTTCAAAGTTGAAGGTGAGACCGTTCCAGAGGGTGAACTCTCCAGAGGAGGCTCCAGTGACGAGTCGTCGACCCTCTGGAGTCCAGGCCATACAGAAAATAGGACAACGCATCTTGTTGGTGGCCGTCTTGACGAAGCGGGTCGTCACGGCGTTGATAGGGTTGTCCTGGTAGAGGGAGGGAGGCATGACATCGGGTATGTACATCGGGTCTGGCTGGAGGCAGCGTCGGTCCCGGAAGTCTCGTTGCCAAGTCCGCGCCTCAACACACAATAGACCACTCTCACTAAACTGTTGAACCTCAAAAATATCTGACGTGACCACTACACTTTTACGGATCACCCCTCCCCCTAACTTTCAATGTATTTCTCCGTCACTTCAAACTGGCACTGCAGGGTACAAGAAAACATATAAAGTAATGACAATAGCGGGTTTCTTTGTTTCAATGTAAGTTCAGTGAAATTCTGAAGTGAAATTTTCAACAGCCAGTTTGAAATTAGGGAGGAAAATACTTTGAGAGAAGTATAAAAATGTACAGGTTTAAGGTATAAGGCATGTTATGGCCATCGGCTGCCTGCGACTAGAAAAAAGTATTTTCTACTTTTCAGGATATAATAATTGATATATGAGGTATGTTTTTAAAGAACTTGTTTTTATATTATTATTATTATGTTTTTGTTTTATTTTCATCTATGCTTTTGTTAGACAAGTCATGTAACAATGTTAATCTGTCCGAGGGCAAAAAGGTAAAAAATGTAATTCAACCCTTCTGGGGTTATCTCAATTTCATATAACGTTGACGAGTAACTGACATAGCACAGGATCGGGACAATCAACAGTGATAAGCAAAATTGTAAAGTTAAGTTAAAACAAGTTGGCAAGCGTGTTATCTATAGTAATGTGTACTTTCAATCCTTGAAGGTATCGGTGGAATGCACTTGGTCGGATAATGGTGAATAGCGGCGAGAATTAGTTGTCAGTCGGTACAGTTAGTATTAGATGATTCAAGTTTAATTTTAGGTTCTCTGTTTTTATGATTTTACTGGTTCCACGATTAATAATAAAAAAACAAACAACTTGGTCAACTTTTAAATGGACTAATCCCACAAAAATATATATACAAACAGTAGCAGTTTCGGCTTACGCTATCGTCAGCACAAAGTTGAAGTGTTACTCGCGGTCACTTTTGAACTTTGTGCTAACGATGGCTTAAGCCGAAACCGGTACACTTTATGTATATATTTCTGTTCAGTTAGACAATATTAAAGTTCAATAAGTTCTTTGTTTTTAGCTTTTCACTATGTCAACACAAATGGCAGAAATGTATTCCAACATCTACGTTTAGTAATTAAAAATTTGTTTCTTACCCTTCAGGTTACGCACGATTTAGAAAAAAAATAATTCTAAAGATGAATTTCTCCGTTCAACAACTTTTTTATGGTGCACAAAATCACTTTCAGACCCAGAATAAAAGAAGAAGAAAATTGCATCCGCATTCCATTGAAGTTCCTCAGGAATCACAGGCTTCACAAATTCAGTTTTCTGTCTCTCAGTTTTGAATAGTGTAATGTAAACAAACCCGTTGCCAAGACAACCGATGTCGAAGCGACGTTATTTTTTTGGAATCCATTTAGAAGACGAAATCAAAGTAAAAGAAGAAAGAAAATTAAGAAAGAAGAAAAGAAAATGGAAATCTGAAGAACAAAACAAGTTTAAAAAGAAATAAAATACAGTAAAAGTAAAGAAAAGGTAGCTTTAGGCCTAACCTTACAGTTATCAACAAACATTTTAAATAATAATTACAAGATCCACCGACTTCAAAAGGAAACTAAATTTTCAGAAGGGATTAATTTAGCACCCAGAAACAAAATGAAACAGCTAAAAGAAGAAGGAATGAAGAAAATTTCAGGAAGTTATAAGCAAAATTAAGAAAAGGTCAATAATTAAAAAACGAGTCGGTAGAAAGTTGTGAAAATTTTTAGGAAAAGACAGTTAATTATTAAGAAAAGATTAAAGAAGAAAAAGAAGAGAAAAACTGCCCACATCAGAAAGAAAAGCCAGTAGTAAATTTTGAAGAAACGGTCAGTTCTAAAATACACCGAATCAACTAGGCCGGATCCCATCTGAAATAATACAAGTGATCCGAAAGTGTATACCACAAACTTTAAACACTGTTTTCGAGAAATGAAGAAGGCAAAATTAAAAAGAAAAGTTACAGAAAATTAAGATGACAATTTAGAAAAGAGAAGAAACGGAAGAAAGGAGAGAAAACACCAAAAAATATTAATATTTAGAAGTAAAACAAGAGACAACAGAAAAAAGAAACTCGAATTTGCTACCCATAATTCCGTGCGGAGGCAGTTTAGCGAGTCTACGCTGGGTTCTGATAGAGGCAAAATCTGTGAAGGACTGGTCCCTGTTTCTGTGTAAAAAAAGTGACAAAGTAGTGAGTGGAATGGTGGAAGTGAGTGGGAAGTGACTAATGAAGAGTTGAGATGAGGTGGAGAGAGCCTGGACTCCGATTTCTTTTGTAAAATAGAATTAATTAGAATTTTATGTTCCAGGTGACGTCACCAAGGTATGATCCATTTTTTTTGTACATATAATTTCTAAGATGGCCATTTTTAATTTCAAAATTCATAATAGTTTTATTAAAGTTATATTGTTTGTAAATATGTTTTAATTTTCTTTTAACTCCCCATATCTCTCTCAATGAAATTCAAATCTCAAAACTCATAGGCCTTGCGAATCAACACCTTTGAGATAAGCGCCAATCGTTATCGGGACATAATATTTAATAATCTTTATTTTCAGAATCACACCGGGAGACTTTTGGATTTTTGGATTGGTGCAAGTAACGTAGTTTGAAAATTTTACAGAGTTATTTATAACATATGTTTTTCATTTTTTTAAGAGCTTCACTCAACCATATGGTAGATTATTTTATTTTTGAAATTATAGATTTAATTAACTTAAATTTTTTTATTATTCAAAATTTTATTCATTTTTTAATTCATTGTGAAAGGCATCAAGTCAATATATTTTATAAAACCTTTCAATAGATTATCAAATTTTTCTATATTAGCTAGTTTTCAATATTTCAAAGTATGCTTATTGACAGATTTACTTGCCGGAATGAAGAATACATTTAATTCATATTTTGGTCTACAAATAACATATTAATACAACAAAACACAATTATAGAGTAACATAAGAGTTGCATATATTCACATCCAAAACACAATTATAGAGTAACGTAAGAGTTGCATATATTCACATCCAAAACACAATTATAGAGTAACGTAAGAGTTGCATATATTCACATCCAAAACACAATTATAGAGTAACATAAGAGTTGCATATATTCACATCCAAAACACAATTATAGAGTAACGTAAGAGTTGCATATATTCACACCCAAAACACAATTATAGAGTAACGTAAGAGTTGCATATATTCACACCCAAAACACAATTATAGAGTAACGTAAGAGTTGCATATATTCACATCCAAAACACAATTATAGAGTAACGTAAGAGTTGCATATATTCACATCCAAAACACAATTATAGAGTAACGTAAGAGTTGCATATATTCACATCCAAAACACAATTATAGAGTAACATAAGAGTTGCATATATTCACATCCAAAACACAATTATAGAGTAACGTAAGAGTTGCATATATTCACATCCAAAACACAATTATAGAGTAACGTAAGAGTTGCATATATTCACATCCAAAACACAATTATAGAGTAACGTAAGAGTTGCATATATTCACATCCAAAACACAATTATAGAGTAACGTAAGAGTTGCATATATTCACATCCAAAACACAATTATAGAGTAACGTAAGAGTTGCATATATTCACATCCAAAACACAATTATAGAGTAACGTAAGAGTTGCATATATTCACATCCAAAACACAATTATAGAGTAACATAAGAGTTGCATATATTCACATCCAAAACACAATTATAGAGTAACGTAAGAGTTGCATATATTCACATCCAAAACACAATTATAGAGTAACATAAGAGTTGCATATATTCACATCCAAAACACAATTATAGAGTAACATAAGAGTTGCATATATTCACATCCAAAACACAATTATAGAGTAACGTAAGAGTTGCATATATTCACATCCAAAACACAATTATAGAGTAACATAAGAGTTGCATATATTCACATCCAAAACACAGTTATAGAGTAACGTAAGAGTTGCATATATTCACATCCAAAACACAATTATAGAGTAACGTAAGAGTTGCATATATTCACATTCAAAAGTGGGCTAAGACGGAATGGGGAAGTTCAAGTCTAGATGAGAGCCACAAAGAGTGGGAGGGGGAAATGAGATTACAGGCACCTGTACAACGAGATTCTGGACCGAGGAAGCTGCGTGATGCATTTAGGTGAAGAGTCCAAGCAAACATCTGGAATGTGGACCTGTTTGAAGGACCTGGGCTCCCTCATGAGAACCTCCTGAAGGAAAGTAGTCCAGTAGAAGACACAACCCAACCCTGGGGCTTTGCTTATATGTGTTCCTAGACTATAGCGATCATAACTAGTAGCTTGGATGACATGATATCATCAACCACTTCTATGAAAAGTGAGTTGGCAGAAGACGGAGGACTGTGTCACTTCTGGCTCGCTCTTCTATTTCGTCCACCAAATCCTCAGAATTTTGAAGTACTTTTGCGCCATATTAAGCTGTTAGATCAAAATACGACTTCGTATCTACCCATCAATGGAAAGCTGATGAAATTCACTTCTTATTTTATTCTGGATCTAAAAGTGATATTGTGGACCACAGAAAAGTTATTGAACGAAAAAAACTATCTATAAAACTAGATCTTCAGTGTTCTGAAATTTGTGCGGAACCCTAAATAAAAGCAAGAAAAACTCTATTAAAATGACGCTTAAAATTACAAATTGGTAATAACACGATTGCCAAGTTTCATGATTTTACTTGTATAATCCACAATTTTGACCAAACCTGGGGAGGCAAAATTTAAGACACCCATAGGTATGGCATGGTGGGCTAATGTCCAGCAGAGCGACGAAGGAGCGCTTTGGTATTAATAATTAAATTGAGTTAATTTGCATAGTACTCGTATAGAATTTAGTTTCAAATAAACTAGAAATACCAAACTAGAAAATAAGTCAAATGATTAAAATAATAATTATTTTTTTAAGTATTTTTATAAAGAATAATTAATATAAAATATGTTTTAACACCACATTTAAGATAACATGTTTTTTAAGATTCCTACAAAATTCCTCACACATATGATTCCTACAAAATATGATCTAGGAAATGGCACTTCCTTATTTGAAAAAAAATAAGTAAGATATGGGTGAATATACGCTATTTGAATTCCAACGGTCCATAGACAAATTTTATGTTAAACTTATTGCATTATTGTTACTGTATGCTTAAGCAATAAAGAATATCGTCTTTTATTTGGCCCATACAGTCAATTCACGATAATTGTTTAATTTAAGGCATTAATAGTTTAAAATAGTTATAAATGTATACTCCCCTGGCCTCCCCCATTACTCGATTGTATAATTTTTATGGCCATATGCTTTAAATACTTTTGCCATTATATTTTATTTTAACACGATCATTTGCCTAAATAAACATCGAATTATATTTTATCAAAATACATTGTAAAAATATTTATTAATATAAAAAAAAATATCTTATTTTCACGTCACGTTACAATAATGTCACCTCACCTGGCGAAACTGAAAGACTAAAAATTTGACATAAAACAGATGAAGTATATTTTTGACCTTGAGTACAGTGTGAAGTTAGAAGCAAGCTAACGGCGTTGAGCAAAACACAAATAATATTGCGTCAGTTTTCGATTCACTGTAGGAAAGCGTGTTTGTGCCAGTCGTTGGAGTATTTCCCTTGGTAAGTATATGTTTTTGTATTTTGTCGTTACAAAATTGTAAATTTGCACAATGCAATGTTTATTGTGTGTAGATGTCATGTATTACGTTAAATTGTGGTCAGAAAACAAGTGATGTTGTTTTAGTAGGTTACGTGCGATTTTGTCACTTCCCTGGCATATTTCATGCCAGGGGAAATACATACGCCCCAGGAAAGTGACGACATTTTGTTTCGTTAATAGTTAATGTTATAACGCTTCATTTCATTTGTTCTAGATAATCGAGCATAATCGGATATCATGGCGAATGTTAAAAAGAGGCAAACAAGGGAAGAGAGGCTAGAAAAAAAGCGTCAAGCTGAAAAATTACGCTACCAAATAATTAAAAACAATCCGGTTAAAAATGCTGAATTAAAAGAAAAAGAAAAGCAGAAATATCAAAAAAAAAAAAAAAAAGAACAGGGACAAATTAAGAGTATTACTGATATGACTGAAAGGGAACAAAGGGCTGTTAGAATAATATGGAGGGAGAAGACTTAAAAGCATAGAGATGGCGTGAAGCTACAATCTACCAGAAACTTTGCAGTAACACCACCTGCGTCTGATAATGAAGACGAACCTCCACTTGCACAAAACAATATCGCTTTGGCTGCTAAAAGACGATCAGAAAGTCAGCGGAAACTACGAAATAAAGTTATAAAAAAACAAAAATATGAAATTAAACAGTTACGTTAAAATGTACATAAGTATCAAAAGAAGCTAAGGCGCATCGAAAAACAGAAAATGACTCTAAACACAAAAGTGGCCGATCTTTTACAGAATAATAGTAAAGAGAAAGTAGAAGAGGTTAAGAAAAAATTATTAATTAGTGAGGTGGTCGAAAGTCAACTCAAAGAAAATATATATTTGACGATTGATGATGAAAAGAAGTTGTTTAAAAATGTTTTAAGTGGCAAAGTATATCATTAGATAGTACTATTGTTTTGTTTTGTAACCGAAGTTTATCTTTTTGTTTCATTCAGAAATATTATTTAGATAGCCTTAAACGTGGCTTTAAGTTTTTGTACATTTTATAATTACAATTACATTATAATTGTCAAACAGTATGTGCTGTGATTTTTATATTAGATAATTACTTAATTTGTTATATCTCAGATGAGACTGATAACCAGAAAATATTAATTCTGTTATTTGATTCGGGTAATTGACACTTGAGCATGAACAAACCATTAATATTAAAAATAAGTTTGCATGTAGAAACTATTAAGACTGAATGTATTTTATTCATTAAAAAATATCCAAAGACTATAATTTTTTTATGTTTTATTCAATATTATTCCCCGCTCTTAGCTAATAATCAATGGTCTGTCACTTCCCTGCTTTAATTTGTCACTACTCTGCCAATAGTGTCACTCCCCTGATAACACATTTTCCCCTGGTGCCTATCAAATTGAAAAAAATGGAAAAATCTTCTGGCCCTTATCATTACAAATATCAAAATAGTGTCAAATAGTGATATTATTAATATTGAATTAAACAGATTACATTTTCTTCAGGGACACAAAAAAATCAAATACTGTATATTCACCCATATAACGGAGATAATCTGAGCCCTTCAGTATTTTATATGGATAATGGAGGGCGCATCTCTGAGGACGGGCGGCGCAAGAAGCTGGCAATCACACCCTTCCCTTCCCTATCAAACTTAATATACAAACCGACAAAAACAAAACTAATAAATACATCTTTATTTCTAAATGCATTCTCTACACTAAAAACTTGAAAATAACTGTCTCAAATATTCAAATAACCAGTTATACCCTACAATTTAAACTGGAGGTAAATTAACTGAAGTAATCTATTACGGAATTTTGAACGTTTCCCACCCCTTGCCAGTACAAAATACATTTTTTGATATTTTGGCAACTTTAAACTTTTCCAACATTGGTACTCAATTAGTAGTTTTCGAAAAAAGTAGCAATATAACTCGCTTGGAAATAACTTTTGTACGATTTGAACGCGACGCAGCGGAAATAACACAGATTTTAATCAAGATGTTCATGAAATGATTACACTTAGAACCAAATAACTGAACATCAAAAACTTACCTCAAGCATCTTAATAATGGAAGCATTATAGTCAACAGTTTTTCGCATA